>JAOTQK010000019.1:14446800-14461060 GCA_025642025.1 Rhododendron ferrugineum
CGTGGTGATCAACCCACGCGTACTCGACACGCGCTCGGTGCAAGTCCGCCATCCCCGGCTTCGGATAGGCTCTCCTACCGTGGATAGACCTTACCTCCCGCGCTTCGCTCCTACAGATGAGGGAGGTTAGGAGCAGGATAAGCACCCTTGTCTCTCTCTCCTTACTTCCTCTACAAGTCAAGGGGCGCAGGTGGGTCACTTCCACCGGCCATAAGGCACGGCGAGCCCAATCCCAGGGCGGTGACCGGGTCCGGTGAAGTTCTGCCGATCCGTATCATGACGACTGGTGACCCGACTAACTCTTCAACTAGCATGCCAAGCCAAGGTCGGCGACCATACGCCGAACGGATTCCGCCGGACCATGTGGGGTGAACCCCCTGGGCTCAACCCAAGCGATGACTGCTTCCCTCGGTCCTCTCGCCGAGCCACGACCACCACAGTCAATGCTTTTGATTGAGTGCCTTCAAACACAAGCTCATTTGTTATTAGAATTCATTGTTAGTTGGCATTCTCTAAAGGGGTGTGATGAAATGTGCAAGGTTTTTTTGTATCTAACTTAATCGATGAATTGTTAAAACTGCTCTATGCATATTTTGAGGAGGTTTGGGAGGTTGAATGAGCGGATCATTATGCAGTGGTTTAATTGGCTTACGTTGTGACCATTTTTTTTTGGTGAAACTTAGACAACTTTGTTTTTGTCAGTAGTTGTAAATTGGTAGTATATTTTTTTGAAATTCCGATAGTGAAAAATTTGTAGATTTTTATTTGTGGTTGAAAACTTGTTAGGTGTTTCAGGTAGTGAATAAGTTATTGAGAAATGTCAAGTTGTTTTCGGTAATGAATTTTTTTTTTGTTGGGTATGTGAGTGAAAAAGATGTTTGGTAAAAAAAATTTTGTTAGTGGAAATCAATTGGTAAAATGCGTTAAGTTTTTAGTGTTTTTTGTTAGTGAAAATGAGATGATAAAATGCATTAAGTTTTTTGTGATTTGTTGGTGGAAACGGGGCCTCGCTTGAAATTGATTAGACGTACCTTGGTTGTTGCTTATTTAAAAAATCTTCTCTTGAAAAAGTTGGGTTCGTTATTGGATTGGTTAGAAGCAAAGAATGGTAGGTTAATTTAGTTGTGCTCAGGCACGGGCTCATTCGCTAGTATATATATACACCACGGTCCAAGTCCAGACCCTCTTACCCTTTTCCCGATCGAAATTCGATTATCCGGACCGCTCAATGTGATCAGAACGTGATTTTAAGGGTACTCGCGGGAAATCGGCAAAAAAAAAAAAGACCAGGAAGGACTTGATTTGAGTAGTTTTTTGTTGAACCATTCAATAAAAAACTGCTCAGATCAAGCCCTTCCCGGTAAATTTTTTTTGCCGATTTCTCATGGGTACCCTTAAAAATACGTTCTGATCACATTGAGCGGCTCGAATCATCAAAAATCGATCGGAAACAATGAGGTGCGAACAATAACAAGGTTCGGGATCCCTGACTGGATCCGGAGATATACTGTATATATATATATATTTACATGGAAATTTTATTTTTGGTTGCCCTAGCCTTGGGGGTTGCCCAAGCCCACGGGCTTGTGGAGCTTACCCTTGAGTCGGCCCCGATTGTGTGTTGGGTATCCCCTTAATCTGAATCGCAAATATTGTAAAGCTTGTTGAGAAGAGCATTCATAAAAAAATTGTCATGACCAGATTCGTATGAAAAAAAGGACATTTTGTGTTTTTATACCTATTGTTACTCAATCAAAGATAACATTTTTTTTATTAATGCGTTTTTCAACAAGCCCTACGGAGATAAGGGAATACCCGACACACTATTATCTAACTTTTTCTCAAAATTCTTTTCGAATTTTAGAATCCCAAATTCTAAATAAAAAATTGGAAGGCTGGATCAATTACTTACAATGATACGATTGAGCTAATTTTTTAGAAGATCAGTCAAAAAAATTAATTTTAAAATCATTTAACGGCTTAGAGAAATTATGTGAAACCTCGAAATAGATTCCACAGGATAACTTCTAGATTTGAGTAAAAAAATTCGTTAATAACATAGTTGCAGTTTATGAACAACACTAGGTGCGTGCTAACATGCAAAGCACGTTATTCATGCCCGTTGTGTAGATGGGTTTGGATTTTCCTTGAAATTATGGATTTTGTTGATGATAGTGAAGGTTATATGGATAAATTTGGTCTAAGTATATGAAAGGAAGCTTAGGGTTAGTTTGATTAATGATTACAAAAGGGTTAAGAAAATTAGATTGTAACAAACTTTCTTATTCAACAGGTTCGTGTGTAGAATGCCAGCTTAGGTAGAGGAAAAATGGTAGTGTAATAGCCTGTGATTCCTTGGAGATTCTTTTTTTATCAATGCTAGAGCAAGGAGCAAAAGTGTTGAGGACTACCGTTATGCACTCATCTGTATTCAACATTTGGTATATCAGAAAGAGAAAGAGAAGGAGACAGGAAGTGATTAGCTTCATAAAAGGAGTGATTTGGGCATAACTAAGTCAGCAATAAAGGGAAAGGAGTGGAAAGCAAATAATTGACGAAATATATTTGTGTCATGAAATATATTTGTGTCATGAATTACATGCAAGCCAATGGGGTTTGGCATTAATTTAGTGGAAAGGGTGGATTTTATGTGATGCTGTTTATATAAACTATAGAAATTGTAATGCTTTTCAGAATCATTAGGAGGTTATCTTTTGTAACATCCAAGTTTTTTGTAGTTCTCGTTAGAAAAAACAGTACGATGGGTACCTAGGCTCTCTTTTCTGCAGAATCCTGGAGGTAGGGGTTGTAGATATAGGAAAGAGATCTTAGAAGTTATCTTTTTAGGTCATGATTGAGAGTAGGCAAGAACCTGTGTTTTAAGCCAAGTCTTGATATTAGTTCTGCAGTCTGAAATGAAAGTCAATTGAATTATAGGCTTGACTCGTAATTAAAGTAGTGATAAACACAGTGAAGAACCATAATAGCACCCCTCAGTGCATAGTCATTCTATTACCTCACCTCAGTGCATAGTGATTCGTTACTTATGGTCTCTTCCTTTCTATCTGCTGTTTCTACACCCCTTGCTCTACGACATTCATCTAGACACAGTGAAGAACCATAATAGCTTTCTCCATAAGTATAACTTTGGTTGGTCCTAATTTGATATGATGAAATATATTGCTCTGCTTTATAATAAGAACCAGTTTTCGTGTGGCTAAATTGCTCCAAATGCTGAAAACAACACATGCAACAACCAGAAAGAACAGAGCAATCATAAGAACAGACCCAAAAAAAAAACAACACATGCAACGACCAAAAAGCTTGGATCTGGACAAATAACTCTACCACAGATAACTCTACACCGAAAATCAAACACTCAACATGCAGAGATCAAACACAGAAACAGACAAGCCAAACACTCAATATGCACAAATCAAAGACAGAAACTATAAAATCAGAAAACACAAATTACCTATTCAAAAAACAACACATGCAAGGACCAAAAAGATTGAATCTGGCCAAATAACTCTACCACAAATAACTCTACACAGATAAATCAAACACTCAACATGCAGAGATCAAACACAGAAACAGACAAACCAAACACTCAACAAGCAGAAATCAGAAACTACAAAATCAGAAATGAGAAATTACCACCCATTACCTCGTACCAACGGGACCAGAACAACCGAACAAATGGCGAAAATCCAAGAAACAAACGGCGTAAATCCCAAACACCAGTTGCCAAAACTTTTGTCTCTACCAAAGCCTCTCTCCGGCTCTCCCTGTCTCTATTTTCTTTTCTCCTATGATGATGAAATCATATATACAAAACTCCACCCAAAAACAAATGTCCACCCCCTTTTTTGCCACGCAACCCACTAACTAAATTCTCATTGCCACGCAACCCACTAATCAAAAGCTGTAAAATTCCCATTCCACCCAACAAACAAACTACCACAACTTAACAAAAGGAGGGCAAAACTGTCCAAAAGCAGCCCAAAAAGTGGCAAGCGAAACCACACCAAAACTGGTTCTTATTTAAGAGGAGTAGGATAATAAGACACAAATTTGAGAAAAAAATTGAGCCTCCTTTACTTTGGTGAAAAATTTGAGCCTCCTCTGATTTGGTTAAAAGTTTTAGTAAAACAATCTAATAAGTATGATTTTGAGGCAAAGACCTAGAATTTAGTCTGTTAATTATTACAGTATTACTTAAGCTAAAAGAGATAAAGGGCCGGAGATATACTCTATGATAAACTACTGGTAAATGTGACTGTGTTTGTGACCTTTGACTAAAGTAAAGAGTAACTAGTGGAGTAATGGCAAGACGAAAGAATAGGAGTCCTTCAAAGTAGGAGTTCAAACCCAGAAATCAAAAAGTCAACCGCACCAATCACCTCCAGCCACGTATCAGCCGAGATGCTTCATCTTTTCCTTTTGTTCCCTCGTCAAGCGTCTCCTCGTGTACTGATTACATCACTCCTCCAGCTATGAAAAGCATATGCAGCAGATACAGATTCGTTCGAACCCAGAGTAGATCACAACAACATTGCTCATTGTCATTCTTATTGGAGTACTCTCAAACCTCTCGAGTCTAGTCTAGTCTAGATATTAATATGCCTAGGCAGAACCGGGTGGTGGACGGGTTGATAACCGGGTCGTGCAAGATCCGGAAGAGGGGTTGCTCGCCGACGTCTTCGACGACGTCGTCTGTCCTCCAGAACTACAAGTTCAAGCGGGCCATCTTGGCGAGTACGGGTCGGAGATCGAGATCCGGCACGCCGGTCCCGAGTTGGAGAAATGCTGCGGCGCCGGAGGAGGCGGCGCCGTCGCGGAGCGGGGGCGGGAGGGTTGCGGTGTCCGCGAGGAAGCTGGCGGCGACACTGTGGGAGATGAACGAGGTTCCGTCGCCCAAGGTTGGAGAGAGATTGGAGGAAGAGGAGGAGAACAAGAGGGAGAAGGTGGTGAAGAAGAGAGAGATGACGAGGGTTAGAGAGAGAGTGGGGGCCAGGTCGACGCATTCGGGTTCGGGTTCGCTTCCTCCGCATTTGTCTGATCCCTCTCACAGTCCTGTTTCTGAGGTGGGTTAACATTTCTTGTAACTCCGTTCACTTGACAAGAAATTAGTGCAGGAAAATTAATCCCGAGCAAATTGAGGTGAAGATGCGTTCATTCGATACAAGTAAATGTAAGGGGAAGTTGAAGAGTCGTAGTTTAATTACGTAGAAACTAGTGTAGAAGCAATATTCGTGCAAAATCTTGCTTGTTTTGTTGGGCAAGTTTTGTGGGAAAGCTAATTGGGAAAGTTTGAGACGTCAGTTTCACAATTTTCCTACTAACTGAACACGTTAAAAATGCAGGGAAGTTAAACGCACATTTTTTCTACTAACTGAACACATTAAAAATGCTAAAAATGCAGGAAAGTTAAATGCTACTGCGCTTTCCTTTTATTTCCTTTCACTGCAGCTAAATGGGGCCTGTAAGGGGAAAAAATCCGCTTAGTAGTGTTTTAACGCCTCTTGAGATCAACACACATGCCTTCTCGCCGAAACCCTAGTTCTGCAAAACAAGACACCGTAATCGCACCTTTACCGCTCGTCAGCAAAGGCCCTCCGATGCCAAAGTATTTCGTACTCACAAAACCCTAATTCACAGTAGGTAAAATAAAGAATGACCATGTACCTTACTTTGTGGGTGTTGCCTCTTATTTATAGATATAGACTTGCTCCCCAAGTAGACTTGCTGCCCAAGGATTCCTTCCACATTAGGAATCCTTCCCCATATGAAATTCCCTCCCATATGATAACTCAATCTCAATCCCTATAATCATGAGATACTTTCCTATCACGTAGGATCCTTATTCTATGACCTTCTAGAACTTTATACCGCCCCTCCACGGCACTTTAGGCGGTTCACCTAGGGTTTATCTTCTGTATGTTATGGTGCACGATAACCACTGTGAACCTACATCACGTGTTAGGCTAACTCATCGAATAACATCACTTGTTCGGCCATACCAACAAGCACCTTTATGTGGTACAGCCGACCATAGCACGTATTCGGCATCACTGCCTAGCAACCTCGCGTGTCTCTTATATGCTATGGAGCATACTAACTACTGTGCACATGCATCATCTGTTCGACAACACGCCTAGCAACCTCTGGTGTTGCGTACGTGTTCGGCATTATCTCCTAGCACCCTAACATGGTGCCGCCTACCAGTGCACCTGTTAGGCATCATTGCCTTGCACGCTCACGTGGTCCCGCCTACCAGCGCACCTGTTAGGCATCATTGCCTATCACGCTCACATGGTACCGCCTACCAGCACCTGTTTGGCATCATCGCCTAGCACACTCACATGGTGCCGCTTACTAGTGCACCTGTTAGGCATCATTGCCTAACACCCTCACATGGTGCCGCCTACCAGGGCACTTGTTAGGCCGTATCTTGCACCCTCACGTAGTGCTCCTATGCGGTCATGTGTTATGCATGTGCTCGGGTTTTTTTCCCTCTGTTCGGGAAAATCCCTCTTCAATTGCTCCCCAACTTTATCCGTCATTGTTGTTCGGAATTGATGGAATAAAGCTACTCGTTATTCTGCTTGGCCTCTGTGGTGCTCGGCCTCCCATTTTGCAACTTGATAACCGGGTCCTCCTCCCGGTTGGAAGAGTGTTTGGGTGTCATGATCGAACTTTAGTCTTACCCTTTGTACTTCTGCACTTTGCGGCAGTTTAGACTTCTTTATTTCCATTTGGTATTTTGCCCTGCGCGTCGCTTAACTTTCATTCTTTAATTAGCCCTTCATGGCATATAACTTTATTCTGCGCATCTCTCATGGCATTGTTTGGTACCTTTGCTCGGGCTGCCCATACGGCAAACTGCGTATATGCGCACTGGCTTTATGCATTCTGTTAGGCTTTCAATACCTTAGAAGTTTCTTACCGCTATATTTTGCTCAAAGTCCATTCATGCTTTGCAACAAGTCCCTTCACCTAAATCTGCTCGTACTTTGGAATTCTCTGGCAGTACACGTACTACTCGTTGCCATCTGCTAGGCAAGTTTCCTTCGATTGCCTTTCGCCAGGCATACTTGTGGCCGAGTTCTTTCACACTTGTCCACTGCTTTAATCTAAGTTTTAGCAGGAATTTTTTTAGTTTCTTAGCATTGTCCGTTGCCGTGGCAGACTTTTTAGTATCACTCGTTGCTATAGCCTAAGTTTATTTATACTTAGCCAAATCGTCGAGCATTATTCATTGCTATGGCCTATGTGTATTCATACTTAGCCAAACCTCAGCATCATTCGTTCCTATCAGACTAAATGTATTCGTACTTAGCCAAATGTTAGCATCCTTCGTTGCTATCGGGCAAAGTGTATTCATAACTCAACCAAATTATGAGTTTGATTGTACTCAATCGGATTTTGGCATTGTTCATTGCCATGGCCTAAGTTTATTCACACTTGGCCAAATTCTGAGTTTGATCGTACTGAATCAGATTTTGGCATTGTTCATTGCGATGGCCTAAGTTTATTCACACTTGGCCAAATTCTGAGTTTGATCGTACTCAATCAAATTTCGGCATTGTTTATTTCCATGGCCTAAGTTTATTCACACTTAAGCCAAATTTGGAGTTTGATCGTACTCAATTGGATTTAGGCATTGTTCCTTGCCATGGCCTAAGTTTATTCACACTTGGCCAAATTCAGAGTTTGATCGTACTCAATTGGATTTTGGCATTCTTCCTTGCCATGGCCTAAGTTTATTGACACTTGGCCAAATTCGGAGTTTGATCGTACTCAATCGGATTTTGGCATTGTTCATTGCCATGGCCGAAGTTTATTTACACTTAGCCAAATTCAGAGTTTGATCATACTCAATCGATTTTCTTATGAATACTCTCTGCTCCTCAGCATGGAGGCAAAGTGTCCTTGGGTCCATACTCAGCTAGTTCTTGCTAGGACCGAACATATACAATAAACATGCTAAAAATAATTTCTTTCAAGCAAAACAGAATCATAATTCTACCAAAGCAACTCATAGCTAAGAGAAACATTGAACACTAAATCTTACTAAGTAATTCCACTACTTAACTTTCTCATTAAAAGTTTCCCAATACCTTTTCGCGTACTCTCTTATCGTTTCGCCCTCCTTCTGTCTCATCGAGGCCAACATCTGAAATGTCTTTGGAGCTGTTCAGCTCGCCAACAATCATGCAGTAAACTCTTCGGAGATCTGCTTCCAGCTCTTAATGGAATTGGAAGCCAACTTATAAAACCAGGCCAGAGCTACTTGCCCCAAACTCGAGGGAAACATTTGTTAAAACAGTGAATCATCACCTGCAAGCATGAACACGGTCTGCTGATAGTGCTGGATGTGAGAAACGAGATCTATGCTTGTCTCGTAGAGCATGATCGTCCCATGCTTCACCCTGGTCGAGGTAGCCAGGGCTTCATCATTGCCCTAACTTTCCACCAGAGTTGTTCTTCTGTTGGGGGGCATCCCTACTTCGAGAGGGATGCTGCTTCACTCCTGTATACCGATGAGTACAGTGTTTCACCAGTCGACCTTCTTGGCGTAGTTTGGTACGCCTAGAAGACGGTTGACTGCTCGTCTGGCCACTTGCCCTTCTTCTCAAGCCTTTTCTTAATCTTCAAGACTTTGACACTGCGCAGTTCAACAAGCAAAACTTCGTACTGAGTTACATTGTTTGAGGTATTAAAACTATGCTAAACAGCTTGTTCCAACTCCAGATTGAGAGCATATCACGATTCCTGCTCCTGAACTGAACCGTATACTTTTCACTCCTCTGGATCCTGCTCGACGGACTTCTCCTTACTTTGTAATCTTCCACTCATGGGGTTATTATGAGAGCATGGTTGTGTGGCAACTACACACTTTCTCAGTTTTTGTCTGTAAAGGTGCTCGACCAGAATTCTCCTATTCAAGCACTACCAGAATTCTCCGCCTTTCGTAGGTCTTTCTTTAAGTCTTCGATTTCTCGCTCTCGTTTCTTCATACGCTTGCATCTCTTTGAGACCTTTTGTAGTCCCGAGTACCTTGTGATCGCCTAACAAACTCAGATTGATCTTCGTGATCGCCTAACAGACTCAAATTGGTCTTCATGATCGCCTAACAGACTCAGATCAGTCTTCATGATCACCTAACTGACTTAGATTGTTTCGAGAGTCACCTAGCAGATTCGGACTGCTCTGCGCGATCGCCTAATAGATTTGGACAGCTCTGCGTGATCGCCTAGCAGATTTCGACTGCTCCTCGAGATTGCCTAGCATATGCAGATTGCTCTATGTGATCACCTAGAAGATTCAGACTGTTCTGCACGGTCGCCTAGAAAATTCGGACCGCTCTGCGTGGTCGCCTAGAAGATTCAGATTGCTCTACGCGATTGCCTAACAGATTCGAACTGATCCTCGAGATCGCCTACCATATTCAGATTGCTCTATGCGATTGCCTAACATATTCAGATTGCTCTATGCGATTGCCTAGGAGATTCAAACTGCTCTGCATAATTGCCTAGCAGATTCAGACTGCTTTGCGTGGCGGCCTAGCAGATTTGGACTGCTCTGCACGCTCACTTAGCAGCTTCAGACTCCTCGAGATCGCCTACGATCAGACCAAATCCCTGCTTTCGATCTCGGGATCTTAATTTGCTCCCCCAATCCTTGGAGCATACATCATCAATGGACTTGCTCTTAGCCCCACTCTGTGCACCAGGTGGAGAGGGAGTTGTCTCCTTTTCCCTGTTGGATCATCCTCCATTTGTGGAGTCTTTGCGCTTCCAAAAAACATTGTTGATCTCATAGAACTACTTCGTTTCCCACAGATGGGCCAATTGTAAGGGGAAAAAATCCACTCAGTAGTGTTTTAACGCCTCTTGAGATTAACACATGCCTTCTCGCTGGAATCCTAGTTCTGCAAAACAAGACACTGTGAGCGCAACTTTGCCTCTCGTCGGCAAAGGCCCTCCAATGCCAAAGTCAGTACTTTGTACTCAAAACCCTAATTCACAGTAGGTAAAATAATGAATGACCACATACCTTTCTTCTTGGGTGTTACCTCTTATTTATAGCTATAGACTTACTTGCTCCCCAAGTAGATTTGCTGCCCAAGGATTCCTTCCACATTAGGAATCATTTCCCCATATGGAATTCCCTCCCATATGATAACTCAATCTCAATCCCTATAATCATGGGATACTTTCCTATCATGTAGGATCCTTATTCTATGACCTTCTACAACATTATACCGGCACACCACTTTAGGCAGTTCACCTAGGGTTTATCTTCTTGCGTTATGGTGCACGCTAACCACTGTGCACCTACATCACGTGTTAGGCTAACTCATTGAACAACATCACTTGTTCGGCCATACCAACGAGCACCTTTATGTGGTACACCCGACCGGAGCACGTATTTGGCGTCACTGCCTAGCAACCTCACGTGTCTCTTATACACTATGGAGCATACTAACCACTGTGCACATGCATCATCTGTTTGGCAACATGCCTAGTAACCTCAGGTGTTGCGTACGTGTTCAGCATTATCTCTTAGCACCCTAACATGGTGCCGCCTGCCAGCGCACTTATTAGGCATCATCGCCTAGCACGCTCACATGGTACCGCCTACCAGCGCACTTGTTAGGCATCATTGCCTAGCAAGCTCACATGGTGCCACCTACTAGTGCACCTATTTGGCATCATCGCCTAGCATCCTCACATGGTGCCGCCTACCAGGGCACTTGTTAGGCCGTACTGTGCACCCTCACGTAGAGCTCCTATGCAGTCATGTGTTATGCACGTGCTCGGGCTGTGTTTCCTCTGTCCTCTTCAGGTCCTATGAGTTTTTAGTGGTTGTTTGCGGCTGTTTGGTTGGTGAGAAAATGGTAGGAAATAAAAAAATGGGTAAATGAGCTCTCTCAAAGTTTATGTTTGGCTGCTGCAATAAATATTTTCGTATATTTGTTTGTCTGTTGTTTACAATTGGAAGTATAAGTGGGCTATGAGGACTTAGATATTTTGGGCCTGATTCTGGTGCATAACTGTTTTGACTTAAATTTGATGTCATTTGGTTGGTTTGATATGCTTCTCAAAGGAGCAATAGTTCACCTTAAAATCAACATACTCCCTCCGTTTCACTTTAAATGTTCCCTACAAGAATCCGTGCAATTTCAATTCCCAAAAAAACATATTTCTACATATTATTTTCTTTAATTTCTGACACCAAATTAAAGTGCTCATTGAGTACTTTAATTTGGTGTAAGAATAAAAAATATATATGTAGAAATAGTTTTTTTTTGGGCTTGAAAATGCACAGATCCCCGTATGGGACATTTAAAGTGGGACGGAGGGAGCAAGTTTTATCTAGTATTTTTCAATGGCTGGAAATTCTGAAATTACTAATTGAAGCTTGATGTATTGCTAATTGAGAAGTTTTCTTGGAATATGGTTCCAAATTTGGTTACCTAGGGTATGTAGTTAAAAAATTTCTTTTGTAGCATAATTATTCGTATCCATTTTCTCTACAAATTACAGGAAACACAGAAGTAAACTTCTTAAAGCGGAATGGAGGCTAGCATTATTGCAAATTTTCTGTTGCTTGTGCTTTGAAGTTGGATTATGTTGTTTTTTATTTTCCCTTTTGATTGTATCTGTTACCAAATTGCTGGTTTCCCTTCTAATTTTTTGATTCTTTCCGACATTGCAGAGGATGGATCATATAGGTAGTCGCCATAGGAGGACTTCATCAGTATCTCATAGGATCAGGCTTGCAGACAAGAATGTTGGCCTTTTGGATTCACTTAGCAGTGCTAGTTTAATGGAGGTTACACCTAAATATTTCCATTCTCTGACACAAACTTTTTAATCCTTTTGGTCCTTCGGATTCATTTTTTTCAGTCCTTCACACAATCTCTCTCACTTCTGGTTGACTAGTAATTATTTTACACTGCCAGCATACTGCTTTTTAGGGCATTTTACAAGGATTGGTTTAGACAGAGCTGTGTGTTACCAAGGAACACCATTACTCCAGTGAAAATTTGCAAGCATAAACGTAGTTTTATTTGTATAATGGGAGTTGCATGTTGAATTTAGGAGAACGAAATATTGAGAGAATATTTCTGTATTTCTTGAATGAATTCTTTACAAAGATACGAAGCCCTTTATATACAAAGAAACTAAACTAGGAGGGAAGTTAAACTAGGAAAGAATAAATGTATAATATTCCTATACTACAATCAAGGATCTTCAATCAATCAATTAGGCAACTGGATTTTCCTCTAACACTCCCCTTCAAGTTGGAGAGTGAATATCATGAAGTCCCAACTTGCCACTTAGATATTGAAATTGGACCTTTCCCAAAGGTTTGGTGAAGATGTATGCAAGTTGAGATCTTGACTGAACATAGGATGGTGCAATTACCCCGGCTTGTAGTTTGAGATCTTGACTGAACATAGGATGGTGCAATTACCCCGGCTTGTAATTTTTCCCGAACAATGTAGCAATCAATCTCTATATGTTTCGTATGTTCGGGATTTTTGGCAATGTGGAGAGCTGCCTGGTTGTCACAAAATAAGGATGCTGGCTGGCTTTGTGGAACTTCGAGATCTTCCGAAATGTGCTGTATCCATGTAATTTCCAAACATGTTGCAGCCATGGCTTGATATTCGGCTTCAGCAGAAGAACGAGCTACATTGGTTTGCTTCTTTGACTTCCAAGAAATTAAAAAATTTCCCCAAAATACACAGAATCCTGTAATTGAATGTCGAGTTATCTCACAACCCGCCCAATCTGAATCACAATAAGCCTTTAATGTAGGATCATTGAAAGAAGGAAAGAATAATCCTTGACCAGGATTCCCTTTGATGAAACGTAAAACTCTTAGAGCGGCCTCCCAATGTGGTTTCCGAGGATTCTGCATGAATTGACTTAGGATTTGCACAAAGTATACTAAGTCTTGGCCTTATTACTGTTAGGTAAATCAATCGCCCAACCAATCTTTAGTTTTTCGTTGGATCATATAATGGATTGCCATCATCGGGATTCAGTTTCAAATATGATTCCATTGGGAAAGAATTAGGACGGAATCCTAATAAACCCACATCGTTTAGAATATCCAATGCATATTTCCGTTGGGAAATGAAAATTCCCTTTTTGGACCGGGAGACTTCAATGCCAAGAAAATATTTGAGGGCGCCAAGATCTTTGATGTGGAATTGTTGCAAGAGAAAGTCTTTGAGAGACTTGATTGCCTGTTCATTATTTCCGGTGACAATAATATCGTCTACATAAATAAGTACTGCAGTAAATGTGTTACTTTCAGACTTGTTAAATAGAGAATAGTCGGCCTTTGATTGAGTGAAACCTGCCTTTTCGAATAGCACAAAAATTTTTGGCAAACTAATTACGGGAAGCTTGCTTTAAACCATATAATGACTTATTGAGCCGACATACCATATTCTCCCCCTGGTGGCGAAGGCCAGAAGGAATGTCCATGTAGACAACCTCATCAAGATTGCCTTGCAGAAAGGCGTTATGAACATCCATTTGATGGAGGATCCAATGGCGAGAAGCAGCCACCGCTAAGAGAGCGCACAGTGGTCAGTTTGGCAGTGGGAGAGAAAGTCTCTATATAATCAACTCTTTCAATTTGAGTGTAACCTTTAGCAACGAGGCGGGCCTTGTGACGTTCAATAGACCCGTCTGAATTGTATTTGATCTTGTAGACCCATTTGTAGCCAATGGGTTTATGACCAGCAGGTAGAGGAACAAGTGACCAAGTATTATTGTGAGTAAGTGCATCAAGTTCTGCTTGCATAGCATCCCTCCATTCCGGGTCAAGAATTGCTTGATCATAGTTAGTAGGCTCATGGAGACCAGAGATAGAAGCAAGAAACTAATAATGGGCAGGAGAAATACGTGATTAAGAGAGAATTAGAAAGAGGGTGCCTTGTACCTTGGGTTGGACATGATGACGGAATGGATGATTGTGGGCAAGCAGTATGGGCAAAGTGCATTTGATAGTCGGCATGCCACGCAAGTCGGGCGCGAGGTTGGCTGGAGTGACGGGGAGCATTGGGTGGTGTGGAAGTAGTAGCGGAAGGTAGTGGGTCTAGTAGTGTTATCGGTTGAGTGATTGGTGGTGGAGTGTCGGTAGACTGGTTGGATGATGAACCGGTTGGTGAATCGGTTGAGTCTGGTGGAGTAAGTGGGGCAGTTGAATCGGTTGGTGTATCGTGGGT
>JAOTQK010000019.1:14516523-14527878 GCA_025642025.1 Rhododendron ferrugineum
AATCGGCGGCGTAACGGCTCCGGATTGCTTCGAAAGGAAGAGTGATGGATGTTCTCTTCCTAGAAACAACTTTGCTAACTAAACTAGGCTACTTTAAAGATCTAGGGGTGGTTTTTGGAAGTGGTTTGGTGGTATCTCTCAAGAACTTCAAGAACTTGAAAGAACTTGAACTTATGAACAAAGAAAGCTTAGAATTTCTAGAGAGAAGTTGGAGCAATGCTTGAAGGTGTGAGTTTAAGCTTGAATGAGCTTGCTATTTATAGGCCAAGGCATGCCCTTTCTCTCCCTCTCACCCGAAATCTCTCTCTCTCTCTCTCTCTATATCTCATTTTTTAATCACTTTGTCATGCTTTTTTTGAAAGATCAAGGCCTAGTTCTAGACTTCCAAGGCTAGATTTAGTCCTTCAGATTTGATTGGAAAGATTTTGTGGAAGAAATGAGGGATTGTACAAGATTTGGTGATTAAAAGGACATAAAAGGACTATGGTACACGGATTTTGCTTGGAGAATTATACAACCATAGGTTTGGAAGGATGTAAGAAGATCATGGAAGTACACTTCAATCTCTCCTTCTCTCTCCAAATCTCCCTCCCTCTCCCTCTCTTTCGGCCATTCTCTCTCTCTCTCTCTCTCTCTCTCTCTTTCTAGTACAATGTGCATATATTTATATAAGTATGGAAGGACAAAGGATGATGTTTGACTTGGTAAGGTGTATAGGATTGGATTGTAAGGTTGTAAGAAAATCTTGTACTCTAAATCTCCCTCATATCTTCTCACCTCTCTTCCTTTCACAAGTACAAGTACTTATATATATATATATATATATATATATATATAACTTTGATTTGGTAGAAGAAGATCTAGGTACTTGCACATCAATCTCTCCCTCTCTCTCTCCTATCTCTCTCCTTCTCTCCCTCTCGGCCTCCCTCTCTCTCTCCTCTCTCGGCTCTCTCTCTTCCTCTCTCTCTCTCTCCCTTGTACTAGTGTATATATATATATATATGTCCAAGATCATCTAAGTACATAAGGTACTAATAAACTAATAGGATTTTTGAAAGAGGAAGATCTGTCTATTAAACAATTCAATAGCCACATGTGTACTATTGGTATTTTAAATATATAGGTGCGTACAAGTGTCCAATATAAATATTTAAGTATGTACTAGATGATCTTGGAGATTTTCTAGTCAAAATTCCCTATTAAATTAATCCAATTTGGCACATGTCCCATTATAAAATAATAATAGGTACATTAAGAATCCTAGGGTAATATAATATATGGTACATGTCTATTTCTTCAATTAGATAATCCCATGGGATAGGAAGACTTAAACTAATATATCTTAGTACTTGTTGGCAAGACTATTCTATTATCCAATGGGTAATATTTTCCCTAACATCTATTGACCAATGGATAAAGGGGTAAAGTAATATATACTTTGAATAATCTATACATGTACTTTGAACATGTGTATATATGACTTATATATAAATATATACAAGTACTTTGTAAATCTAGCACATAATATTATAAATAGAAAATCTAGGGTTTCCTATTGTCCAATGGGTAAAGATTTCTCTAACTTTTATCGTCCAATGGGTAAAGGTCAAAGGTGACTTTGGTCCAAAGGGTTCCATTAGGGTTTTGAAAGGTTCAAAAGGTTCAACTAAGGTTGGAGACATGTAACTAAGTGGATTGGTAGTTAGGTTTCTCCAACTAATTGGTTATAAGCTAACTAAACTTACTAAGGTAGAATTTTTAGCCAAGAAATATCATTTTAAGAATTATTTCAATTACTAGGAAAATATACAAGTGCTTTTACAAGCATACTTGTCCTTGGGGAAATGACTACAAAATTTTTATGAAGAAAACTAAATTTATAAGTCTAGAATTTAGTAACGACGGATTTTTGGATATTAGAAAGGAATTTTAAATGGAATCCAAGTAATAAAAGTAAAATTCAAATTTTTAACGAAATTTTTACTGACCAAAAATCCGGGTCGTTACAGTTATCAATCACCATGTGATCCTATGAAAGCTTAAAAAATAAAGAGTTTTTTATGAAAACATTCCTCAAACTATAACCACTTTTTCTACTTTATCCTCAAACTATCAAAATTGTCTATTTCATCCTCCAACTATTGCATTGCAATCTTTGTTGTCCTTTGTGGGGCTCCAATGAATCTGGCTTACTTCCTCTAGGACTGCGGTTGGGATGAGAGTGGTTCGCTTCCACCTGGCCGGCGCAACGAAGCACGACTAGTGACCACACCGGAGGAGCTCCGGAATGGCCCTCGGTGTGTGGATGAGAAAATGTGTAGAGCAAGAAGGAAAGTACTAGGATTTGAGTGGGGGAGAAGCATGTGTACCGCTATAGGGTTGTCATCGAGGGGTATTTATAGAGGTTTCCTTGCTTGCTCTCCAAGTTTGCACATGTGCCTCACATGCGTCGGCTAATGTCACCCGTGGCGTACATAGTGAATAAGACAGTTAGTATGAACTGGCACCCCATGTGTGCTCATCGTTTTCCTTCAGCATAATGAGGCGGTTACTCATATGAGCATGTGCTGACATGCCAGAGTAATGCTAAGCCTAGGAGCTCGGCTCTCGGCAAGCAGTGTTGATTCCAGAGCGGGAGATTCTGGAGATATCCCTTGCCTGGGCTTAGCCGTGGCCGATCCTAAGAGTCGAGCGACTTGGTTGAGCCCTAGGCTAAGCCTAAAAGCCCAACCTGTGGCCAGACGGGTCTTGTTGGTCCGAGTCGTGATGTTTGGCCCGCTACATCGTCTTACTAACTTATGTTAAGAAATCAAATGGAAATCAATTGCGTGAATGAAACATGCCTCATTTCCTCTCAACCTGCTTCCTATTTAGGACAATGTAGAGTATATACTTGATTATGAGAGTCTTAGAGACAAAAATTAATTATGACCGATAAAATGATAAATAAAATAAAATTTTCGCACCTATTCAAATGGATTGAAAATTGAAGCACTTAATTTTTTAACCATATTTTTAATATATAAACAGTCTAAAAAAATTAAGTGTTCCAATTTTCAATCCGTTTCAAAAAGTACAAAAATCTTATTTTTCTGATCATATTATTCTAAGGGGTCATAATTACTTTTTGTCTCTAGGGCTCTAATAATTAAGTATATTCTCTTTATTTGGTTCTACGACTCTCTTAGGGCTCAAGACAAAAAATAATTATGACTGTTTAGGATAAAATGATTAGAAAAATAAGATCTTCGCACCGGTTCAAACGGATTGAAAATTGGAGGAATTAATTTTTAAGACTGTCTATATATTAAAAATTATAGTTAAGAAATTAAGTTCTCCAATTTTCAATGTTAACCAACGGTAATTAGTTTGTTGGTATAGACAAAACAAAATATTGATAACAAGATAAAAAATTTATTTTTTAAAAACTAACATATGAATTATGATGCCTATATATTTACAGCAAGAAACAGAGAAAAATAAAAATTTGTATGAAATAATGGAAATAAATGAGAGAAGGAGAATGCTAGCGAAAAAAATTGAGAATGGCGGGAGGAGGGAACTTTCTTGCGATGCTAAACTTCATAAAATTGCAAGATCTGTTTAAAAGAAAAGTCAGTTCTGCTAGAAAAAATTTCTTAGATATATTCTTATCCTAGTAACTGAATCTATACTATATATCGAGGTGTCAAACATGTCGTACCGTGCCATTTAGCTTCGTGCCAACCGTGCTTTGTGTTGTGCCGTGCCGTGCCCGTTTACTTAATCGTGCAGCGCCGTGCTGTGCCGTTATTTAAGCGTTTCGTGTTGGCCCGTTTACTTTATCGTGTCGTGTCATGCCGTGCCATTTAAAAATTGTGTTGTGCCATGCTGGCCCGTTTACTTAATCGTGTCGTGTCGTGCTGTGCCTTTTTAAATCATGTCTTGCTCATGTCGGCACATCGCCGCTTGAGCTATATTTTTTTTTTAAATCAGAACTGTCTAACTTTTATGTCGGAGAGATTAGATCATTCATGCCTAGAAACTTGATCGGACATAAAAAAAAAAAAACTATTTAACAATGAATCTGCGTCCCGAGGAAAGGCTTTCAAAATCCGATAGTCCAAAAAATTGTGAGAATGATGCAAACACTTAGAAAAACAAAATGAACGATATCGATTGTCATGATTGTGTTGCCGGGGCCCATTTTTTACAATTGAACCAAATAATATATATTAGTTGTTCCATTTAAAGTACAACTTGACTATTGGCCTTGGTGGTTTGTGATGTGTGCAAAGTTCTTGAGAACCTAGGTTTGAATCCAAGGAGGTCCTTTTTTGAAACCAATTTTTTTTCTTATTTATTGTTAAATTTAGCCATTTAGGATTAGATAATTACCTATGCTTTAGCCACTTTTCCTACTCCTCTTAAATAAGAATCAGTTTTGATGTGGTTTCGTTTGGCTTTTTTAAGGTTCTTAAATAAGAATCAGTTTTGGTGTGGTTTCGCTTGGCTTTTTTAAGGTTGTTTTTGGACAATTTTGCCCTCCTTTTGTTAAGTTGTGCTTGTCTATTTGTTGGGTGGAATGGGAATTTTGCTGCTTTTGGTTAGTGGGCTGCGTGGTAGTGAGAATTGAGTTGGTGGATTGCGTGGCAGAAAGGAGGGGTGGACATTTGTTTTTGGGTGAAGTTTTGTATATATGATTTGATCTCATAGGAGAAAAGAAAATAGAGACAGGAAGAGCTAGAGAGAAAGGCATTGTTAGAGACAAAGGTTTTCGCAGCTGGTGTTTGGGGTTTACGCCGTTTGTTTCTTGGATTTCTGCCATTTCTTCGGTTGTTTCGGTCCTGTTGGTGCGAGGTAATGGGTAATTTCTCGTTTTTGATTTTGTAGTTTCTGTCTTTGATTTCTCCATGTCGAGTGTTTGATCTCTGCATGTTGAGTGTTTGATTTCTCTGTGTAGAGTTATTTGTGGCAGAGTTATTTGGCCATATTCAAGCTTTTTGGTCGTTGCATGTGTTGTTTTCTGATTGCCTAATTTTTCATTTCTGATTGTGTAGTTTCTGTCTTTGATTTCTGCGTGTTGAGTGTTTGACTTGTCTGTTTCTGTGTTTGGTCTTTGCATGTTGAGTGTTTGATTTCTCTGTGTAGAGTTATTTGTGGTAGAATTATTTGTCGAGATTCAAGCTTTTTGGTGCTTGCATGTGTTGTTTTTTTTTTTGGTCTGTTCTTATCATTGGTCTGTTCTTTTTGGTTGCTGCATGTGTTGTTTTCTGCATTTGGACCAATTTGGCTCATTGCTCTGTTCTTTTTGGTTGCTGCATGTGTTGTTTTCTGCATTTGAACCAATTTGGCTCATTGCTCTGTTCTTTTTGGTTGCTGCATATGTTGTTTTCTACATTTGAACCAATTTAGCAACACGAAATCTGGTTCTTATTATAGAGCAGAGGGATATATATATCAAATTAAGACCAACCAAAGTTATACTTATGGAGAAAGCTATAATGCTTCTTCACTGTATCTAGATGAATATGGTACAGCAAGGGGTGTAGGAGCATCAGATAGAAAGGAAGAGATCATAATAAGAACCAGCACTTGGCTAATTTAAGGGTGCATACTTCTTCATCTTAACTAAACTAATTAACAACTTGCCAACACCTCAAGTACATATCAAATATCAATCCACAAATATCTAAACTCTATTACTATATGCACTACAGGTACAATTCTCTTGTAAAACTATAGGTATTTCATACAAGCTTTTGCTCACTTTCATAGTTCACCTTCAAACTAGAACATTACTATCAACTCTACCAATTAATCCTAAGCTCCTACAAACAGTACGTGCCTCAACAAATCATTTAGTCCTTGTAAGTCTACTTAATTCTGATTCTTCATTTTCTTGTGCAAAACTTAATATTAAGGATTTATTTGTAGAACCACTGGGCTCTGATTTGCACCAACATTTTCATGCTATAAACATTCTACAAAATAAAGTAAATCCCAATACCCTTTTCACTGTTTCCAACTTCCATACATTTACAATAGATAATTCCAATTTAGTTCTTTCCATATAAATGCTCTTGTCCATTATTTGCTTCCCACTCCTTTCCCTTTATTGCTGACTTAGTTATGCCAAAATCACTCTTTTTATCAAGCTAATCATTTCCTGTCTCCTTCTCTTTCTGATATACCTAATGCTGAATACAGATGACTGCATAGCAATAGTCCTCAACACTTTTGCTCCTTGCTCTAGCAATCACGAAAAAGAATCTCTAACAAATCACAGGCTATTACACTGCCATTTTTCCTCTACCTAAGCTAACATTCTACATACCAAGCTGTTGAATTAAATAGCTTGTTAAAATCTAATTTTCTTAGCCCTTTTGTAAGTAACCATTAATCAAACCAACCCTAAGCTTCCTTTCATATACTTGACCAAATTTATCCATATAACCTTTGCTATCATCAACAAAATCCATAATTTCAAGGAAAATCCAAACCCATCTACACAACGGGCATGAATAACGTGCTTTGCACGTTAGCACGCACCTAGTTCCTTATTAATTGGTAGGTTTTTTTAATTTTATTTTTTTATCTCAAATTTACAAACAAAATCCTATTGACTAAAATGAAGTAATAAACTAAAATAATTCATTTTCAATAAATAAAATTTGATTTTTTTTATAAAATTAAAACTCTTACTTGTTTTTTCGTGCCCTGTGCCCTTTCGTGCCGGTGCCGTGCCTGGCTAGAATCATGCCGTGCCCATATCACTTTCGTACTGTGCCCGTGCTGTGCCGTGCCCGGCTAAGACCGTGTCATGTCGTGTTGTGTCAGGCCAACTTTCGTGCTGTGTCCGCCCACTTCCGTGCCCCGTGCCCACTAAGACCGTGCCGTGTCAGGCCAAGACCGTGCCTGTGATGTGCAGTGCAGTGCCACATTTAAACGTGTCATGCCGGCCCGGCCCATTTGACACCTCTAACTATATAGTATAGCTGGAGGACGTTTTGTGAGAAGGAACGTGGATGTGACAAGTGTCCCATTCACAATTTTAGTTTCATTTTAATTTTTTAAATGATAGCAAATATCTTCATGGTAGCTTTTTCCTTGAAAGGAATGATTTGTTGAGTGATTTTATTTGTTATGGAAGTAGAACATTTATTATTATTATTATTATTATTATTATTATTATTATTATTATTATTTGGAAGGACTGTTTTTGAATTCCAACATCAATTCAATGGTTCATAATCACTTCGTCCTAAATTAATGGCTGAGATTTCATTAGCTTAGGAAATGGTTGAGATTTCATCAGCTTAGGAATTAAGGGTTCAGATTTACGTTCTGTTTCAAGCAATGGCTGAGATTACTTTGTGTACTTTACCCATTCCCGCCCAATAGACCCACAAGGCCACAACCCAACCCCACTACTCCTTCACTTTCGGCTGATTCAACTTCTTCTGTATACCTGTTAAAAAAACAAAAAACAAAAACTTTTCTTATGCACGACACCAGCACCCCCTCCCCCTCTCACGCACACACGTACATAGCTGCTTCTTACCTTCCGGCATCCATCTCTCTCTCTCTCCCTCTTCACTCCTCAACCGCCACACCCCCACGTCTCTTTCTCAATCGCTCCCCACACCCCACCTCTCTCTCTCTCTCTCTCAGTCACTCTTTCTCAACGCCTATGACTACCTCTCTTCACTCCTCCCTCTCTCTTTCACAGACCAACCACCGCACCACCCCCTCTCTCTCCATCGGGTCCACCTTCGCTCCTCCGTCTCTCCTTCTCAAATCTGCTACTTCCGTCTTCCAATTGCTGCTGAAAGTTATTGCGGGGGACATAAATTGGTTCGTAGTTCTCAGCTTTTGATTTCAGTTTTTGAAGAGAATTTTGGGTTGAAACTGAGTAGCCTCTGTGCTATTCTCAGGTATCTCTCTCTCTCTCTCTGGTACCGTGTTCCTTTCATAAGCATTCCAAGTATTTGATTAAATAATTCCAGTTTTTTTTGGGCTGAAAGCTGAAATTTAGTTGCTTCTGTGTTGTAAAAACTTTAATTGACATTGGAATGTTTAAAATGTGCGCCCACCTCCACATGCATTCCATTTGTTCGACAAAATCTACCTCTCTCTCCCTCTGGTAACATGTCCCTTTCATAAGCATTCCAAGTATTCGACTCCACTTGCATTCCATTTGTCGACAAAATGTGGGAGAAAGACAAAGCATGCGTTAAATGTTGATATGGTAAGATATTACATTCTAAGTTAAATGTTGATATGATAAGATATTACACTACCTTCCTCGACTGAACACACAATGGAGAAGGAAAAAGAGAGGTATTCCTATTCAGATCATTACTTAATCCATGGATAAATATTATAGCAAAAAACATCTAACAAAAACTCATCATCGAAATAAGCATAATATAAGGTCTTGGAAGAAGAAAACTATTTCGATTTACATAATTCTTTGAGGTGGCCGTGTGGACCGGGCAATTGAGACCCTTTTCGATTTGCCAAACTACGGTTGCTGGCCTACTGTGAAAACATTCAACTTTGTGTTGAATTTGGTGGTGATGTCTGTTGTTAAAATCAGTGTTGTATTGGGCAGGACTGAGCAGTTGGCATGCTTAGTGTTTGTTAGGAGTCTTAAGACTGTAAAAAATATGAATACTGGCTTTGATGGTGAATTTAGGCGTTGATTTTTGCTTAGAAAAAAGCACTAACCAAAGCACTAATCAAACGTTACGATTAGAAAGATGCTGAATCAATGTGAGCATTATGATTCTTATGAAACCCCTTCAGATGGAAGGACAACATTCTAAGTCTTTACCAAATTATAATGGGGGCTAACGTTAATATAGTTCCCGTCTGATCACCTTAGAGCATGCACAGACCTTTCTCCCTGTGCTTTTGATTCTCAGTTGCCATCATGTAGTCAATTTCAATATCACATGTTTCCAGCTTTTTCTGGTCTAATTCCTTCCAAACATCTACAATCTTCCAACAACACCGCAACGACTTGCCGAGATGGATAACGTCACTATTTTTGGCTAGGTAAGACGTTCTATAAATTTTGTAGTGAAACAAATTGCTTTCATATGAGGGTAATTAGTAGTTCTTGCTAATTCTCCTTCATCATCTTTAACAACAAGAAAATCAATTTGAAGACACGACTAAGATGTCATTGCCTTATTTGGTCTCCCTTTGACATGAACATGATATTATGACCAAAACTAGGAAGTTTAATATTGGGTTGTAGTTGATCACGGTATTATGTGGAAGCAACTTAGGCTAAGGTAATTTTGAAGTAATTCAATCCGGGATCAATTCCATGGGTTATTTATTGAATTCCATGGGTTATTTATTTCTACTATGATTAGCTACCATGTTGTGAGTGAAAGTTTTGATGTTAGTTCGTTGGCTACAAGTTTCTTCGTTTGTGTACTTTGGTTAGTTTATTCTAACCAGTTTGTGCATACAGTTTTCTTCTATTAGCAAGGACAATGGGAATTGGGATCCTCACGTTTTAGGAAATGGAGAAAGAAATGGTGTGGACACCATTGAATAGGTAAGTCATTCGGTTCATTTGTTTAAGAGGTTTTCGATGTGAAGTTTACTTCTAATATTTGTTAGTTTTGACAGGTAATCACACATTTTGCCCTAATTCCTCCCCCCTCCCCCCCTCCAAATTTCGGGTTAAAATCAGTTTGCCTGTGATTTTTTAAAACCCCTAAATCTTAGAATAGTGCCTATGTTGGAATTGGGCTGTTGGATTGTTGCATATACCACTGTTTGTTTGACTATTGTTTTTGTCATGTAATCAGTAGGAGATTGGACAACAATAGCTTGTGCGGAACTATCCCGTTGTCTTCAGCCAACGTCACCCAAATCCGCTCCAAGATGCACCAGTCATGAAATTATGTGGAACGGGGGTAAATTTCCTTCATCCTTCTTTTTCCTTGATATCACCCTCTTAATTCAAGTGCATGAAATTCATGATATCCATACCTTCTTCTTATCTAGAATTTTTTTTTTGCATTCAATGTGTTTGTAAACATGCTGCATACAAGTGGAATTGAATGATTACGGCTCTCTAGGTGGGTTATATTCACTGTCGTTTGTGGGCTACTTCAAACACATGCCTTTCAATTTTAAATGGCCATAATAGCAATGCAAATCATCATTATCCAGTGAAAGTGATTCTGTGCTGAGGTTGGAACGGGAAGTGAATTTTTTTGAGTTTGCATTTGTGGTAGGTGAATTGAAATCCCCCTCTTGATTTGAGTTCAGGCCTTTGGCAGAATGAGAGGCTTTGGGTTAATTTTACTGGCGGTTTTGGGAGCTATCGCGAGCCTCAAAGGGACCTCTCTCAAGGATTGTGTGTTGGTAACATTTGTTGTGTTAGACTATTCTATGAACTTGGTTAGAAGATGGACCATGTTTGAAGCTTATTCTTGAAAACGAAAGAAATGCTTAACATTACACATATATTGCTTTAGCTGAATAAGAGATACAAGGCAAGCTATGACGCCATAGGAAGAGAGAACACGATTCACCTGATCTATGCTAGGTGTCTTGCATATCCGTTTTTCCTTTATGATGGTGGTCACTTAGGCACTTAGCTCTTCAATCACATAGAATAATAAATCAAACCAAACCGAGCTTATGTCCCAATCACTGGGGGTCGGCTACATGAATCCTTTTCATCCTTTGAGCTCTGTCAAGGGCCACTTGTTCACACAAACCTACTATACTCATATCTTTGCGCACCACAGCATCTAATGTCAATTTAGGTCTACCCCTCCCCGTAGTATTGCTACCCAAAGCTATCCTATCCGCTCTCTTAACTACTGCATCTCCTGGTCTACGGTAGACATGCCCAAACCACCTTAGCCTATTTTCCCTCAACTTCTCTTCTATGGGTGCTACACCTACCATCTCACGAACCGTTTCATTTCTAATCCTGTCTCGTCTAGTCTTACCACACATCCACCTCAACATTCTCATTTCCGCTACACTCATCTTGTTCACCTGTTGTTTCTTAATAGGCCAACATTCTGTCCCGTAAAGCATCGCTGGTCTGATGGCAGTTGTCACGCCCTGGATTTTTAACCTAATAATAATAGCATTTCCATTAAAAGACCATCGCAATAATACACCATAATACCCCAAAATGTTTCCCATAATCCATCAGAGAGAAAATCAAGTTTAAACGGAGTTACAATATTGGCACCTCGGCCCAATTACCAAAATAAGTCAAAAGACGATAAGATTAGCGATTACATGATTTCCAAAGTCAAAAGAGTTCAAATGAAGTTACAATTTCATCTTTTCAAAAGGGAGTATACAAAAGATGCTAGAATA
>JAOTQK010000019.1:14591299-14611134 GCA_025642025.1 Rhododendron ferrugineum
GCATGCACAACAGCCAACTTGCATGCATGAAACTACGTACATGCAAGTTGACCAGCGCGCGACAGAGCCATACCAGCTCGCGACGGTTGATGTTCCCACAGATTGATTTTTATCCCCTTCTGGGCTCTGGAAGGACCAGTGCACACCCAGGAGGCAAACCAAGCAGTTTATATGCACTGAAAGTAAATAATATTACAAACAGAAGGCATGAAATTGATGAACAGCCCCTAAACAAGTGGGGGGAAATTTAAACAACGGCCAAGGGCCAAGCTGCCCATGCAAGAGCGGTCTCTGGAAACAGGCTGACCAGTGCGTGACACAGTGATTCTACCGCGCGATGGTTTTGACTGGATTTTGAGGAATTGCTTTGCATGTCTGGGCTCTGAACAAGCTCAAATGCAACCCAGGGGCATTCCAAAGTAAGCAAGAGAGCAGGCTGAGCTAGGCTACAGATTTTATCATGCAAGACAGTGAGTTTGCCCTTTTAACATGCAAAACAGTGATCAAAATATCAAATGAAACAAGAAATGACCAACAACCAGTCCCCACGTGGAGCTTCACAGGCTGCTCATGACAAGCGCGCGTGACAGTGGCTCCATCGCGCGCTGGAGTGCTAGTGCACGGTTCTTGTAACTCTGCTGACTTTAGGGTCAGAACTGGTATTGAATACCAGTCCTGGCCCTGCCAACCCCCCTCAGAGATCAAAACAATAATCAATAAAGGAATTATACCTTTGTTTGAGTGTTTGAAAATGGATTAAACAAGAGGATTATGCTTGGAAAATGATTGTATGGAAGTGGATTGGATGAGAGAAGATCAAGAGTATTAAGGGTTGTGGAGCCTTTTTTGCTTGATTTTTAGTAACCCTTTCAAAGGAAAATGAATGGGGTATATATAGGAGGTTGGAGGGTGAAAGGTGAAAGGTTGGTGGTAAACTAGGCCTAGCAACCAGCCAACAAGGCTGGCCAACCTCACTTGGTGGAGAAGGTGGCCAACGAGGTGAGGGAGTGGTTGCATGGGGTGGTGCAACCCATGCAGCCTGCAACAGCTATTCTAGTTGAAAAACGGGGTTCCACTGCACAGTAGACCCCCTGATCATCACAAAATCTGGCTGGAAAAAGGTGAAAGGGACAAGTGTTGACCAGCGCGCGATGAACTGGGACTGTCGCGCAACGGTCAAAGGTGCTTTGACCAACACCTGGCGAACTGTCCAACGCGCGATGGATCCATTCTAGTGTACGCTGGTCAAACCTTGGGTTTAGGGTTTTGACTAAAGGTTTTGGGGTTCAAAAGGGTTCAAGAGAGGTTCCAATCACTCCAAGCTCAATCCCTTCCATTCTCAAGACTGTTTCAATCTGAATCATCATCGAGGAAACAAGAAACCGAAAAACAAAGAAAAACAATTGGGAGACACAGATTAGGGTGTCTACAAGTTAGTAATTGGACCAAGTTGAAACAAAATGAAAACTACAAAGTGTAATTTGAGCCAATTCAAACTGCAGGGACCAAGTTTACACAAATACTAAACTACATGGACCATTTCGGTTTTTTTCCCTTTTGATTATTCAAATGTCAAAATTTGGTTAGTTGCTAAGAGATTGCTAATTTTGGTTATTACAATGTAATCACTTTTTTGAGCAAATATTGCTAATTTTAACAACTTTTTGATTTTGATTATTATAATGTGGATGCTCTTAGAGAGAGTATCTATTCTATTATTAATTTCCTTGACACATGGAAGTGCGGGCAAGTCATAGAAAGAGCAATTAGATCGAAAACGTGAATGGAAGTTACTAGCTACTAATACAATTATAAAATATACTTACCAAAATAAACTACAATTAAATATACTTACCAAAATAAACTACAATTATTATTCTCGAATCCAGAAAAGGTCAGTCCTCGATATTTGGCAACAAAAATCAATCCCCCCAAAGTTCCCCCATATGACGGAATTCTCTCTCTCTCTCTCATGCCAATCTCCTTCCTCTTCTCATGGATCATCAACCCTCTCATCAATCCCCCATAACACAAAAGCCACACATTCTCTCTCTCCCAATCTTGATCACCAAGAGAGAACTAATCGGTGCACTCTGTTTTCTCTCCCTTCTCATTGTCACCGTCACCGTCTTCACCACCACAAGCCCATTCCTGCCACAGTCTCTTCTTGGTATTGGTTTTCTACGACAAGATTTTCCCGAAAGCCAAAATCCTACGTCAGGAGTTTGTGATTACTCAACTGGGAAATGGGTTCCAGACGAAAATTGCCCGCTCCAGGCTTACTCCGAGGATTGCCCGTTTCTTGATCCTGGTTTTAGATGCCGGAGAAACGGGCGTAGGGACGGGGATTACTTGAAATGGCGGTGGCAGCCGGAGGGCTGTAATCTTCCTAGGTATGGTTTTCAGGGTTGAGATTCCATGTCCGCTACGTACCCTACATTTACTTATTCATGCATGCCATTATTGTCATATACTGTTAACTAGATTGTACTGCGCAAACCCTATTTATTTATTTACGGAGTATTAATTTTGCGTAGTTCGGAAATTCATAAACTTCACCAACAGAGTTGGTACACATCTTAAACATACAGAAGCGAAACATAACCACACAAGGACAAGGCTATCCAAGCCAACAAAAC
Source organism: Rhododendron ferrugineum (assembly GCA_025642025.1). Lineage (NCBI taxonomy): Eukaryota > Viridiplantae > Streptophyta > Magnoliopsida > Ericales > Ericaceae > Rhododendron > Rhododendron ferrugineum. Next base: position 14,593,939 of record JAOTQK010000019.1, read on the forward strand.
TTAGTCTTGTAGTCTACCAGCTCCTAAAATATCCTCTCGAATGAGAGGCCTTGTAGATGCAGGATTATCATAGGTTATCAATAATTTATCATCTTTTTCTGCTCCAATGCGGGATAAGCTATGAGCGCTTTGGACAAATCCAATTTATTTGTATTTGTGCTTAACATGCTTTATGTTGTGTCATGCCGTGCCATATTTAACATATTAGGGCATAGTCAATTAGCTTGGCATAATATGCATGTTGTGTGACCCGTTGATCCTTGATTCGAATCCTTCCTCCGTTGGTTCAAAGGTTGTCTAGCCTTCTCGCCCTAACCTGCACAGTGAACGCACGACTAAGACCTGGCCGGGGTTGCCCGGCAAAGCCCTCCGACGAGAGGATGAGAATGTGTAGAGAGTAAAGCAAGAGACTATGGTTTAAGTGTGTAAAAGCATGTACTTCTTAGGGTTGTTATCCTTTGGTATTTATAGAGTCTGTTTGACTTGCTCTCCAAGTACGGGCATGTGCCTTGCACGGGTCGGCTGACGTCATTGTGACGTCACCGATAAGATCTGGTAACCGTTCTGGTGTGAGCTGGCACTCCCATGTGCGCTCATCATTATCTTTTGGCATAACTGCTTCAGCGTGTGGGGAGGCACGTGGCATCACGGCTAGTCGAGTCCCACCCTTGGCCGAGCTTAAGGGTAGGTGACTCGGGGGGAAGCAACCAACGGGGTGGTCTAATTTGAAGGTAGCCGAGCCTGATGGCTTCCTCCTTGAGCGCGTCGCCGTTCATCGCCACGCCTCGGACTTTGCCGAACTAGGGATTAAGCACGGCCACCTCTCTAGGCCCTAACCTCGGCCTGTGCTTCTTGGCTACATGGTTCGAGCCGTTACGTTCAGCCTACTACACATGTGTTGTGTGTTTTTCCGTGCGCAATTTGGACATTAAAGTAAAAAAGAAATGCTTGTACTTCAATGGACCAATCGTTTAATTTACTGGTACTTCTTCTAACAATTTGTACTTTGGCTTTGTGCCTTTACGAAATATGCATATTGAATGATGCACATGTTGTGAAAAACTGGTAAATGAACCACTTGACCACTCTCTTAGACAATTGCTGATTAGGGAGGGCCAAGATGGACCCTTAAAAAAAATATGGACCATCACCAACTAAGATTTAATGGGTTGTTAACAAGAAGATGTAATGGTTAAGTAGTTAAACTTCGTGTTTGAATAACATCTACACGTACATACCAACAATATGAACCGCATGATAGAGTTCGTGCCACGCTCATGTTGTAATGGTGCCGGTCGGGCTTGATTGACGCCTCTATCTACTAGTCCTTCATCCAATTTAGAAAATTTAGGCAAGTTATTGAAGGAATTTGTGAACGAAATTATGCCTATTTAAATGGTTCAGATTTCTCGATGAAACTATTTTGCAAAACTATTTTGTAGGGTTATGAGTAGAGAGATTAATGTTTTGAGAAAAAAGAATTGATTACATCACTACTATATGTACGGTCCCCATGAAAGTGGAGTAAAGGGAAAGAATTAATGCTATCTCAACATGTGCCTTCAGGGCACAAAGTAACAAAATGGTGTTGCATCCAAGTCATAACCAAACCAAACTAAATCGAGTCTTGTGTCCCAATCAATTGGAGTCGGCTAAATAAATTTTATTTTAGGCTACATGTTACATGTTCACTTAGAGTTAGTAAGCCAAATTCCTTCCGTATCATGACATCCAATATCAGTTTAGGTCTTCCTCTTTTTCTAACCCGACTATCCACTACTACTGTAACGCCCCTAATTTTGGGAACATTAAATAGACAAATTTATTGAAAATCTAAATAGAGTTTGGCTCATTATTACATCATAAATCTCACAAGAGTACTTTATTCAACAAAAGGAGAGAAACTAGGGTTTCTATCTACTGCTCCGCCTGCTCCTCCATCCTAGCCAGCTCCTCGGTTCCGAAAGCCTCCAAGGTGTACAGCTCACTCTGTTCATCTACAAATTTTGACACATTATACCAGCGTCGCCCCCAGTATAATATGTCAGGGTCACCAAAAGGTAACACCATGAGCTACAGAAGCTCAATAGGATAATCCATATCCACTAACCCTTAACTTATAACAATAGATCATACAGGTAACGATTTCCACATAGTACATGTTTATCTAACAGTTAACAATGACACATCCACATTCACTATTTACTAACGTTGGTGTTCATGATTTTTTGAGTTTTTCCTACGTGATTTCTCGTAAATCGTGTCACCATATTCACCTTTCATTTGTCAAATCAACATTTCCAAAATCATTATTTACACACCCAATCTCGGTTCCGCCTTTCCGGTCTCCCGAGTATCCTCACAATGGTTCTGCCGCACCAGGTTCCCATTGGCACACAAAACTTTGCATTGGCTCCTCTCCGCGGATAACCAAGTCACACACCCAACCTCGGTTCCACCTGAGTATCCTCACAATGGTTCCGCCGCACCGAGTTCCCATTGGCACACACCCCACAATGGGCTACCACATCCGGCCACATTGGGATTTCAAAATTTTTTCTCCTTTTCCAAAACACGCCTTGTCATTATCATAACCTAGGTGTCATGTTTCTAACTTCCTTGATTTCGGTGTCTCGTTTTCATGGAACGACTCCGTGGTAGGACTTTTCACATAAGTAAACATAAATCATTCATTGTAATCTTGAAACTAAACTAGCAGGATCATCAACTCTATATTACTAACCATGCTCAAATCACTACTTAAAGCATAACGCCACATGTACAGACGCCCTTTGAGTGGAGACCACTTATGTTTTATCACACATTAAGACAAGCAATCCTAATAACCATGTATACATGCTCATAACCATTCTTAAGATCAAAATACAAATACTTCTAATCAAGCGATAAATTCTTATCTTTCAAAATCCGTTCTTTCTTCCTTTGTGGGAAGTTCAAAACAACATATGTTTATTGGAGTAAAAGTCGGTTATTTAACATGTTCATACCTCCATTAGCAAAATAAGTTTGTTAACTATCATGCATTTCAAGTAATATACAAACTTCTAGTTGTACTTAGGGATAAGAGTATGGTAAATCTACATTTAAGTAAACTTTATACTTAGAGAAAGTGGTTTAGAGAATTCTGCAGTTCTTCTTAGCGGTAGGCACGGCTACGGAAAAAGTAAGTACGTCGGACGGAGTAACTTCCTATGGTGAGCTTCCAGTAGCTTCGAAAGATAAAGGTTTCTCTCGAAACTAGTTCTTGACTAAACTACTAAAATTTTTGGATCGAGAGGGTGGTCGAGTGATGGTTTAGTAGTGGCTTAGGATGAGTTTCTTGAAGAACTTAGAAAGAACTCAAGAACAATTCAAGAACAAGAAAAACAATGTAAGAACACAAGAGTTTTTAGAGGCTTGAAGGTGTGAGTTGAATGGTAAGTGAGGGGTCCTATTTATAGCAAAAACTTGGCCTTCTCTCTCCCTCTCCTTGGCCGAATTTTCTCTCTCTCTCTCTCTCTTTCCCATGGATTTTGCTCCATTGTATAGTCAAATCACATATTTAAGTATGTCATGCCTTCATTCATTTGTCATTTCTACTTTAGGCCATACCTTAGGTTATTATAAAGGGTTTTTAGTCTTGTCTTGTACTAGGAAGGCTTGTTTGCATGAAAGAGCAAAAGAAAATCTAGATATGGTTGTCATGTTGTACTTAGGTTAAGTGTAAAGTGAGCCAAAAGAAGTAACTTGATGAAGTGTACAAGATCACACTCTCTCTCTCTCTTTCTCCTTTCTCTCTCGGCCTCTTTCCCCCCCTCTCTCTCTCTCTCTCTCTCTCTCTCTCTCTCTTTCTCTCTCTCTCAAGTACTATGTATATATATACATTTATGCATATATAAGTACACTTAAGTACTATGCGGTCTAGTCTAGGAAAAGAGTATGGGTTATGGGCTTTCAAGTGACAACTAAAGAAAAATATGGTCAAGATTTTCCTAGAAAGCCTATATGTCCTTTAGGCATGTTTATAATAAACTATGAGGTACATATATCTATATTTAAGCATATAAGTACATAGGAAATCTAAGAAAGTGACTTGTCTTATCAATCTAAATATTTATTGGCAAGACTAACTTTTATTACTCAATGAATAAAATTTTCCCTAGTAATTATTGACCAATGATTAAAGGGGACTTGAAATGACTACTCCAGTGAATATAAAAATTACTATTTTGTTCCAAATGGTTCCATTAGGGTTTGGAAGGTTCATCTAGTATTAGGAGTATGTAACTAAGTGGAATGGTAGTTAGGTTTTTTCAACTAGTTGGTTAGAAGCTAACTATAATTGCCAACTAGGATTTCTAGCCAAGAAATATATTTTTTTAAGACCTTATTTCATTAATTAGAAAAATATACAAGTGCTTCGATAAGCATACTTATCTTTAGAAAATGACAAGATTGTCCGGTGTGAAAAGATATAATTTTATAAGCCTTAAATCTAATTATGGCAGATTATTAGAAATTAAAAAGAAAATTATAAAGCAATCCATGGAATAAACAAAGATTTTCGAATATTAAAACGAGATTTTTATTTACTAAAAATCGGAGTTGTTACAACTACTATCATGTCACTCTTCTTGACTACTGTGTCACTGCACATCTACGGTGCTTCCAGGTCATAGTTTTTGTCATTGTTATCATTTAGGTAAATCGATTAATTTGAAACCATATCCTTTAGCACGGGTTTCCCACAGAACTATTCATTCAAAATCTATGATGATAAATTCGAATGATTATGGTTGGTTTCTTGAGTGTTTGTCTTTATAGGGTGGGCCTTTTTTACAAAATTTCTTCATGTTTATTGTTGATCGATGTTTTACAAATTTTGACAAAATCAGGCTTGCACGTGCATCGCGTGTGCCTCGACCTCTAGTTGTAAAGATGTCGGGTCACACCCTTAGCACAAACCCAAAAACGGAACCCAACGCGCACAAACCCATATGAAGTTAACATGCATATAGGAAAATTACTAACGTGATGAGCATGTGCAAGTCAAAAAATAATGTAGGAAAAAACCTATTTATCGACCGAATAGCAAAGTTATCTTAACTCACCTCTTTGATAACTATGTACACCTCCGTCTTAAGTTCTTGGTCTCTTCGTTTTTTCAAACCTGTATTTTTTTTTCACTCCAGAGTATCAAGTATTCTTCCTAATGCAGTACTTATTAAAGAAAAAAGAAAAGAAAGGGAGAATAAACAATTCCTTAAGAACCTTCCAAATAAAACCTGTAACAGTGAGGGGTCTAAGATGGCGTAAGAAATGAACATCAGTTCCCAAACCCTGGAAACTGTACTCAGAAGGCTATACACCTAATGAAAAGAAACCAATAACAATGCAAATATATACTCCTATATGCAGAAATACAGAGAAAAGGAAAATATTAAAAGAACATTGTACCGGTGCAAGGCATACCTGTTTGTGGAACAGAAAAGAGGATGATTGTGAGTCGGTGACAGATCTTGAATTGTGTTTTGAATTGTTGCAGTCTTCTGTCAGTTTTTTTTTTGGGGGGGAACGTGGGGTAGGAAGTTGTGGTGGGGATAGTTTTACAGTCTAGCCCTGGCAGTTAAATTCGCCACAGTTAACTGTTTTGTTTTGTGTTTTTTTTTGAGGGCATTTAGGAAAAACGAAAATACATGACAGGGCTTCAAAAAAGGAAGACACCAAAGTGGTGCTCTCCCTTTATATATTAGAATAGATTATTGTTGAGCAAGGGAAATTTTTTATTTGTATTTTTGTAAAGATGGAATAGTTGATGTGAATTTGAAGATAAATGTGTTCATGCACGCAGATTAATAGAGCTAAAAAATTTTGGTTAGGGGTGCTTTTAGGAACGGGCAATCTTCTAGTCAATACATATATAAAAACAAACGGTGCAAAACCTACTCTTCTTTTTTTTTCTTTTTTTTTTGGAAAGTTTTATAACCACCCAAAAGAAACCAAGGGGATAGCCTTGAAAATCCCAACAATACAAACAAATTCAAGCCGGAGGTTGAGAATTAATACATGAAATCAAAGAACAACAGTACTTCTAAGAAATTAGAAGGGAGTTCTAAACATCACGTATCCCGAATAAAACTTGAAGGAAGATTCCAAGTAACCTTAATACTAAGAGCTTCAGAAGAGGCCTTGACAGCCTTCCACGAACACAAATAGGCTCGAAAATTTTCTTAGCTATTGCATCCGAATTAGAGCCTAGATTAGTAAAGACCCTAGAATTTCTTTCTCCACAAGTGGTAGATGGTAGCAGCTACACCCAGCTTCATTACAGACCTTGAACAAGATGCATTATCACAAAAGTGAAGCATCTGTACACTTCGTCCCCAAAGCTCTAGAGAGGGTTGGAACCTCCACGCTTTCTCAAAATCTGAGTCCAAACCAACACCGAAAATTGGCACTCAAAGAACAGATGTTTATGAGATTCTTTGCCCCCAGGACACAAGATACAACAATCATTAGCAACAATCCCCCATTTCAACAATCTGTCCGTAGAGAGCCTTCCACGGCATACTAAACCACTCTATAAAGGCCCATCTGGAAAACCTACTTGACTTTTCGTCATTACTGACCTTGATCAAGACTTGAAAATCGTAGAATCTCAATCTTTTGTCGTAAATTGTTACCTTCACGACTGATTTGTGGAGTAATGTGAATAGTTTCTGCCTACTTTTTGCATGTTAAGACTACATTTAATGGAAATCACATATACTCCTACATATCTACAGATGCTCACTCTATATTGATTTTGACAACTTTATCCGCATTGGTTGTTACAGATTCAACGCTAGTGATTTTCTCGATCGAACCCGCAACGGCCGAATAGTTTTTGCCGGCGATTCTATTGGCAGAAATCAGTGGGAATCCCTTCTATGTATGCTTTCACAAGGTGTTTCAAACCACTCCACAATACGAGAAGAATATGGAAACCCGATAACCAAACACAATGGCTTCCTCTCAATGCGATTTGACGAACACAACATCACCGTCGAATACTACAGAACACCTTACTTGGTAACAGTGAGCCGGCCGCCGAAAAACACATTGAAGGATGTCCGGGGAACAATTAGGGTTGATATGCTCCATTGGTATAGTGAAAAGTGGGCTGCCGCAGATGTTCTTGTGTTCAATGCCGGACATTGGTGGAACCATTACAAAACCCTAGACATGTATGTTCAATCATCTGGGACTATCACGTTAATTTTTGTCTAATTTTTCATGGTCCGCCAAGGCAATGAAGTCCTTAATACCGCAATTTACTTTTTCCATTGGTTTGGTGTTAGATCTAATATTTATTTGCGGTCTGCGACCAAACTATATTTTTTTTTTTTTTTTTTTTTTTGCTTTTTTTCTGGCCAAAGACAGCATTGTTAGTTGTGGTTAGTGAAATTTGAACCCCTCTCAAATACATGAGTATATAGTGCCTATTACTTGATTACAAAACTCACAAGTTGCAACATGTTAACATCATGTACAAAAATCCGGATTCTATAGCGTTGTGTTATCTTGATATATTTGTTAAGCTTGAGCTTTCTATTGGATGTTCATATTTGTAGGGGCATACACTTCCAGGAAGGAGGGACAGTGAACATGAGCATGGGTGTCCTGGAAGCATTTCGGAGGTCCCTGGAAACTTGGAAATTATGGGCGACGCTAAAATTAGACCCTGCAACAAGTTTTACATTCTTCCGAAGCTACTCCCCGGTGCATTACAGGCAAGTTTTCGACAGAGACGCCATTAGTTTTCTATGGCAACACTGGCAGTATACGTGTGCGTATAAATATATATGGATAGATAGATACAGATATAGATATACATGTACATATAGACACACATGCACATAATTATGCGTACCACCAACGTATCCTTTTACCCTTCCCTTTTGCAATTAATTACTAGCAACAAGAAAAGCTAATAATGTTGTTGGTTCAAATAGCAATCCAAGAGGAGGGTGAATTGGGTTTCTCAAATATAATGCGGAATTTTAAAACTAATTGTTGCAGTAGAATTGAGTTGACTCAATAGAAATTCACACAGTAACGGAGCAAGCTCAAAACATAAAAGACAACAAATGCAGAGAATTAAAGAATAGATTTATGGACTTTAATGTGAAACTAATTAGCTAATTATGCACGATATACCACAGTACTGTTTTCAAACAAATCCCAGTTCATACATGCAATATAGATATGCAAAGCGGAAAGTAAAGAGAGTAGGAAAGAGAGAAATCGAACGCAAGGATTTATAGTGATTCCATCCGCAACTTCATATAGCCTAGTCCACTCCCCAAGTGTCCAACTCGGGATTTGCTGCACTATCTCCAATAGTTACAATCCTTCTAGCGCGGGTGCTAGACAACCTTTACAACAAGCAATCTATTCCCAATCGCTCTAACTATTTTTGACTCTGGTGTTAGTCACACCTAACTCAACTAGTTTTGACTCCGGTACTAGTAACACCTAACTCCAAGTGATTTTCTCTCCAAAATCACTCAAAAAAGATCTCTCACAAAAGTATGAACAAGGGTGTACAATTCCCTCTTACAATGAAGATCAAAATAAGAACTCTCACACGAGTGTATAGATATCAAGATGAAGAGTATGACTGATAGATTTTCAAGTAATGGCTCACAACAATTTTCTTCAAGAGTTCTCACTGTATAGCTTCCTCTTGCTTCTCTTTTTATTCTGCAAAGAATATGACTGTTGGAGAAATTATACCGTTAGACACAAAAGGCTCCTCCCTTTCCATTCATGATTCCTTCAATCTACCTTCATAATTGACTTCAAATCAGAGACATATATTCCATATTCCATTCAGCACTTTGAACCATAAAGGAAAGATTTGTCCTTAATCTTTCCTTTTCTTCTTTTAACTCTTGACTATTTGGAGATAGGTTCCCTTGTTGCCTTTTATTCAAGAGCTTGAATCCTTGGCTAGGATGCTAGAGAAACAGCCGTACAATCTAGGTTTAGGAAGAAAATAATCATGTGCAACAAGTGCATAGCTTAGCCATAAGATATTTCACCAAAGCAACCTTGAATTTTAGAGGGTCCATTAAGTAAACATTCCAAGATTAATATATTATAAGAACCCAATAATTAAAGTGCTATATCAATTAATCAAAATAAAGTTAATTGAAATGTGTTTGTTATCATCAAAATCAATAAGGTATCATAAGAAAACCTTTGGGCTAACAAATGTTATTCTAAAAAGATTTCAAGGGTAAGAAGACAATATGAAAATATGACAAGTGCAATTATCATCATGTTCAATTGCGGAGCCATTAAGGGGCTGGGGTGGCCAAGGCCCCCCCGGGTTGTTTTTTTTTTTTGGAGTTTTGCATGTGAAATTTTTTTTTTAAACAAAATAAATCTTATTCTACTAGTACTAATTTAGGAGAAAGGGGATGAAGTTGGTGGGGTTTGAACCCTCACCTAGTGTGTTCACAATTTGCCACGTGTGAAATGGAATAACACTCTCGTAATCATTTCAAAATTTTCTTCTTGGAAAAAAAAGAAACAAAAAACACATCTTATCATTTTGATGGTTAAAACCTTTTTTAGCATACTAAATTAAATTTTAAACTCTATATACTTGATCAATCTTTAGAATTTCATTTTTGTCAAAAAAAAAATATCCTCTTAGTTCGGCCCCTCCCGAGTGGAGATCCTGGCCCCCCCACCGATCATGTTTCCTTAATAAGCTAGAATTTTTAAAAATAACCAATAAATAGGGGCATAGGGAGTATAATAAAATAAATAAATATTTGTCCGACAAGGACACACGAGAGATTAACATGTCCGTATTTCTTAAATTATGGAAATGGCCCTTAACCAAAACTCCAAAACAGAGTTAGAGAGTTTTGGTTGAGAGTTTTGCCTAAGAGCCTTGGTAAATTTTTGTTCTCTGTTCATAGGAAACATAAAGCATGTCTTCATGTTTCCAAAAAGCAAAGGACAGGAAACATATACTCATAGATCTAATGTGAGTTTTGGTTAAGGGTCACTTTATTCGATGATCTAATAGGAGTATGAGTTTTTTGAGACTGCAGGAACGGAACATGGAATGAAGGGGGAAGCTGCGACACTAACACAACACCAGAGACTGACTACAAAAAGATGGAAGCCGAGCCACCAAGCAATCTGATCATTTCCGACATACTAAAACAGATGGAAACTAATGACAGAAAAGTGCAGCTCTTGAACATATCATATCTTACAGAGTTTAGAAAAGATGGTCACCCGTCAAGCCATCGTGAGCCAGGGACTCCACCCGATGCTCCACAAGACTGTAGCCATTGGTGCCTACCTGGAGTTCCAGACACGTGGAACCACCTTCTCTATGCCCACCTAGTGTCAAAGGGATTCAGGACTAAGTTAAAACGAAAAGCAGTAAGAATTTGAGATGGCTTCTATCCAAGGTTGTTTCCAATCTTTCACCTTCTAAATTTGATTTGGGGCCTGGGGCAACTAACTTTTCCGGCCTTATGTGGAGCGCGCGTATCTACGATGACCAGGCTTAATTAAGTATATGATGACCAGGAATCAGTAGACTACCAATATTCTTAGCAAGTGGTTTGGTTCCACCCTAAGTAGATGCGGAATTAGATCATGACTACACTTTCTTGATTGTGAAGTTTTTTCCTGTAAATCCATCTGCATATATATCATGGTGGGAAATTCTCTCTTTCGTACTTCAACAACCAATAAGCTTGGCTGATGAAGAAAAAGGAAGTTTTTGCTAACAACTTGAGCCTGAGAAAAGCCACGACCAATAAGAAGATAAAAATGGACAAAAATACCCTTAAGATTACTAAACACAACCCACTCATCTTTCTCCCTCCCTCCCACGTTTCCACCATAACCACCACCGGTTCCTCCCTCCCTCCCACCCAGTTTCCACCATAACCACCGGTTCCAAGCTCCACATCCCATCTAAACTTGGCCACACTGTATCAAACCCAATTTGAGAGAGGGAGACGGAGGAAGAAGGGGTTGTTCGACGTCATCCGCGTTTATTTGGAACTGCAACGAGAAGGGGTTGTTCGACATCCACCTTCGACGGCTCTGGTTGCCGCCAACTTGGAACTGAAACGAAGATCAATTTCCCCCAAATTTTTGATAGTTCCTGTGTTCGATTGAACCAAAAAATTACATATCCAACAAAACTGAAACGAAGAATAACGAAATTTTTTTGAACATCGATTTCTGATATTGATTGTAGTTTCCGATTCAAAAATCTGAAACCCATAAGCTTTTTCTGGTTTTAAAACTCGAACGCGACATATATTTTTCGGATTTTCAAGTATGAATTGTCCATCGCGCACTATCAAAATGCGTGATGTCAATCGTGCATGCACGAAATGCGTTTGTACCAAAAAAAAACTAACGTATCTTGAAGATTCGTTATAAAGGTTTCAGGTTTTAGAACTCAAAAGTGTCATATATTCTCGGATTTTAAAGTATGAATTCGTTTCTGAAACCATTCAAATATCAAAACCCGAATATGCCTAAGATTTTCAAGTACTAGAATCCGAATTTTGTAAACATTTTCAAGTTTTAAACCTGAAATTTTCTAAATTTTTCAGCTTTCTGTATCCGAACATGTTGGGGATTTTTTTTGAAGGAGGTGGTGTTGGTGATGGCGGGATGCAATTGATGGTGGTGGTGCGGCAGTTATGGAGGTGGTGGTGGTGACGTAGTGTAGTGGTGGTGAGTGTGGTGGTGTGGTTGTACTGGTGGTAGTGAACGTAGAAGAAGGGGGAAGAAGAAAGTTAGGAAAATTTATTAGGATTTGGTGTTGTGTGGTGTGGTGGTGGTGGTGGTGGTGGTGGAGAAGAGAGAACGGTGAGACAGAGAAAGGGGAAGGGGAGGAGATGGCTGGTGAGGAGGGAAGGGTAATTTGGAGAGTTCATAGATATTTGTTAGGTTATATATAGTAAATTGTTAAAAGGTTTATGCGTTAGGTTTAGCACAAGCTACATACAGTAAATTCGCAGTTGCGAATAGTTGGTGTAACGCCCCGATTTTCGGACACGTTAATTAAATTATTTTTAATTTATTTAATAATTCATAAAATTGATTTAAGAAATGAAATTTTATTAAACAGAGTTTAGTAGCGGAAATCTCAAATACTAAATTCAAAACTACTTAATTGTCTTACAACTCAACAAAAATAAAAACAGAGTTTGACAAATGTGATAACACTTTTGGAAATTCAAATAACATTACTCCAAATTAACAGAGTTTCTAAGGGTAATTAGGCATCCAAGGCTCGACAAACTCCCCTTCCTCAGCTAGGAGGTCCTCGCCTTGGTACTGATCATCTTGTAGAGGAGTCTGTTCTTCGGTCTCCTAATTACTTGGCATGAAATGCCAGCCCAACGACACTATAATGAGTTTGAAACTCAGTAGATAAATCTTACTCATTAACCCTTACTCTACAAGCAATCACATTTATAATAAAAGGAGGTAAGAATCGAAGAGCACAAAACTTATTTCAATATATAACCATCAACTTAAGCAAATTCCACAATCTCAACTTCTATAATCATTCCAACACCACAGTATTCACCACGTCCCAAACTCAGAATTTCACTTGCCATACTTTACGGGTCCTGCTAGGCTACTCTCACAATTCTAGGTCCATCAAGCTGCCCTCAAGGTCCTGCTAGGTTACCCTCAATACCTGAGATCCTACCAGGCTACCTATGAGGTCTTGCTTGGCTACCCTCACGATTCTAGGTCCATCAGGCTGCCCTCAAGGTCCTGCTAGGCTACCCTCAATACCTGAGGTCCTGCTTGGCCACCCTAGCTATACCGGGTCTTTCAGGCTACCCTCAAGGTCCTACCAGGCTACCCCTGATAACATGAGGTCCTGTCAGGCTACCCCCAAGGTCTTGCTAAGCCCACAACCTTTCATCTGTTTCCTTTTTCCTTTAACCATGACAACATCTACATAATTTCTCTAAGTCCACAACTCATCAAATGTCCATAATGTCCTTTCTACGTTCTCGGTTCAATCAACAAAGCAATAATTTCAATTGGAAAGTAAACAGATCATACTATCACCACAATTCCATCACTATTACACACAATAAAACAGTAATCATAATTGTTAACGACAAGTAACTCATTAGAAATCTTGAATTTATTTATAAACGTCTAACATTTCTAACTGAGGCAATATTTCAATAACCCATATTACTATACCAAAAATAACATTTTCACCAACAAAGAGTAGACACCCCAATTTGGCCTAACGATTATTTCAAGTCCCACCTTGGGGACCATCCCGATGATGAATTGATACAATGATTGATGATTGACTTCTCGCAAACCCGTGGACTTTCGGTGAATACTTTTAGCCACTTAGAGGACCCAATTTAGAGCCATATAGCCTTTCAAATAGAATTACAGCATCCCAGGAAAATACATCTGTCGGCCATAAGATCGATCTTACGGCCTCCACTTCATTCTTTCACCTGTGAAACATGTTGTTTGAAAATCTCCCTGAGAGATTGATTCCTCGGCCACCAAATCCATTCCTCGGCCGCCAGATCATCTTTTTACAGAATTCTGGAATGTTCTGTCATTCGTTTGATCGACGCACCAAAACCCTAGCAACCTTTTTCCATTCTTCAGGGCTACAAAAAGAGATTCGAGTAGAGATCTTCTAATCCTATACTACCTTATTGATTCACGCCATTTGATTGGCTGGAGTGAGTCATCCCATGCCTATATAAAGAGGCCTTAGGGTTCCGAAATTAACATTCAATTCCTCCATCTCATATCTTCAAACTCTATAGAAATCATCTCTCATATCCTCTCTACAAAAACCCTAACCTCCCGTGAGTAGCCACAATCCAAGTGATTAAACTCCAAAGTACAAACCCTAATTCTAGGGTTTCAAGAAGCAATCCAATCAATCACCCTCAATCTGAAGCAATCAAGCACTGAGGGATCAAGGTGGTGAGGTCTAGGGGTCTATGGTTTGATTCAATTTCTGTCTTTTGTATTTAATTTGTAGTTTCTGCTATCTGTTCGTATTCTGGTGTAAGGAAGAACACCAGTCGGGACTTCGTTCCCACGACCGGTAGATTAATGTAGTGGTATCCCACGGCCGTGACATCATTTCACCGGCCGTGGAATCCATCCGCTGGGACAAATTCTGTTTATTTATTTATTTTGTTGCATGTGGCTTACTTACTGTCTTGGATCACTTATTAACTGTTTAAAGGCTAACAATCAGTTTACTTGTAGAATTAGAATAAAACAAATATTAAATCTATGTTGAATAATTATGGGCCGGTCTCGCGACCGGGCGAAGAGGGGTACCTAACACCTTCCCCTCATCATACTTTTGGCTCCCGTACCCAGAATCCCTACCTATTTTTCTTAGTTTTAATAAACTAAGTGGCGACTCTATTCAGTGGTACTCATTATCGTGTGGCAATATTCCTAATCATGGGAATATCCATGATTTTGAGTTTATGAAGAGGAAGCATATAACGAGGATATATGTGTGGTGATGCCCCTTCGGGGTGGTGTCCACAGTTTTGGCGACTCTGCTGGGGATTTGAGAGCCATAACCAGAAAGTTCAACATGGAATTAATATTTGCTTTGTTTAATTATTTTCATGTGCATCGAGCAGGCAACCCACGTTGAGTTCACCTAATATCCCGGCATGTCACAGGCTAAGTTAGGGGTTCCAGCAAACTCCTAACGGAGCACCCTTTGAGACTACCCGAAACCTTGCATATTGTAGAAAGCCATAGAACTCTTTCCAACCTAGGACAGGAAATTCCAAACAGGTTAGGACTATGTGCTGCATTATATCTCAAACTCTTTGTAGACACCCCAATTTGGAAATCCCGGACACCTTTTAAGTCCCCAATGATGATAAACAAAACATGATTTAAACCTTTGGATTGATCTAAACCTTTTGGAGCACTACCTTCGAAATTCATAGACAAGTGGCTGATAAGCTTCCCAATAATGAAAACGTGTCTTGAAAGCTTCAAACAAAGCTCTTTGTACTCAAAGGACTGAGGTAACACCTTAGAACTAGGTATGAGAGTGCCAAGTAACACTTAAAATGAGTGACTACGTGTTTGGCCATCGTGGCACCAATGGTTTTCGGTTTAGTCTGCTTTCAGCCCATTTTTCATAAACAAAACTTTCCTATTTTTATGGTTTGAGTCCACCACCTTCTAATACATTCAAAACCCTCTTTATCGATATATAATAAGCCTTAATCCGATTTGAAATGAGGGAGATACAAGGATTTTGACTAAACGACTTCTTTTTCGACAACCTGAGGGTAAAATCGTCATATCTTTTTATGTACAAAATACTTTTTATCCAAACCACTTGGGTTAGAAAGTAGACTTAACGAGCTTTCCAACGGTTCGAAGAACACACAAAATCGAGTTCGGGAGTGTCCGGGGCGGCCTTGCGAAGTTTGACTTGATGAGCAGTCAACTGTACCGTACGGCGGTCAACTGTGTCGTACGGTGGACACATATCTACCGTACGGTAGAGTTTTTAACCGCCTTAACTTAAGTCGGTTGGGATGTGCCGTACGGTGGACCCTAGTACCGTACGGTGGACTTTATGTACCGTGCGGTGGACTTACTTTTGGTTGAAAATGTCAGGAATGCAGTAATCAATTGAAGGCCGAAATGCTTGGCTTGCACGCCAAGTTTGCTTGGTTACCAAGCCATTTTTACCCTATAATTTCCTGCCCCCCTTATTAGACAAGAGATACAATTTTTTTGAAGAAAAAGAGAGAGAAATAAGACAAAAAAATAGTTCAAAAATGCTTTGAAAAATCCATACTTGTTTTCATACCTATTTCAAATACCAAAAGCATCATCCTCTTTCAAAAGCCATTTTTCACTTCCCATTTCAAAAAAAAGATAAGCCATTTTTCACTCCCCATTTCAAAGACAAGCCATTTTTTCACCTTCAAAACACAAAACCATTTCTAAAATAACCCAAACTCAAAACCAAGTCTCATATCTTGCCACTGCAGTATATCAAAACTCACCTACTCACCCAAGTTCACACCAAAGGCCACCGTATCAATCACAAGTCTCCAAGGAAAGGTTTTCATTCCAAACAAAGGTACAACTTTTTGTTCTTGTGTTTTGAGGGAAAGCCACCAAGTTCAGGCAGGTTCCTCATACTAGCCCTGGACCTAAATGGTTTAAATGTTCCAAGAAAATTAAAGTTGATACCCCGCATACTTCTACCGTATGGTACACCGTATTGCCGTACGGCGGAGGTCCTCCAGGGGACATGTTTTGTTAAAACCTCTTTTTCCTACTTCTGTTTCATTAAAATCATATGCGTAAGAGAATCCATTTCCGTTACATGAATCGAAATTGTTTTATGCCATGCTAGATTACCCTATTAAAATTGATGAAGCATATTAGTCTCGCATTCATGCCATTTTCATATTGTCATATGATGGGTAAATATGTTTTAAAATTGCAAACCATAAAATCAGTATCGTACGGCACAACCCTCTGCCGTGCGGTGGAGTTTCCGTGGAACAGAATACTGTTTCAATGTGCAAGCATGACTGTTATTCTTTAGATTCAAGTTATTTAAATTGATTTTTGGCATGCATATTAATATCATTTGTTTATGTGCAATATATCTGTTTATGTGGCATAAAAGTTAAGCAATAAAATGATTTTCAAATCCCACAAATATTAGTAGAGACCGATTTTATTGGGTGAGGGGGGTGCTTTTCCAAACAAAACCTTCCCCCCTTGTAACCTGGCTCCCGAACCCAAAACTCTCTGTTTTCAATAGACCAAAACCTTTTTAAAAGGACAAAAGAGTCACATTTTTTAAATAAACGGTTTCTTGGGGTTAATCCTTTTCAAAACTCGGGTGGCGACTCTCAAACGAACCAACCATTTCCCCTTTTTGTAACACTAAAAATACAGAAAGAGAGATGGGGAATTTTTTCGGGCATATAGCCCACAGTGGCGACTCTGCTAGGGATTATATTAATTTATATTTTTAAGAATTAGTACATTTGTTAAAATAACCCATCTTGAAAGTCTGTCAAAAAGATAAGCTTCGCGCTATCTAAGAAAGGTGTGGTGATTCTAACGGGG
>JAOTQK010000019.1:14646220-14658331 GCA_025642025.1 Rhododendron ferrugineum
GCTTCTAAAAAGCTGAGACACTACATGCTGGCTTATCCAGTGAAGCTGATTTCTCGGATGGATCCTCTCAAGTATCTATTCGAGAAGCTTGCACTTACTGGTAAGTTAGCACGTTGGTTGCTCTTACTGGCAGAATTCGATCTCGAGTATGTCCCAAGGAAGTCTATCAAAGGACGCGCTGTTGCAGAGTTTTTGGCAGATCATCCTGTTGATGGGCCAGAAGATTTTGATTTTGTATTTCCAGATGAGGAAGTGCTAACTGTTGTTGAAGATGTTTGGACTCTCTATTTTGATGGAGCGGCCAATCAGAAAGGTTATGGGATCGGAGTTTTGATGATAACGCCCGATGGCTCTCATATTCTGCTCGCGTTCAAATTAAACTTTGATGTCACGAATAATCAAGCGGAGTACGAGGCTTGTATTGTTGGCATGGAGGCTGCTCTCACTCTTGGCGTCGAGAAGCTTGAGGTCATTGGTGACTCTAACCTTGTTGTATCTCAAGCCAACAGGGACTGGAAAGTTCGTGAGGAAAAACTGAAACCCTTTCATCAAGACTTGGAAGATCTTATTCCTCGTATTAATAAGGTGACCTTTACTCACATTCCCCGTCTGAAGAATCAATTCACCGATGCCGTGGCAACTTTGGCTTCCATGGTCGAACTTCCTTTGGGTGTTAAACTCCGGCCTATCCTGATTGAACAACGAGATTTCCCCGCATATCAGTATGTCAACGCCATCGATGATGTTGATGATGGCCTACCCTGGTACCATGATATCTGGAACTTTGTAGATAATGGGGTGTATCCACTTGAGGCCACGAAGAAGGATCAAACTGCATTGCGAAGGTTGGCAGCTCAATACATCATTTGTGGAGGGAAGCTGTACAGAAGATCTCATTGTGGAATGCATAAGCTCTGTGTCAATGGTGCTGAGGCCGCCAGAATAATAGAAGAGATTCATGAAGGAATCTGTGGCCCTCACATGAATGGTGTCATGTTGGCTAGGAAGATCCTGCGACAGGGGTAATTTTGGTCTACTATGGAGTCTCAGTGCGCGGATTATGTGCGCCGCTGTCACAAGTGCCAGATCCATGCCAATCTTATGCATGTCCCTCCTTCCAATTTGTTCGGTATGGCGTCGCCGTGGCCTTTCTCAGTATGGGGGATTGATGTTATCGGTATGATCAGACCGTCCGCTTCGAATGGTCATCGGTTTATTTTGGTGGCAATAGACTATTTCACCAAGTGGGTGGAAGCTGAGTCTTACAAGACCCTGACTGCAGTTCAGGTTGCTCAGTTCATCAGGAAGAACATTATCTATCGGTATGGCGTTCCGCAAGCATTTGTGTCAGATAATGGGTCTCACTTCAAGGGTAGGGTTTGGGAGCTCTTCAAAGAGTTCGACATCCAGATCCATCATTCAACGACCTATCGCCCTCAAATGAATGGAGCAGTCGAAGTAGCGAATAAAAATGTCGAGACGATCATCAAAAAGTCTGCAGAGTCCGCCAGGGATTGGCACGAACAGTTACCTTTAGCTCTTTGGGGGTATCGGATGTCAATTCAAACATCAACAGGGGCAACCCCCTTTTCCCTTATTTACGAGATAGAAGTTGTACTTCCCATTGAACTCGAGGTACCGTCTTTGAGGATCATTACGGAATGTGGGCTCACGAAATCCGAATGGCTCAGCGGGAGATTTGTTGAACTCATGCTCTTCGATGAGAGGAGACTCCGCGCCTTGTATCATGTTCAGGGGTATCAGCAAAGAATTGCTCGAGCTTTCAACAAGAAAGTTAAGTCTCTGGACTTGGTCGAAGGGGATATGGTTACAAAGGAAATCCGGGCTCCTGTCTTTGACCCTCATGGTAAGTTCCGTCCAAAGCGGGTGGGTCCTTACATTATCAAGACCATCCTCTCGGGTGGGGCGGCTCAGCTCATTAACCTCGACGGTAACGAGTTTATCACTCTAGTCAACCTGGATCAACTCAAACGTTACTATCCCTGAGAGAAGCTCGTTGGGCAGAAAACCACAAGGGTGGGCTGTTCCAAGCAAAAATTAAAGCAAGCCTGCTAGACTGAAAACCTAAGGAGGCAGTCTAGGAAAAAATAAATAGGCAATCAATCGAAGCTCGCTAGACTGAAAACCTGAGAAGGCAGTTCTAGGAAAAAATTAGAGCATAAAAGGAGAGCTAAAATACAAGAGCGGACCTTTGCTTGAACTACGTTCTGACCTGATTCCTTGAAAAGGGATACGTAGGCAGTCTCTCAGTGAGATTCGGTCACATTCAATCAACTTGATTCACGGTCTCCACCCTAGCTCGGTTCAGTCCCTGACTTATGCCTAATTGGTGGAGGATACGCCCTGGGATATAGAATGTGAAACTGGATAGTCCAGCAATTACCATTCTTTTAAAACCTGCAGAATTGATGGCCATGTCCGGAATATTCAGTGCTGTGTATCTCCAGTTGATTTCATTTGATGACATTTCTTTCATGAACTGAAACCATTCTTCTTCAGGCATCTCGGGGTAAATCATTTCTCGTTGGTGCATCCGGCCTGGCAGGTTAGGCCAGATCGCCTCAGGAGCTGCGATCAACCCAAGCTTATTTGACAGCCATAGCTATATGAGTGAAAAAACAAGTAAGCAGCCATATAAAACTTGAGCGGAAAAACAAGTGAGTAGCTCCCATATAAGCGTTAGCTGAGAGTGAGGTAAAAACAGAATGTGTGAAAGCCGGAAAAAGGTGAGTTGAGTGAGAGTTTACCTGCAGTAAGAGTGGACTACCACTGAATATCATGGTTTGGCCGGTACAAACCAAGTCTAAGCCCATGATTGTTTCCGCGAGAACCAGTGGCACCACATTCTTTCGAGTGCCCATTTGCACAGCGATGCTCACCAGTGAAGGATTAACTCGCCCATCTGGTGAAACTAGCAAGTACGTAGCAAGCACGCAAATCGACAGGGTAAATCGGTGCCTGGCCTGCGCAACAGTATCTTATGTGTCACCTTCAGGCCCGTACCATTCCATCAGGCGCATCACGTTGATTTGACCACCGCTCAACAAGGTTTCTACTGCTCCTCCTCGTGAGAGGTTGAGATAGGTTTTAAAAACCTTTTGCATGTTTTTCATGTAGGGTGGTATGACAATCACGCTGGAAACAAAGCCTTGGAGATATGCTTGGAATTCCTCCACGGTAGGACACAGCTCGTCATCTCCAAATCGGAATACGTGGACGTCGGGATCCCAGAATCGTAGTGCAGCCCATAAGATTTCGGGACGAAGCCTTATGCTTCGAAGGAAGCGGAATGCGGCTAACCCATGGGACTGGAAGGATAACCAGTCGCTTGCGACAAATGCCTCCAGCCAGGGGCCGATGAGGGTTGGAAGTGGATTTGCCATTTTAGTGATATATGAGGCTTTTCTTCTGATGGAGTATTTTGCATCCATAGAGGCTTTGGTCTTTATAAGCAAAGCATGGAAAATATCCCTTCCCTTAGAGGAAATATCCAAGCAAGGTGTCCTCCACCCCTTCAATACAAGGACACACCTCTGTGATGTCCCATAGATGCCCTGGACGGCTAAGGATGATGACAAGGCCTGCAATCTTTCAAACTTCCGAAAGAATCAAAGTTGGCACCTGTACTGGACTAAACCAGCGCCCGACAGAGTGAGATCATCGCGCGCGTGAGTAAGCAACGTTCGTTTGAGCCATATCAGCGCGCGATGGACGGCCTGTTTTCTAGTCAGGTAGACAGCCTACTGACTTTTTGCGATGATTTTTTACTTGTTGACTCAAGCCAGATTTTGGGTTTTTGACGCTTCCAGCATGTTATTACAAGTGTAAGCGGCCGTCTCAAAGCGTATATGTGCTTGAATGGAGGATTTCGGCCCATTGGAGAATTTTCAGGCAACAAACGATTTTTGCAAGAGGTTTTGCTGTACAAACATATCTTTTATTAAACTTGCTAGGCACGGACGCCATACAGCTTTAGTAAACAAGTAGCAAAAGCAAAGGAAAATGTTCGGATAGGCCAACGGCTCCTGAACTTATTCTCAGTATAGAGCGTGGCTTCTCTTGGGATCTCAGAAGAATCTCCCTAATCTTGCCTTGACTTCACCGTGAAGCCATTTCACATAGCGGCATTCTAGCCATGTCCTAAAGTCTGGAATCGGTCCTTTCAAATCCCTGTTATTCCAGCTACACTTATAACAATACAACTCCAAGCGTCGAATCCAGGAGTTTCAAAGTCTTTATTTCCAAAGCGTTGGTTTCCCTGGTTCATTCCAAGTTGACGGAGTGTGCGCCCAGGAATATAAAGGTAAAGCTTGCTAGCCCAGCGATTACCACTCTGTCGAACCCACCAGAGTTGACTGTCATCACTGGAAGACTCAGCCAAGGACATCTCCAGATGATATCTTCAGGATGCATGTCATTTAGAAAAGCATACCTTTCTTCCACCATCAGCTCAGGGTACAACATCGGTGTTTAGACCAGACGTCTGGGAAAGTCTTCAAAACCTGCTTGTGGTGCTGCAAGCATGCCCACTTTGTCTGAAAGCCAAAGCTGCACGAGTGTAAAAACAAGTTAGAAGCCAGATACGGCCTGAGGGAAAAAACAAGTAAGGGACGGAGAACCTACCTGAGTGTTGAGGTAAAAAGTGAAAGTGCGAATAAAGGAAAAGGTGAGTTGAGTGAGAACCTACCTGGAGCAGGGAGGGGCATCCGCTGAATGAATCTTCTTGGCCATATTTGATCAAATCCAAGCCCACGAGCGTTTCCACTAAAACCACGGGCATGATGTTCTTTCGAGCGCCCATTTATAAGGCCATACTCACTAAGCTTGGGCTTACCCTTCCGTTGGCAGTAATCAGCGTATAGGCAGCCAGTGCGCATATGGAGAGAACAAAGCGTCTATGGGCCTCCCCGACATAATCTACCAAGGCTCCCTCCGGGCCGTACAGCTCAATCAAACGTACGATGTTGAGTTCCCCATTCTGACTAATGCTTGCCGACAACTCCTCGGGTATGTTGAGTTTTGTCTGTAGAAGTTGGCCATATCCTCTTGGAATGGTGGGATTGCAAGGACAGGTGAATCGGCGAAGCTTGGGAGGTATGCTTGGAACTCCTCCACCGTTGGACACATCTCATCTTCATAAAACCGAAAGACGTGCATGGTTGGGTCCCAGTAGACCATAGCAGCCTGGAGAAGTTCGACGCATGGTCTCACATACCGGAGATCACGGATTGAGGATAGGCGTCGAGACCGGGGACTTGCCCAATCGACAGTTTCAAATCTCATTAGCCAAGGATCGAGTATCGTGGCTAATGGACTCTCCATTTTGAGTAATGGGAGAGTGTCTTGTGCTTGAAAGGGAAGGGTATACCCTACAATGTTGCCAGTGCCTCTCTTTATAGACAAAACCTTAGAAATATCGTCCTCGTTTCTTGTACCGGAGGATAAGTTCAAGGCTTAGGTGTCCTTCCACCTTGCAAATGCAAAGACACCCCTCTTATAGCTTTAGGACAGTCTGCAGGCCGTTTGGAAGGCTACCAAGACTTCTTCTGCCTTAGGGGAGTCATCTGGTCAAACAAAGGCAGCCTGGCAGAGGCTGAGTCTCGCGCTTTAGACTCATTCCATTGCGCGAGGGTCACTCTGTCGCGCGCTAGACTCATTCTTTGATGATTCCAACAAGTTATTATGAGTATATATGACTGTGTCCAAGCATCGAATTCAAAATATCGCGTCTAACGAAGATTTTGGACCTCCGGAGGCTCGTTTCAAGTTCAAAATGGAATTTCGGGTGGTCGAATTTTGTTCTGAGGGTTGTTGCCAAGTCTGGTCATGCCATACAAGTCATATGGACCTAATGTGACTGTGTGGAGGTGTCGGTTTTAGTCTGGGACATAATCAAGTCATGTTTTGCCTCCCGTGTCCATTTTTGTCTCATTTTGAGCATTTTCCGGTATAAGTCTCTTTCTGGGACGTTTTCTTTAGTTCTGCTGATTTGTACAGGTCATGTTGCATGTGCTTGACCTTACGGAAGCGTCAGTTTTGTCTAGAGTGGAATATTTTGGGTTTTGGCTCATTAATGCCCAAAATTTCATTACATTTCTTGTATCCTCGTATCCTAGTCGTATCCTAGGGTTTATTCCCGTTTTTCATTTGAACTAGTCACTCCAGTGCATACACTTGTGTCTGTGAGCAGTCTCAGTGCGTTGTCAATGCAAGTTTGGTATTAGTGGTGAGCATTTGTTCTCTCTTAACATTACAAGAGTAAATAAATCGTCAAAATGCAAATTTTATAGCTACCATATGCGATCCATGTCGAAATGGAGAAAGCTACTGTATGTGCGGCACTTCGGCCAATCCGCCCGCAAGTCAACAGGGCACGCAGGCTCGCTATCAAGCTATCTACTTGGGCATGCAGGCCCGAAAGTAAAAGTCAAAATGCAGAAAGTAAAAGGAGGCTCAATGGTAGCCCTCAGCGCTCTCCGAGCCAATCGTCATCGCCGCTGTCCTCCCCAGGTTCCTTCCTATACCCGGGATCGTCGACGGAGTCATCAGAGCCGCTGCTGGTAGACGAGCGCTCCTCTTCTTCCTCTCCTTCTCCCTCTTCTTCCTCTCCTTCTCCCTCTTCTCCTTCTTGCTCAGAGCTCTCAGCCAGGACTAGTTGCTTCTTACAGACCGGCTCCTCTTGCGTTGGCTTCTCGTGCATTTTGATTTGGTACTGTCGTTCCGCGCGTGCCATGGCTTGCTTGGCCGCCTGCGGGTCTCCGGTCGTCTGGCGAGTACTCCTCGTCTGTCGCTGAGTTGTGGCCGGAGGTGCAGGGGTTCTCGCTGCCATCTTCTTTTGAGGAGGATCTCGTACACTCTTCCTCCAAGGAGCCGCCCTCCCTAGTGCCTGCATTTTAAGTACATTTAAAGCATTAATATATATTGTGCATATTGTACATCAAAATGTTGAAAGCAGGTACATCTATTGGCTATCAAAGGCAGGCATGAATGTATCGTATGTATCGAAAGCAGGAATGTATCGTTTTCTGAAGGGTATACCTGAGTCCTCTGAACAGCTGCCCGCTGAGCCGGTGGTGGAGTCGGTGCTGGGTATCGTATCTCCAGTGGTATGCCGCTATCCGCTCTTCTGATCACGTTCTCCATGGCAAGCATGCGACGAACGGCCTCATTCACCCACTCAAAAGGCACCTGTGCACAATTTGAGAGTATTCAAGCAATTCAGGCAATTCAATTACTATGCAAATATAGAAATCAAAGTTATGCTAAGTCTGACCTGAATAGTCACCGGTGCGGGCTCCACTCTAGCAGGTATCAGGTGTATCTCTCCTGGATTGCCCTGCGTGTCCACCACCGCTATGTTCCACGGCATCTCAGGCGGCCTGCCAACTACTGGAGCACTTAAACTCCGTCTCACTCGGGCCTCGCCTCCTCTCAATCTATCTCCAGCGGCTCTCCTCTCCTCAGCAGCTCCGTGAGCCTGACTCCGAACCCCTCTGAAAGCCTGAACTCCGAGGGACCCGCTAGGTGGTCTCTCTAGTAGGTAGCGTAGTCCCGCTCGGGTCGCAAGTGACGCGCAAGGTCCGTGTTAGATCTCGTAAACTCCTCCAGCTCAGCCCGTGTGTATTCGCCAGTGTGTGAAGCACGAGGAGGGAGTGGCCCAGGCACCTGGAACCCGGCAAAGCCAAGTGACTAACGTGTCACCAGGTCTCCCAAGTACCATTGCCAACCGAAGGGCAACTCCAGCAACCCCCTGCTAGCTGAAACAGCTCTGCTCCTGGCTAAGTACTCTGGCTCTGGTCCCGTCACTCTCCAGGGATTCCAGTCAATCTGCAAATAAGACAAGACAGGCAAAACATGCAATTGATCAGCGACAACTTTAAAGTAATGAAAGGGATGCCTGCTTAGATTACTAGGGTTTGCAATATACCTGTGAGGCTCGGAGCTCGTCCAAGTGCAGCCTAAAGGCGTTGAGGTCGCCTCTTCCCTCCTTTGTCCCCATGTTTGCTTTACTCCAGATTAGCGCGCGGGGAAGAGTGCTCAAATCTGGGTGCTTGCACATTGGCGGATACATCCGCAGCACCTCATATGCCCAGAGTTACATCAATTTTAAAAGCACAAATGCAACAGTTACTGGATATGCAATCTCGATTTTCAACAGTCATGCGTGCTATGCAATCCGATATTACAAGTGTAATTGAAATCGTACTACAAAAATGAAATCATACCTCCCAAATCCTCCAGTAACCAGTAGCTCCTTGCTCTGTCCTCGACGAGTCACCCAGGAAGCCGTAGGCTGCCCCAAGTGCTGCTCCGCCCCAGTCAAAACGAGAGGCTGTCTTCAAGTCTCTCAAAGCCGGCAGGTACGATAGGTGCACCTTGCTGCGTTTGCTCGGGAACAGGGAAGCTCCAAAAAGGTACAACAAGTACGCCCGGGCCATCTGCTCCGCCTCGCGCTCTGTGGCCACCTCTGGTCTTAGGTACCTCTTAAACTGAACGTACCTGACCATCCACTCCTCGATCATTGGTACTTCACCCAAAAACCACTCCAGCGCTGTTGGGTCATCGTGTATACCCGAGTCAAAGGGGATGGGCTCTCCTCCAACCCTCAGCCCTGTGATCCCCGCAAAGTCCGTGGGCATCACTGTCATCTCCCCGGGTGGTAGGTGGAAGGTATTTGTGGTATCCCTCCACCTCTCTGCAAGTGCAACCAGGACCGCATGGTCGTTTCTAACCGGGGAGAGCATCCGTACAAACACGCCGAAGCCCGCCTCGTTCACCAACTGCCTTACCCTCTCCGGCAGTCCCTCGTACAAGGCAAGGGAACTACACACGCCTCCAAAGCCGCGGATGTCCCTCTGTCTCGCTCTCTCCTGTTTCAATCGCAAAGATAAGCAACAGGGAAATATATCAGCTTACGGGGTTTTCATTTTCAAGTTCCAGGTAATCAATGCAACCGGCAAACAGATGGTTGGTTCAAGTTATTATGTGCATGGCTTACGATACTGGGGTTATGTTATTCGTGGCATGTTTTGCTTGAGATAGTTTCGTGATATTATTCAAGACATGCAGTTGAAATACGAAATGGAAATACAAAGGGGTTTTTTAGGAGTATACCTCTGACCAGGTGTTCGAGATGTGAGTCTCAGGGTCTCTCAGTGCAAGTTCGGCGTCGTACTCCGTCCGCCGTGGTAAGTAGGCTGCAAAGCCTGACGGCACAAACAAGTGTGGCGTGGAAGGCACGTACGCCTCCGCTAAAAAGGGAGGGCGTGTCAATCTCTCCGCCTTTACTACCGCCGTCACCCTAGGCCCCTGTGCTCCGCTCCGGCCCTCTCCTCGGCCTCTGCATCCCTCAAAGCTTCCTCTCTCTCAGCCCTCTCCCTCTCGGCTCTCTCAACCGCCTCTGAAGCTGCAATCTCCCTTGCCTGGTCTTCTTTGGCTTTCAAAACTATTAGCCCAATTGCAGGGTTATCCTCGAGGAGTTTTGCTAATGCCTCGTCGCTCAAGTATTCGGCGACGTCGTGCTTTGTGATCGGTCTATGGCCTGACGATGTCGCTGCGGGCCTAAACAACACGTCCTCCTCCTGGTACTCTACCGAAGCCTCCGTGGTCTCCTCTTCTCCAGTGACAACACCCTTGCCCCTCGCCGAGTCCCTCGGCGGGGACCCATTCAGCTCAACGTCACTACCTCGGGCATCACTGTCCCCGACATCTCCAGAACCACTACCAGTTATTACCGAGCCCGCCATGGCAGTATGTGGGTCCAACGGTTGAATAGCTAGGGATCGCAAAGTGAACCGAACCAATGGGTACCCGAACCGTAACCGAATATTTTCCCCGAACCATAACCGAAAAATTCTCCGTAGGTATGGGTATGGTTGAGAACTTGGATAACCGAACGGGTATTGGTGCGGGTATGGTTCAACAGATCCCCGAACCGAACCGAATCGAACCAAAATTATATAATTACGAAATTACCCTTCATATATACATATAGGAGTTAAAAGAGACTAGTGGTCGAAGTGCATATGTCTAGAAATTTAGGGACCAGATTGTTGCATGTGTTAAGGTCTAAGGACCTAGAATGTGATAACCTTTTATATAAATTTGTAACAGCAGTCAACAGTTCACTGCACGCAGACCTCGAACCCTCAGACCTCAAACCCACCCCTTTTCTCCTCTGTACCCTTTGCAGTCTGGTCTCCGGCGTTCATCGTCATCTGTTGTTCGTCCGTCGTTCGTCGTCATCCCCCCCCCCCTCTCTCTCTCAATCACAGACATGAGATAAACCACACCCACCTTTTCCCATGGTGTCAAGCACAATCTTCAATCGAACTCACAGATCTGCGGCTCCAGCGACGTCCAAACACAAATACTCCTCTCTCTCTCTCTCTCTCTCTCTCTCTCTCTCTCTGTGTTACGAACGAACCCACTCCAAAAGCCATTACCTTTATTTCTCCTTTTTTTTTTTTGCTAAAAAACCAAGTCTGGTTCGGGTACCCAATTGGTTCGGGGATTACCCGAACCCCGAATGGTTCGGTTATGGTTTCTTTTTACTCTCCCCGTTCGGGTTTCGGGTCGGATATGGGTAGGGCTTCGGTTTCGGGGATCGGGTACGGAATTCCCCAAATCCGCCCAGAATGCCCCGATTGCCATCCCTATGAATAGCAGCCCCCATGGCCTCATCCTCCTCCAGCGCGCGAGGCTCTTGCTCCGGCGCGCGATGCTTGCCGCCGTTACCAACCTCTTGCTATTACCAACCTCTTGCTGTCGGTCTTCGTTGCCGTCGCCGCCCTCTACTATCTCCGCACCAACACTCGTGGTCACTTCCGCTGCTGCCTGATCCTCTGTTCCTGTCTCCATGGGTCCTCCTCGGTCCTCCAGACAATCCACAACATCGCCGTTACCACCATTGCCGTCATGATCCGCCATGGGTGAGTATTTGCGCGTGGGTTCGTGGATTTTGGGACGAAATCAAGGGTTTGAGTGGGTTTTGACAGAGTTTTGAGTTTGGAAGGAGTTTTGAACTTCTGAAAACCGCTGAATCCTGTTTTCTGAAATGTCCCCGACGTATATGGGAAGGAAGCAGATATGGGCCGGGTCTGGGCTTAACCCAGATCCAAACCCTGACAAGTCACCATTGCGCGATGCAGTGGGTGTAACGCGCGACGATCCGTTGGGCCTCGGGCCCAATTCCCCAGCAGATCAGGCCCAACTTCATTTACCCCAATGATTTTAGCCCAAGGATTTTTGTTGTGGCCTTGCAGTGGTTTTGGGGGTCACTTTGGTGTTAATACCTTCAATCCGGAGCATCTCTTTTTCCCAACGACGATCTATCCGTCCACTTTCAAATCAGCGATGATCTATCCGTCCACTTTCAAATCAGCGACGATCTATCCGTCCACTTTCGAATCAGCGACGATCTATCCGTCCACTTTCGAATCAGCGACGATCTATCCATCCACTTTCAAATCAGCGACGATCTATCCGTTCCGCTTCAAATCAGCGACGATCTATCCGTCCACTTCAGTTTATCCCTCAGGAGAGTTAGCTTCAACGATCGATCTACTCTTCGACCTCTTGGTGCATGGTATTTTTATATATTCGTCTGCACTTTCGACTTTTGGGCGGATTTGATGGGTGTCTAGAAATTTTTGACGTTACCCGTACCATTCAATGGTGCTCCGCTTGCCGTCAAAGAGGGACTACTGTAGACACCCCAATCTGGATCTCCCATTTGTTATACTTTGTTTTTCGGTTTCTTGTTTCCTCGATGATGATTCAGATCGAAGCAGTCTTGAGGGTCGAAAGGATTGAGCTTGGAATGGTGGGAGCTCCCGTTGAACCTTTTTGAACCCTAAAACCCTCGGTCAAAACCCTAGCCACAGGTTTTACCAGCGTACGATGAAGTGGCTCCATCGCGCGTCGGACTGTTTGTCAGGTGTTGGTCAAGGTCAAAGTATTGACTGTTGACCATCGCGCGACAAACCCAATTCATCGCGCGCTGGTCAACACTTGTCCCTTTCACCTTTTTCCAGCTAGATTTTGTGATCATCAGGGGGTCTACTGTGCTGTAGAACCCCGTTTTCAACC
>JAOTQK010000019.1:14658431-14671463 GCA_025642025.1 Rhododendron ferrugineum
CGTGGAAAATTCCGTCCAAAGCGGGCGGGTCCTTACATTATCAAGACCATCCTCTCGGGTGGGGCAGCTCAGCTCATTGACCTTGATGGCAATGAGTTTAATACTCTGGTCAACCTGGATCAACTCAAACGTTACTATCCCTGATAGATGCTCGTTGGGCCAAAAACCACAAGGGTGGGCAGTTCCAAGCAAAAATTAGAGCAGGCCTGCTAGACTGGAAACCTAAAGAGGCAGTCTAGGCAAAAATAAATAGGCAATCAATCAAAGGTCGCTAGACTGAAAACCTGAAAAGGCAGTTCTAGTCAAAAATTAGGGCGCAAATGGAGAGCTAAAATACACGAGCGAACCTTTGCCTGAACTAAGTTCTGACCTGATTCCTTGAAAAGGGATACGTAGGCAGTCTCTCCGTGAGATTTGGTCACATTCAATCAACTTGATCCATGGTTTCCAACTCCGGAGTACATCTCTATTCAAGGTGGCGTGACTGTCAACAGTTGAATCAGAAAGGGGAAAGTCCTTAATCTTTTGATTTTATTCAAAATTACTACTTCTATTACACAAGCTGAGCAAGTCTTTAAAACAGTTAAAGCATAAAAACAGAATGAAGTGCTAAAGGCCTTAACAGGCTCACAGTTTATTCTAAATCATTGGGGTCTGGTCGAGAATTAGCCTATATTTTGTCTTCTTCCAACTTCTTTTCTTAGCCATGCTTTATAGCGATGCTTGAGCTCTGTGCTGAAAGTCGGGTCTGCTCCGCCAAGTTGCCTCAGACCCCAGTTGTGCTCATACCCGATCAGGTTTTGAGCAGTGAATGTTGGAATGTGAAAAATTTCCTCCCCGGCTCGGTTCAGTCCTTGGCTCATGCCTAGTTGACGAAGGGTCCGCCCTGGAATGTAGAACGTAAAAATGGACAATCCAGCTATCACCACTCTTTCAAAGCCTGCAGAGTTGATGGCCATGTTTTGAATACTCAGTGTTGTATGCCTCCAGTTGATTTCGTTTGGTGACATGTCCCTCATGAATTGGAACCATGCTTCCTCGGATATCTAGATAAAGCATTTCTCGTTGGTGCATCCGGCCTGGCAGATTTGGCCAAATAGCCTCGGGGGCCGCAATTAGTCCGAGTTTGTCTGACAGCCATAGCTACATGAGCGAAAAGACAAGTAAGGAGCCATACAAAACCTGAGCGGGAAAACAAGCGAGTAGCTTCTATATAACCTTAAGCTGAGAGTGAGGTAAAAATAGAATGTGTGAAAACCGAAAAAAGGTGAGCTGAGTGAGAAGTTTACCTGCAGTAAGAGGGGACTACCGCTGAATATTGTAGTTTGGCCTGTAGAAACCAAGTCCAAACCTCTGAGCGTTTCTGCAAGAACCAGCGGCACCACATTTCTCCGTTCGCCCATCTGAGCGGCGACACTTACTAGTGAAGGATTAGCCCGCCCGTCGGGTGGAACCAGTAAAAATGCGGCAAGCACGCAAATCGATAGGGCAAATCGGCACATAGCCTGTGCAGCCATATCTCCTGTATCGCCTTCAGGCACGTACCATTCCATCAGGCGCATCACATTGATTTGACCACCGCTCAACAAGGTTTCAGCTCCTCCTCCTGAGAGATTAAGACAGGTTCTCAGAAGCTTTCGCATGTTTTTCATGTAGGTTGGCACGACAATCATGTCAGAAGCGAAACCCTGGAGGTAGGCCTGGAATTCCTCCATGGTTGGGCACAACTCGTTATCTCCAAATCTAAACACATGGACGTCTGGGTCCCAGAACTGTTGTGCAGCCCATAAGATTTTAGGGCGAAGCCTCACGTTTCGAAGGAAGCGGAGAGCGGCTAGCCCGTGGGACCGGAAGGATAGCCAGTCGCCTGTGACAAATGTTTCTAGCCAGGGGCCAATGAGAGTTGGAAGAGGGTTTGACATTGGGTAATGTATGGAGCTTCCTTCTGATGAAAGTACATCACATTCATAGAAACTTTGGTCTTTTATAGGAAAAGGATGCAAAATATCCCTTCCTTTTAGGGGAAATATCTAGGCAAGGTGTCCTCCACCCCTTCAATACAAGGGCATACCTCTGGGGTGTCCCAGAGATGTTTTGGACGACCAAGGGTGATGACAAGGCCTGCCATCTTTCAAACCTCCGGAAGAGCCAAAGTTGGCACCTGTACAGGATTAAACCAACGCGCGACACATTGAGATCATCGCGCGCGGGAGTAAGTAACGCGCGTTGGAGCCATATCAGCGCACGATGGAAGGCCTGATTCCTGGCCAGGAAGACAGCCTACTGACTTTTCATGGTGATTTTTCACTTTTTGGGTCGAGCCAGCTTTTGGATTTTTGTTGTTTCCAGCATGTTATTACTAGC
This sequence comes from Rhododendron ferrugineum, assembly GCA_025642025.1. Classification (NCBI taxonomy): domain Eukaryota; kingdom Viridiplantae; phylum Streptophyta; class Magnoliopsida; order Ericales; family Ericaceae; genus Rhododendron; species Rhododendron ferrugineum. The sequence continues at coordinate 14,660,796 of JAOTQK010000019.1, forward strand.
GTATACAACTATTTCAGGGTATTCATTTTCCCAATTTGTGCTCGACAAGGAATTTGGGCCCGTTAGAGTGATCTCGGGTGAAGAATGGTTTTCGCAGGATGAATTGATATACAAACATGTCTTTTATTGAACTCGCCAGGCATAAACGCCATACAGCTGTGGTAGGCAAGTAGAAAAAGCAAAGGAAAATGTTCGGATAGCCCAACGGCTCCTGAACTTATTCTCAATACAAGCACGGATTATTTCGGGATCTCAGAAAAATCCCCCTAGCTTTGACTCGACTTCAGCCTAAAGCCATTTCACATAGCGGCTTTCCAGCCATGTCCTGAAGTTCGGAACTGGTCCTTTCAAGTCTCTATTATTCCAGCTGCACTTGTAGCAATGTAGGTTCCATGCATCAAATCCAAGGGTTTCAAAGTCCTCTGTGCCGTAGCGTTGGTTTCTCTGGTTTCTCCCAAGTTGACGGAGTGTGCGCCCAGGAATGTAAAAGGTGAAGCTTGCTAATCTAGCAATTACCACTCTGTCAAATTCGGCAGAGTTGACTGTCATCTCCGGAAGGTTCAGCCAAGGACATCTCCAGACAATGTCTTCAGGGTACATGTCACTTAGAAAAGCAAACCACTTTTCCACCATCAGCTCAGGAAATAGCATCGGTCTCTCGATCAGGAGCCTGGGGAAGTCTTCAAAGCCAGCCTGTGGTGCTTCCAGGATGCCTACCTTGTCTGAAAGTCAAAGCTGCATGAGCGTGAAAACAAGTCAGAAGCTATAAATGGCCTGAGTGAAAAAACAAGGGTGGAGCGATCCTTGCCTGAGTGTTGAGGTAAAAAACGAAAGTGTGAATAAAGGAAAAGGTGAGTTGAGTGAGAACCTACTTGAAGCAGGAGAGGACATCCGCTGAATGAATTTGCTTGGCCGAATTTCACCATATCCAAACCCATAAGTGTTTCCGCCAAAACCACAGGCACGATATTCTTCCGAGCACCCATCTATAAGGCCATGCTTACCAAACTGAGGCTCACCCTTCCGTCGGCAGGAATCAGCGTATAAGCAGCCAGTACGCATATGGACAGTACGAAGCGTCTGTGGGCCTCCCCCACATGATCACCCAAGGCTCCCTCCGGGCCATACATTTCAATCAAACGTACGATGTTAAGCTCACCATTTTGAATGATGCTTGTCGACAACTCTTCGGGTATATTGAGTTTTGCTCGTAGAAGTTGGTCCACGTCCTCTTGGAATGGAGGAATTGCAAGGACATCTGAATTGGCGAAGCCTGGGAGGTACGCTTGGAACTCTTCCATTGTTGGACACATCTCGTTTTGGTAAAACCAAAAGACGTGCATGGTCGGGTCCCAGAAGACTAGGGTAGCTTCGAGAAGCTCGACGCATGACCTCCTATATCGTAGGTCACGGATTGAGGACAGGCATCGAGACCGGGGACTTGCCCAATCAATGGTTTCAGCTCTCATCAGCCAGGGATCGAGTATCACAGCTAACGAACTTTCCATTTCAGTTGAAGGGAGGGCGTTTTGGCTTGAGAGGGAAGGATATACTCTGCAATGGTGCTGGTGCCTCTCTTTTTTAGGCAAAACCCCGGAAATATCATCCTCGTCTCTCATGGGGATAAGTTCAAGGCATAGGTGTCCTACCACCTTGCAAATGCAAAGACATCCCTCTTACAGCCCTGGGACAGTCTGCAGGCCGTTGGAAATAATACTAAGGCTGCTTGTGTCTTAAGGGAGTGGTCTGGTCAAACAAAGGTAGCCTGTCAGAGGCTGAGTGTCGCGCGTTGAACTCACTCCACCGCGCGATGGTCACTCTGTCGCGCGATGGTCCCATTACATTGCGCGCTACTTCAACCTGCATTTTTGACAGATTGTAGCACCTACTGATCTGTTTTGGTCATTTTCAGTTCCAAGGGTCTTTTGGTACTTTTTATTGTTCCAGCAAGTCATTATGGGTATATATGACTGTGTCCAAGCATCGGATTCTCAATCCCGCGCTTAACGAAGATTTTGGCCCCTCCGAGGGTCGTTTTAAGTTCAAATCGGGATTTCGAGAGGTCGAATTTTGTTCCAAGGGTTCTTGCCAAGTTTTATCATGCCATACAGGTCATATGGACCTAATATGACTGTACGGAGGTGTCGGTTTCAGTCCGGGACATAATCGAGTCATGTTTTGCCTCTCGTGTCCATTTTTATGGCATTTTGTGCGTTTTCCAGTATAAATCTCTACTCGGAGCGTTTTCTATAGTTCCGTCGATTTCCGCAGGTCATGTTGCGCGTATCTGACCTCATGGAAGTGTCGGTGTGGTCCAGTTTGAAGTTTTTTGAGTTTTGGTTCATTAATGCCCAAAATTTCATTATATTTCCCATATCCTCATATCCTAGTCGTATCCTAGGGTCTATTCCCATTTTCCCCGTGAGCTAGTTGATCCAGTACATAAGTTTGTGTCTGTGAACGGTCTCAGTATGTCATCAATGTAAGTTTGGTATTAGCAGTGTGTGTTTGTTCTCTTTTAAGCATCGCAAAGAGTGAATAAACCATATAATGCAAATTTTATAACTATCATATGCCATCCATCTCAAAACAAAGAAAGCTGATGTACGTACGGCACTTCGGCCAATCAAAAGTATCATATCTACCGGGGCACATCCGCCCACAAGTCAAAGGGCACGCAGGCCCGCTATTAAAGCTATCTACTTGGGCACGCAGGCCCCGAAGCAAAAGTCAAAAGTAAAAGGAGGCTCAATGGTAGCCCTCAGCGCTCCGCGAGCCAATCATTGTCATCGTCGCCGTTGTCCTCCCTAGGGTCTGTCTTGTACCCAGGATCGTCGATGGAGTCGTCAGAGCCGCTGTTGGTAGACGAGTGCTCCTTGTCCGGCTGCTCCTCTTCTCCTCCCTCCTCTTCTTCCTCTCCATATCATTCTTCTTCCTCCTCCTCCAAGATCAGTCGCTTCTTGCGGACCGGCTCCTCTTGTGTTGGCTTCTCGCGCATCTTCATTTGGTACCGCTCCTCAACGCGTGCCACGGCTCGTCTGGCCGCCTACAAGTCTCCGGCCGTTTGTCGTGTACTCCTCGTCTGACGCTGTGTAGTGGCCGAAGGTGCGGTGGTTCTCGCCGCCATCTTCTTCTTCTGAGGGTCTCGCATGCTTTCCCGCCTAGGTGCTGCCCTCTCTGGTGCCTGCATTTTAGTTGCATTTAAAGCATTAGTATACATATTGCATATGGTATATCAAATGTTGAAAGCAGGTACATTCTATTGGCAATCAAAAGCAAGCAGGAATGTATTGTAAGTATTGAAAGCAGGAATGTATTGTTTTCTGAAGGATATACCTGAGTCCTCTTGACAGCGGCTCGCTGAGCTGGTGCTGGAGTCGGTGCTGGGTATCGTATCTCCAATGGTATGCCGCTTGCCGCTCTTCTGATCACGTTCTCCATGGCAAGCATGCGACGAACGGCTTCGTTCACCCATTCAATAGGAACCTGTGCATAATATTGAAGTATTCAAGCAATTCAAACAATTCAATTGCTATGCAAATGTGGGAATGGAAGCTATGCTAAGTTTTACCTGAACAGTCACCGGCGCAGGCTCCACTCTAGCAGGTGCCAAGTGTATCTCTCCCGGATTGCCCTGTGTGTCCACCACTGCTATCTTCCACGGCATCTCAGGCGGCCCTCTAACTACTGGAGCACTCAAGCTCCGTCTCACTCGGCCCTCGCCTCCTTGTTGTCTCTCTCCAGTAGCTCTCCTCTCCTCTGCAGCTCCGCGAGCCAGACTCCGAACCCCTCTAAAAGCCCGAACTCCGAGCGGACCTACCAGGTGCTCTCTCTGGTAGGTGGCGTAGTCTCGCTCGGGTCGCAGGTGGCGCGCAAGGTCTGTGTCGGGTCTCGTGAACTCCTCCAGCTCAGCCCGCATGTACTCGCTAGTGTGTGAAGCACGGAGTGGGAGTAACCCAGGCACCTGGAACCCAGCAAAGCCCAGTGACTGACGTGTCACCCGGTCTCCCAGATACCACTGCCAGCCAAAGGGTGACTCCAACAACACCCGGCTACCTGTGACGGCTCTATTCCTGGCTAAGTACTCTGGCTCTGGCCCTGTCACTCTCTAGGGATTCTAGTCGATCTGCAAATAAGATGAAACAGGCAATGCATGCAATTGATCAACGACAGCATTAAAGTAATGAAAGAAATGCAGGGATAATTGTTAGGGTTTGTGATATACCTGTGAGGCTCGGAGCTCGTCCAAGTACAGCCTGAAGCCGTTGAGGTCGCCTCTTCCTTCCTTCGTCCCCATGTACGCCTTACTCCAGATTACCGCGCGAGGGAGAGTGCTCAGGTCTGGGTGCTTGCACATGGGCGGATACATCCGCAGCACTTCGTATGCCCAAAGCTGCATCAGTTTTCAAAGTACAAATGCATCAGTTATCAGATATGCAATGTTGATTGTGTGCAGTTACGTATGCCATGCAGTCAAATATTACAAGTATAATTGGAATTGAATTACGAAAATGAGATCATACCTCCCAGATCTTCCAGTAACCAGCAGCTCCCTGCTCGGTCCTCTACGAGTCGCCCAGGAAGCCGTAGGCTGCTCCAAGTGCTGCTCCACCCCAGTCAAAGTGGGAGGCTGTCCTCAAGTCTCTCAGGGCCGGCAGGTACGACAGGTGTACCTTGCTCCGCCTGCTCGGGAACAGGGAAGCTCCAAAGAGGTACAACAGGTACGCTCGGGCCATCTGCTCCGCCTCGCGCTCTGTGGCCACCTCTGGTCTCAGGTATGTCTTGAACTGCACATACCTCACCATTCCTTCCTCGATCTTTGGCACCTCTCCTAGAAACCACTCCAGCGCCGTTGGGTCCTCGTGTATGCCCGAGTTAAACGGGATGGGCTCTCCTCCAACCCTCAGCCCTGTGATCACCACAAAGTCTGTGGGCGTCACTGTCATCTCCCCAGGTGGTAGGTGGAAGGTATTGGTGGTATCCCTCCACCTCTCTGCAAGTGCAACCAGTATAGCGTGGTCATTTCTGACCGGTGAAAGCGTCCGCACAAACACGCCGAAGCCCGCTGCATCCACCAACTGCCTCACCCTCTCTGGCAGCCCCTCGTACAAAGCAAGGGAACTACACACGCCCCCAAAGCCGCAGATATCCCTCTGTCTCGCTCTCTCCTGTTGCAAGCACAAAAACGAGCAACAAGGAAATATATCAGCTTACATGGCTTTCATTTTCAAGTATCAGGTAATCAATGCAACATGCAAGCAGATGGTTGGTTCAAGTTATTACGTGTTTGGTTTGTCATGCAGGAGTTTATATCATCAACGCGTGTTTCGATCAAGATAATTTCATACAAAGCTCTCAAATCAACTCATACAAGCAAATGTGAAATCAAATTACGAAGGGGGTTTTAAGAATATACCTCAGCCCAAGTCGTTGAGATGTGAGTCTCAGGGTCTCTCAGGGCAAGCTCGGCGTCGTACTCTGTCCGCCGTGGTACGTAGGCTGCAAAACCCGATGGCACAAAAAGGTGTGGCGTAGGAGGCACGTATGCCTCCGCTGAAAAGTCAGGGTGTGTCAGTCTCTTTGCCTCCACCACAGCTGTCACCCTAGGCCCCTGCGCCTCTGCTCCGGCTCTCTCCTCGGCCTCTGCATCTCTCAAAGGTTTCTCTCTCTCGGCTCTCTCCCTCTCGGCCCTCTCCGCCGCCTCTGAGGCTGCAATCTCCCTCGCCCGGTCTTCCTTGGCTTTCAGAGCTATTACCCCAATCTGGGGTTTATCCTCAAGGAGCCTTGCCAAAGCCTTGTCGCTCAAATACTCTGCCACATCGTGTTTTGTGATTGGCCGATGACCCGATGATGTTGCCGCAGGCCTAAACAACACGTCCTCTTCCCGATATACGAACGGAGCCTCTGTGGTCTCTTCCTCCTCGGTCACGGCACCCTTACCCTTCACCGAATCTCTCGGTGGAGATTGGCTCGGCCCCATATCATCTTCACCAACACCACTGCCTCCGGCACCACCTGAACCACTGCCAACCATCACCAAGCCACCTATCGCCAGACTTGGGTCCAAAGGCTGAACAGCAAACCTCTCGGCCTCGGTCCCCTCTGTCGCGCGAGGCTCTGCCTCTGGCGCGCGATCATTGCCGCCATGGCTGGCCTCTGGCTCATGGCCCTGATCATCACCGTTACCCCCAGCCGTTGTACTTGAGCCCAATGGCTCTGCTCTGGGTCCCATGGCCTCAGCCTCCTCTGCCGCGCGAGGATCTCCCTCTAGCGCGCGGTGCTCGCCTCCGCTACCAACCGCCTGCTCGCGTTCTACTGCGCCGTCGCCGCCCTCTGCACCTGCTGCACCGGTGTCCGTGGCGACCCCTGCCGGTTGTTGATCTTTCGTATCAACCTCCATTAGCCCCCCTTGGTCCTCCAGACGATCAATAACATCACCACCACCGCCATTTCCATCGTGGTCTGCCATGGATGAGTGTGTGTGCGTGGGTTTGTTGATTTTGGAATGAAATCAAAGGTTTGGGACGAGGTTGAGAAAGTTTTGAGGGTTTGAGAGGTTTTGAAAGTTTGAAACTGATTGGAACAATTTTTGTAACGTCCCCGCGGCGTTTAAAGGCATGGTACAGGGTTGGGCCGAGTCTGGGCTTGTTCCAGATCCAAGCTCTAGGACGTCTCCATCGCGCGCTGGAGTGAGACCATCGCGCGACGCTTGGTTGGGCCTCAGGCCCATTTCCCTAGCTGGCCAGGCCCAATCTCTTTATCCCTCTTGATAGCAACTCAGGTGTTTTAAGTATGGCTTTACAGTGATGTTGGGTTATACTTTGAATAATTACCTTCAATCCGGAGCGTTTGTATATCCCCAGCGGCGATCCATCCATCTACTTTCAAATCAGCGACGATCCCTCCGTCCACTTTCAAACCTGGGACGATCCATCCATCCACTTTCAAAACAGCGACGATCCATCCATCCACTTTCAAACCAGCGACGATCTATCCGTCCACTTTCAAATCAGCGACGATCCATCCGTCCACTTAGCACATTCCCCTTGAGAGCTAGTTTCAGCGATTGATCTGCTCTTTGCCCCTTTGATGCACGGTATTTTTATATATTCGTCTGCATTTTCGACTTTTGGGTGGATTCGGTGGGTGTCTAGAAATCTTTGACGTTACCCGTACCAGTCAATGGTGCTCCGCGTGCCGTCAAAGAGGGACTACTGTAGACACCCCAATCTGGATCTCTCGATTGTTTTACGGTTTCTTGTTTCCCCGATGATGATTCAGATTGAAACAGTCTTGAGAATGGAAAGGATTGAACTTGGAGTGAGTGGAACCCCTTTTGAGCCTTTCGAACCCCCAAAACCTTCAGTCAAAACCCTAAGCCCAAGGTTTGACCAGCGTACGCTGGACTGGATCCAACGCGCGTTGGACAGTTTGCCAGGTGTTGGTCAAAGCACCATTGACCGTCGCGCGACAGTCCCACTCTATCGCATGCTGGTCAACACCTGTCCTTTTCACCTTTTTCCAGCCAGATTTTGTGATGATCAGGGGGTCTACTGTGCAGTAGAACCCCGTTTTTCAACCGCAACAGCTGTTGGTGGCTGCATGGGTTGCACAAACCCATGCAACCACCCCATCACCTTGTTGGCCACCTTTTCCACCTAGTGAGGTTGGCCAGCCTTGTTGGCTGCCCTCTAGGCCATGTTAACCACCAACCAAACACCCTCCAACCTCCTATAAATAGCCCCCTTCATTTCTCTTCCAAAGGGTTACAAAAAAGTTACCTAAAAAACTCAAGCACAAAGGGGTTTCAAGCCTAAATATTCTTGTTATTCCCTATCCCATACCACTTCCATACACTCATTTTGCCACCACTACCTACTTGTTCAATCCATTTCTAAGTTCTAAAGCAAATGTATAAATTCATTTACTGCTTACAGTTTTGATCTTTGAGGGGGGCTGGTAGGGCCAGGACTAGTAATCAATACCAGTTCTGACCCTAAAGTCAGCAGGGTTACAAGAATCATGCAATAAGCACTCCAGCGTGCGATGGAGCCACTCTCACGCGCGCTTGTCATGAGCAGCACGTGATGCTCCTTGTGGGGATTGGTTGCTTGTTGTTACTTGCATTGTTTATACTCTAGGTCACTGTGATGCATGCTTTGAAGAATAAACTCACTGTCTTGCATGATAAAACCTATAGCCTAGCTCAGCATGATTTCCTGTTTACTTTGGAATGCCCCTGGGTTGCATCTGAGCTTGTTCAGAGCCCAGGCATGCAAAGCAATTCCTGGAAGTCCAGTCAGGACCATCGCGCGATAGAGTCACTGTGTCGCGTGACGGTCAGTCTGAATCCAGTGGTTGCCCTTGCATGGGCAGCTAGGCCCTTGGCCTCTGTTTTAATTCCCCCCACTTGTTTAGGGGTTGTTTATCAATTTTATGCTCACTGTTTGTAATATTATTTTACTTCCAGTACTTATAAATTGCTTGGTTTTCCCCTGGGTGTGCATTGGTCCTTCTAGAGCCCAGAAGGGGATGAAAATCAACCTGTGTGATGTATCAACTATAGCGCGCTGGTGTGACTCTGTCGCGCGATGGTCAGCTTGCATGTACGTAGATCCATGCATGCAAGTTGGCTGTTTTGTGTGTCAAAGCCATGCCAAAGCACTGTTTTGATATTCTAATTAGTGTTGGATTTTCATCCCATTTATTGCTTATCATTACATCTATTCATGCTACTTAGATCACATCCTGCAAACGTGTTACAGTTTAAATAACTGATTAACTGTTCCCCCGCCCTAACTGGCTAAAAATTGATTAAAAAGAAGAATCAAGTGTTTTCAAAATGCCTAAATAGTGACCGATCTCCGGATTGGGCGAAAGGGGTGCCTTAAAACCCTTCCCCTCTCGTAACCTGGCTCCCGAACCCAGATATGGTTATGAGGGACTGGTGCCTTCACTTTTTCAAATCAAACTGCACGGCAGGTGCTTCGAAATACGGTTCCCTGGGTGACGGACCTTCAAACCCGAGTGGCGACTCTGTATTTCGAGCGCTTGCTTCCCGTGCTCGCGCTCCCTCGATTTTTGGGCCGCTTTAGAAAGGAACGGAATCCTTTTTAAGGGCATGCTGCCCACATTCAGGTCTGTTAGGCCGCTGCGAGGACCAATTCATATAGGGTTGTCTACTGTTATATATAGTTATGGTAACATATACGGCTATATTTGAATTCTAGTGTTTAGGTTATATATGTTTGCATCTGTTTAACTCTGTGTATTTTTGCAGGAATAACAAAACCAAATCAAAAAGGTAAAAAATTGGTTCATGTGGAACGAACATAAAATGCCCAGCCAATAGCAATGATAGACCTTCCAGCACGGATGAAATGATGAGATGGTGATAAAGAATGACTGAGATGATGTCATTGGGACAATTTTTTTTTTTTTTGGTGGGGGTTTGAACAAACTTTGTCTTAGATAATCTGAACATTAATGATGTTTCATTTTGAACAAGTTTTGACTTGCCCACTGACTTAGGTGGCACATTTTGTATTATATGATAAATGTTGGATACATTGAAATTGATGGCGTGTTGCGGTTTGGTACTGCATTGTATAGTATTCATGACAACGAATTGCACATATAATCATATATGTACCAATCTGGTCGCTGTATATATGGTTAAATGTCAGCATGTGTAATAAGTAACCTTTAAAAGGAAAACATATAACGTTATATATGATCTGAATATATAACTATATAACCATATTATTCCTTACTCGTTATAACCATATAATCCTATAAAAGAATAATAAACCATAACCATATATAACCATAGACAACCTTATATGAATTGGTCCGCGTAACGGCCTAACAGACCTGAACATATAATGTTATATGTGCGGTGGCAGAGCGGGTGAGATCTGGAATGTAGAGAGAGAGCTGTCAAAACACTAAAAAAAATTAAAAAAAATGAAAAAAGCCAGTAAGGGCATTTTTGTCTTGTATTAATTCCTTTTTGGCTTGACAATGGCCCAGTTTGGCAACAAAAAAATGAAAAAGAATAAAAATATATTTTTTTGTCTAAGCCAAACAAGGCCCTTATCTAAGTGGATCTAGTGGGTTATAAACTGGACCTAGTGGGTTACAAACTTGAAAGGTGGACTTGGTGGGTTACAAACATGTTATAATGGACCTTAGACCAATTTTTTAAATAAAATACTCACAAAATCGTACATAGTTCTCTCCAAAAGTTTTCCATGCACATTTCATCAAATTATAGTTCTAGTACCAAGTATTCTAAAAAACTTACATTCATGGCACAACAGCCCAATATAACATAAGTACAGTATAAGAACAGTAGTTTAGTGGTATACAATTGTCCAATGTCAAAGAATTGATATTGAAATTACAACTACATTGTCAAAAGGAGTTTTCCAAAAGATGTCATAGTGTCTCTTTTGTATCCGCTTTCAAAAGATTTACCACATGATGCACACAATGCTATTGTCTTGATTAGTACTTGAAAAATAAAGAATTGAGCTACACTAGCCTATTATTACTATGTGGTTTGTTATTGTTGATACTACTACTGGTGCCATGAGAGAGAGAGAGAGAGAGAGAGAGAGAGAGAGAGAGAGAGAGAGAGAGAGAGAGAGAGAGAGAGAGAGAGAG
>JAOTQK010000019.1:14671563-14682162 GCA_025642025.1 Rhododendron ferrugineum
TTCCTTTTCATCATCGGGGAGCCTCGAGGGCACAAATTAAGAATAATTAATAGGTCCAAATTGGGGTGTCTACAATCGTCTCAACATTCTTATTCACTGCTTTGACTGCACCATTCATCTGAGGACGATAGGTTGTTGAATGATGGATCTGGATGTTGAATTCTTCGAAAAGCTCCAGAACTCTGCCCTTGAAATGACACAAATGCCTATGGGACACCGTATCGATAGATAATGTTCTTCTTGATGAACTGAGCGACCTGGACAGCAGTCAAGGTCTTGTAAGATTCGGCTTCCACCCATTTGGTGAAGTAGTCAATTGACACCAAAATGAACCGATGACCATTTGAAGCGGATGGTCTGATCATGCCGATAACATCAACCCCCCACACTGAGAAAGGCCACGGCGATGCCATGCCAAACAAATTGGAAGGAGGGACATGCATGGATCTGGCACATGTGACAGCGGCGCACATAATCCACGCACTGTGACTCCATAGTAGACCAAAAGTACCCCTATCACAGGATCTTCCTAGCAAGCATGACACCACTCATGTGAGGGCCACAGATTCCTTCATGAATCTCTTCCATTATTCTGGTGACCTCAGCACCATTGACACAGAGCTTATGCATTCCGCAATGAGACCTCCTGTACAGCTTCCCTCCACAAACGATGTATTGTGCTGCCAACCTTCGCAACGCTGTTTGATCCTTCTTAGTAGCCTCAGCCGGATACATCCCACTCTCTACAAAGTTCCATATATCATGGTACCAGGGCAGGCGATCATCGACATCATCGATGGCGTTGACATACTGATATGCGGGGAAGTCTCGCTATTCAATCAGGATAGGACGGAGCTTAACACCCAACGGAAGTTCAACCATGGAAGCCAAAGTTGCCAAGGCATCAGCGAATTGATTTTTCAGACGGGGAATGTGAGTGAAGATCACCTTGTTAAAATGAGGAATAAGATCATCCAAGTCTTGGTGATAGGGTTTCAGTTTTTCCTCACGAACTTTTCAGTCCCCGTTGGCTTGAGATACAACAAGGTTGGAGTCACCAATGACCTCGATCTTTTCGACACCGAGAGTAAGAGTGGCTTCCATACCAACAATACAAGCCTCGTACTCCGCTTGGTTAATCGTGACATCAAAGTTTACGCAAGCAGAATATGAGAGCCATCAGGCGTTATCAGCAAAACTCCGATTCCATAACCCTTCTGATTGGCTGCTCCATCAAATAGAGAGTCCATACGTCTTCGACATCTGTCAGCACTTCCTCGTCTGGAAACACAAAATCAGCATCCTTCGGTCCGTCAACTGGATGATCTGCCAAAAGCTCTGCAATGGCACGTCCTTTGACTGACTTTCTCCTGACGTACTCGAGATCGAATTCTTCCAGTAAGGGCAACCAAGGTGCTAACTTACCAGTAAATGCAGGCTTCTCAAACAGATACTTGAGCGGATCCATCCGAGAAATCAGCTTCACTGGGTAAGCCAGCATGTAGTGTCTCAGCTTTTTAGAAGCCCAAACGAGGGCCCAACACGTTTTTTCCAAAGCGGTGTAGCGTTCTTCACATCTGACCATTTTCTTACTCAGGTAGTAAATGGCCTTCTCGACACCCTTATCTCCTTCTTGAGCCAGCAAACACCCCATGGACGAAGGGTTCACAGACAAGTACAGTATCAAAGGCTTCCCGGGCACTGGCGGCATTAGGACCGAAGACTTCTGTAAATAATTCTGAATAGATGTAAAAGCCGCCTAACACTTGTTTGTCCATATAAACGGGGTGTCCTTCTTGAGTAGACAAAACATCGGCTCGCAAGTTAAAGTCAACTTGGCGATGAATCTGCTGATGAACTGAACCTTCCACAAAAAGCTCTGCACTCCCTTTTCAGACTCTGGTGGCTTCATCTCAAGCACTGCCTTGATCTTGGACTGATCGACTCAATTCCACGAGAAGTGATCACGAAACCAAGCATTTTTCCTGCTGTGACCCCTAAGGTGCATTTCTGCGGATTGAGACGCATGCAAAACTTGCGGAGCCTCTCAAAGAACTTCCTAAGCACAGGAATGTGGCCTTCTCGAGTTTTGGACTTGGCGATCATGTCATCCACGTAAACCTCCACCTTCATATGCATCATGTCGTGCAAGATAGTTGTTGCAGCTCGCTGATAAGTAGGGCCAGCATTGTTTAAACTGAAAGGCATGACCAAGTAGCCGTAAGTCCCCCAATCAGTGATGAAAGTGGTTTTCTTACGGTCCTCAGGTGCCATAAGGATCTAATTGTAACCCGAGAAGCCGTCCATGAACGAAAGCAAAGCATGCTCCGCAGTATTATCCATAAGCACATCGATGTGTGGCAAGAGAAAATCGTCTTTGGGGCTTGCTTTGTTCAAGTCCCAAAAATCGACACAGACTCGAGTCTGTCCATTCTTTTTGGGAACAGGAACTATATTGGCTACCCATGTGGGGTATTGAGAGGCCATGAGAAAACCAGCCTCAATCTGCTTGGTGGCCTCTTCCTTGATCTTCTGTACCCAATCCGGCCTCATCCGCCTAAGCTTCTGTTTCACAAGCTTAGCATCTGGTAGCAAAGGGATCCGATGCTCCACTATCTCGGGGTCGATGCCTGGCATATCTTGGTGAGACCATGCAAAGACATCGCTGAACTCAGTGAGCAGCTCTTTGAAATCACGATGCTCCTTTGTTGAAAGCGTGGAGCCCACTTGAACCATCCGGGGATCGTTCTCATCTTTTAAGTTCATAGAAACCACTTCTTCTTTTAATGGCTGAGCATGCCTTTCATCTTCCCTCTCGATGAGGGCACAGATTTCCTTGGGAATGTCCCCATCAAAATCTATCCCTTCATCGTAGGGGTCGACAAAGTTTATATAAAGATCATTGAAGTAGTCAGAAGACGATTCTTTCATTTCACAAAACCCGACAGGGTTGCCAAGTACAAGAGAATCAAACTCAAAATAAAAACTATGACGTGGAGGGCCAGGAGGCACAAACTCCGACTCAGAGCTAGACTTTGATGACTCTGCAGACTTCGTGTCATACTCAAACTCAGAGGTGTCATCAATGCAAGTTAGGCGCGGTTTGAAAATGCAATTTTTAAGGCTGCCATTGGCCTCTGAGATAAGAGAGGTGGGATCCTTGAGGGCATTGAGCCCAAGCATAAGCACTTCGGCCTCTTCAGCTTCCTCAGCCAAACCCACTTGGGAGAACTCAAGGAACAGCTGCTCCAAACTCCCCTGATCGAACGTTCTCAGCCAGTCAGTCTTCAGCTTCAGCTGACTAAGCTCCCTTTTGAATTCCGCCCTCGCCGGCTCTTCATCGCTGTCTGACCAGGTGCCATCAGCAAATACTTCAAAACCAGGCAGCAGTTCCTCAGTCTCTGGATTGATGAACGACTCAGGCTGTCTTGTGTAAACTGTACTTCCTACCTCGCGCACAAAGTAGCTATCAGGATCACCATAAAGGGTTCAAGGTTTTCCCGTACATTTCCTTTTCTTGGCATTTTTGGCAGAGGCAGAGTACCCCCAAACCAGAGCGGCCCTCACAAAAAGGAAAGGTAGGGAACTCAGGGATCCCTTGCTGGTGAATCCCTAAACCCAAGCCAGGCAGATAGGACATTCTCCTTATAATGTCCAGCACGACAGAGCTTATGATGAAATCCCCATCCACGTTGATAGCCAAAACGGAGCCGAAAGTGTCAAAAGAATAACCTCCGAGATCAACATCTTCTTCGCCATGCGTAATTCCCAGAATAGGAGTACCATGCTCCTTGAGTGGATGAATCCCTGAGTCCCCGCAAATAGTCAGAGTACCGGTAGGAAGTCCCAGCATTACTTTTTGATGGAGGGTAGATGGTACAACGATGATGTCCGATCTATGGAGCCATGGCTTGCCTAAGAGCAGATTGAAAGTTGCAGGTATGTCGACGACATGGAACTCAACGTCCATTTTGAAGCCCTCAGCATCGAGCTTGAGCATCAGAGTGCCCCCGACCACATGACGTGTGTTGTCGTACGCCTTAACAGCCAGATTTGATGGCGAAAAGTCCTTCTTAGTCAGTCCTAGACAATAAGCCACCCTCATAGGGCAAACCTTGATCGCTGAGCTATTATCGATGAGGACGGTCAAAACCCAGAGTCCTCGGTATTTGACGGTGATGTGCAAAGGGTGGTTGTGATCAACCCCTTCGATAGGCAAGTCTTTATCAGTGAAGACCACAGTGTGCTTGGAAGTAGGAGGGACGATGAGAGATACCATCGCTTCTGGAGTAACATTGGCTGGGATCTCCAAGCGAGAGAGAGCGTGGCATAGTTTCTGACGTTGCTCCCGAGAAGAACAGATCAGTCCCCAGATTGATATAGCAGCGGGAATCCGCATAAGTTGTCTCTAAACCAAGTCTGCACTTGTAGAATCAGCTTGTACCTCAAGTGGTGCAGACCTTGGGAAATTAATGGGTTCGTTCCTTTGGTTAGCAGAGTTGGACGAACTTCCAGCTTGCAGATTAGCAGGCTGAAAAACTCGTCCACTTCTGGTAACGTTGTGAACGTTCCCGAAAGAAGGCACAACTTGAGGGTCTTCGTTTACATCCCAAAGGTCAGCCGGAACCTTTCCCAACTTACACTTTCCTTTGTCAGCGGCCGGCGCAGTGGCGACAGGCACTTTCATATCCAGCCCAGATCCTTAGCCAAGTCATTCATCAGTAGTGAGTCCCAGAAGTTCAGATCCTTGACAGTAGCCACCTCAACAACAGGCTCTGGATTTGTAATAGAAGGAACTTCCCAAAGACCAGCATCGGCTAAAGATTGATTGACGGCCCAGACTTCAGCTCCTACCTGACCATCGACTATATCATTAACATCCCAAAGGTCAGCAGGGGGAATAAGATCCATGACCATAATGCTGCAATCCTCCTGTGGATAGGAAGCAAAAGGGCGTGGAAACCTCTCATCAATGAAGTTGAGAGTAGGGTCATACTCAGCGTCAGTGACTGAGTTAACAAGCCTGTCGATGGTGGAAGGGAAAAAACATTCCCCCAAGACATGAGGCTCTTCTTGGACAAGGTCATCCTCGACAAAGTGGGTCATGTGATCTGGCAAAGCGTAGCCTTGGAGAGGATTAGGGTCAAAACCCATGGGAAATTGCCAAGCCGGCTGAGGATCCCAAAAGTATTCCTCCTGGAAGATGACAGGGTTGCTGGAAGAGCATGTATAAGGAGAGGCCATCCAAATGGTCAAGCATTGCCTGATCATGCTGAGCCAACCATTCCTCATCCCAAGCATGTTCGATCAGAACTTGCTCAGGCAGCAGGACATGGTCGGGATGCAAAGGGAATCCCTCCAGTTCAAGCTGGTAAAATTCCTGAATAATGGGTGCTGCATAGTCATCGTTGTCAGCTATTGCCCACCCCATAGCTTGCATGTCCATTTCTGGCTCTGGCTCTGGCTGAGTTGATATCATTGTCCTGAATCGATCCCCAAAACTCTAAGAAGAGTTGGAGTCAGCCATGATGAAGATAGGATCACGACGGGTTGAGGTTGGATCGAATTGAATGGGCTGTATAGGGCCATCGTGGAGTTCGCCGATGATATCGTGGAAGAAATCCAATCCCAATTGCAGAGTCTAAGGAGTTGGATTGGGACAAGTGGGTTCTCCAATGTACATGAGTTCAGCCTCGGGTGCCAGAGGTATGGATACGACCAGTTTGGGTTGACTCACAGGGATTATATGGTCGGTGGGGTTAAATATAGTGGAGCTGGGGTTGACATATGTAGAGGTGAGAGATATTTGGCTGATATGGGGGGCTGAGTTATGCTTTGGAAGGGAGTTGGAAATGACATTGGGTTTTTGAGATGGGGGAGGAGGCATCGTAAGTGTGCCGTTGTCGATGAGGTCTTGAATCGCATGACGAAGGCGATAGCAAGAGTCAGTGAGATGGCCAACACCCTGGTGATAGGCAGAGTAAAGGTTAGGTTTGAAGTTGGGCAAAGGATTTTTGGGAAGTGGAGTTGGATCCAGGGGTTTCAGATGCCCAGATTTGATCAGCTTTTCCATTACAGAGGAGAGTGGTGCCTCAAAAGCTGAGAAGCTGCGGGGTTGGTTACGAGGCCGGTTATTCTGCAGTGTTTGCAGCTGGTTGATATCGGCGATGTGGTTGGCCGTGTTGGAAGGGGAAGCATTGGTGCCGCTGGTTGCTGTATTGGAGTAAGTCCCACCCCCAAAGAGAGCATTGGCATTTCCAGAGTACGCACGAGGTTTTGATTTTGGAGGGTTGGAAGACTCTCCTTTTGAAAGAACTCCACTTTGCAATGCATCCTCGATGGCCAGGCCAGAGTCGAAGAAAGTTTCAAAGTTGGCGGTTGCTTGAGCAAGTACCAAGTGTTTGGCATAGTCTGGCTGAAGGTTGCGGGTGATGATGCGGAGTTGGTCTCTCTCGCTAGGGCGCTCAGTCATTAGAGCGGCTTTGGATCTCCATCTTTTAACAAAGTCCGCAAAGGACTCTTTGGCTTCCATCTTGGTGGATTCCAACTCCCGAGTTGTCATTTTTAGCTGGGAGTTGTAGCTGTACTGCGAAATAAACGCAGCCCCAATGTCTTCCCAAGTCCTTCTCTTGGCAATGTCGAGTGACAAGAACCAGTGGAAAGCAGGGCCAGAGAGAGTCTGGGGGAATAGCTAAGACATAGCCTCAAGCTCGACTGACAAAAGCTTCATGGCTACATGGTAACTGTAAATATGGGTCTTGGGGTCACCGCTGCCATCAAACTTGGCCAAGTCAGGCATTTTGAACTTGTCAGGGAGTTTGGCGTTAGGATACAAGCATAGGCAGTCCAAGTCGATTCCCCCGACAATGATCTTTTCAGATTTCGAGACATATTCCTCCAGTTCGGCTATCTTGGCCATGAGAGTGGCCATTTTCGGACTCAGAATAGGCGTAACACCTGCCGAATTTGGGTTTGCAGCAGGTGCCCGGGCTTCCCTTGGGTTGAGCTGAACAATGAGACGTCCCTCGTGATTCAGATCTGGAATAAAGGTAGGCTGCTCCTGGTTGACCTCATAGTGCTCGCCTTCCTCTCCAAGTGGAGGTGGAAGACGAGTGTTGAAAAGGTCATTCAAGCGGGTAATATTAGCATCTGTCTGAGCGGCTCTCTGCTGCATAGCGGTGATGCTATTCTGAAGGTTCACAAGCATGGCTTCCACAGTGATCAGTCGCGGCTGCGGCTGATCTGCCATAACAGTCGTTTCAGAGGTGCTTTATGAAAGGAAACAGAGGGGGATGCTGACCATACTACTTCCTGAAAGACTGATGACGGGCTTGACTGTAAAGTGGCCAACAGAGATTGCGGCGAGTCTTCCGTGGTGACTGACTGGGTTCCCAATCTGATAAGCCTTTGAACTGGATTTCGACGCAGACATTCCCAAGCGGGTTGTTCTTTCTGCTTCGATACTTTCCTTGGCGATGCAATGGTTTAGAACTTGCAGCAAAATAAAAGAAGGCTCAATAGGGGTCCTGCAGAAACCTTAATCTAAATAAAAGACTAAAGCACAAATGCAGCCAACGTCGTCAGTGTCACCCTAAACCCTAGAACCGGGAACGATTCTGTCTCAAGATGTTCAGACGCTGCCAGAATCAACAGAATTCTTTTCGAAGGTGTATCCTTCCTTGAAACAAATGATGTCTAAAGGATGCAAAAGAGACCTAAACCTTTAGCTATCCCATCATTGGAGCTTCAAACTTTAAAGTTGAAACAACTCGGTATGAATGTCATGATACTATAACCAGAAATGGCGTGAGCGGCACAACACTATTAGCCGGGCGGTGTAAGTGACAAGGCACTTGTTACCTATTTGGTGTAAGCATCATGGCACTCTCTCTGTTGTTCTTTGTTTTTCGTTTGAAACCTCAAGTAGGTGTATAGACAAGGGTGTAGAAAGCTGTTGATTTCCTAAAGTCCCACTGTCCTAAGGATTTTGAAAATCTGAAAACGCACATTAACGAGATGCATGACTCGTCATCGGGCCAAAGCAGCATCCTAATAAGCTTAAGACACACTCGAAAGATCGAGAACCTAGAAGCCGCCCTAAACATGCTCCTACGCAAGACGGAATGTATGTACAGTGCATGCGATAGGGAAAGCAGTAACACATAGACAGTTTATGGGGTTAGATGCAAATAGATCTTACCCTATAGGTACCTGTCCTAGTTTGGAGAGTGCTAGTGCTTTGTATATGCAAAGGCCGGTTTTGGTTTGTAATAGGTTCCTCGAACTAAGGCCACAGATATACCTCCCGTTGCCCGCGTAATTGCAGAGCAATAGTCAAACGGTAGAATGACCTATCATCGTCGAAGGTTGTTGGTCATTTGGGGTCCTCGGGCTCTGGTAAACTGTGTCGGATTGCCAAAACGATCCAATGAGGCTTATCCCACATCGATGCAAATGAGAAATGCTAGAAATTGATTAAGAAGAAGAAGAATCATAAGATCGCAAAATGCCTTTTCAAATTTGGCTCACTTTATTGAATCCATCTTTAAAGGAAACTACACAAGTGAACAATTGAAAAAGCCCCAGATTAGAATGGCCGGACACGAGGTCTTGTTAAATCACCATTCCAACCTTCGGCAGCGTGAAGCTCACCGTTTTGACAGACTTTTAAGGGACTGTTCCCAAGTGTATTAAACTCTAAGTGTGGATCAATATTGGTTCGATCTTCCCCAGCAGAGTCGCCACTGTGGGCACTGTGCCCTTAAAAAGGATTCCATTCCTTTTGTGGGCTACCAGAGCCCGAGACGGACCTTTCCGGAGGCCGTCTCCTGTCGTGCGCTCGTTTGAAAAAAAATTAATTTGAAGAGTCGCCACCCGGGTTTTCTTGTGAAAATGGTTTGCCACCCGAGAAACCTGGAACTTGAAAATGATATTTGAATTTGAAAATAAACCAGAGATTGGGTTCGGGAGCCAGGTTACGAGAGGGGAAGGTTTTATTTGGAAAAGCACCCCCCTCGCCTGATTAAATCAGTCTTTACTAATGTCCGTGCGATTTTGAAAATCATTTTATTGCTTAACTCTTAATGTCATGTAAATAGTTATATCACGTGATTGCAATACAAACACTTAACAGACATGTTCTCAAATAAAAGAAATTAAATTATCAAAATCATGCTATTCACAGGAAATTCCATAAGCATGCTTGCATATATTACAACGAATAAGTAAGTGAAAGAAATGCTAACATTTTTAATTGTGGAAAAATAACATTCTGTCCAACGTGAACTCGACCGTATGGTAGACATTTGTACTGTACGGTACATGCTCCATGATTTCCAGTTTCAAAACAAAGTTATTTATCATCTAATATCCTTACAGGCATGCATGCTCGAGTAACAAGTAAACAAATTTTATACCAAATCATGCTACATGTCCAATGCAAATATCATGAATCTAGCTAGTGTGACATGTATTTGCTTAAACATGAGTTTAAAACTTGTCATGCAACAGCATGGTATCTTATATCAGGCATGGCATTTCACATTAGTTAGAGCAAGAAAAGAAAATAAATTGCGAGCAAAAGACTGTTCCCATAGAAATACTTCTACCGTACGGTAGTGGTATGTACCGTACTGTGGAAATACATGGGATTCAAACTTTGATTTTTTTGGTAGTTTTTTGAACTATTTATGCCCGGGGGGTGGTATTAGGAACCATCCTGAACCTTTTTGTTCACCTCAGAATGCAAGAACAGAAATTTCTACCTTCTTTGGAATGAACCCTTCTTTGGAAATCAATGGTGATTGCAAGGACTTTTGGTGTGGATTTTGAACAAATTCTTGGCTTGACAGACCCCTAAGGCAAGATGTGAAGCCTTCTTTCAAACGTGGGTTGCCTTTGAAAACAAATTTCAACTTTTCTTTTGAAAAAGAAAATGTTTTTGATGTTTTTGGATGATTTGGAAGTAAAAGAGACAAGTAATGAATTTTCAGAACATTTCTTAGTGTGTTTGAGTGTTTTCCAGTAGTTTTTCAAAGCTTTTTTTCAGTGTAAAATTTGTCCTTCTCTCCAAAAATACCTAAAGGTATTTATAGAGGTTTTATCCAAAGCATTTAGCTTGATTATCAAGCATCCCTGACCTTCTGCAGACCTTCGGCAGCCATGGAGGGCTACGGGCCAGGCCATGATGGCCTGAGATGCCGTGGTCGTTAGTTTCATAAAAGCTGGTGCAAGTACCGATGTACCGTACGGTAGACATATCTACCGTACGGTGGAGATATGTCTACCGTGCGGTGGACATTGTAACCGCCCTAACTGCAAGTTGGTTAGGATGACGTATGTGTAATGCACGGTGGAGTCTCTCCCGTACGGTGGAGTTGACTTTGGGTTGACTTTTGAATTTTTGAATGATTCATTCCAAAATGGTATACAAAAATCCTTTTTATCATCATTGGGGATTTAAAAGATATCGAAGCATCCAAATTGGGGTGTCTACACCTTTCTAAAGCGGCCCTTTCGAATCGAGGGAGCACGAGCGGGGAAGCAAGCGCTCGGAATACAGAGTCGCCACTCGGGTTTGAAGGTCCGACACCCAAGGAA
>JAOTQK010000019.1:14682262-14692780 GCA_025642025.1 Rhododendron ferrugineum
AGCAGTGCTAAATTGGAAGCAGCCAACCTCAGTATTTGAAATCAGAAGCTTCCTAGGATTGGCTGGATACTACCGAAAATTCATACCAGATTTCTCAACCCTCGCCAAGCCAATGACTAAACTCACTCAAAAAGGAGTGAAGCTGGATTGGAATGAAGCCTGTGAGAAATCCTTTCAGGAGTTGAAGAAGAGGCTAACCAGCGCACCGATACTCATCATTCCCGAGCGAGGCGTAGATTATACGGTCTACTGCGACGCGTCGAGGGATGGCTTAGGATGCGTGCTGATGCAGAATGGAAAAGTTGTAGCCTACGGATCCCGACAATTCCGGCCACATGAGAAGAATTACCGTACTCATGACTTAGAATTGGCTGCAGTAGTATTCGCCCTCAAAATTTGGCGATACTACCTTTGGGGAGAACAATTCGAGGTCTTACCGACCACAAGAGCCTCAAATACCTGTTCACTCAGAAGGAGTTGAACCTGAGGCAGCACCATTGGATGGAATACTTGGAAGATTACAAGTTTACACTGCAGTATCATCCTGGCAAGGCCAATGTAGTGGTTGAAGCTCTGAGTCGAAAGGACAGAGCCTAGAAGGTCAAAACAGCCATTAAAGAATGGGAGATGGTGTACACCCTCAACGAATTCAACCTTAGACCATCATCGGATAATGGGAACGCCCGACTGTATGCACTCGTTGTAGAACTGGCACTTCACCAAGAGATCCTACTAGCCCAAACCTTGGAGCAAGATTGCGAGTTCATCTGGTACCGAATCCGAGAAGGAAAGGCGATACCAGGATGGACGATCGAGAAGGATAACAGCATGAGATTCAAGGGAAAGGTATTCGTACCTAATCTCGAAAATCTCCAAGAAGCTGTACTCCGAGAAGCTCACCATTCAAACTTCGCAGTTCACCCTGGTGGTACGAAGATGTATCATGACTTGCGAAGAACGTACTGGTGGGAAGGAATGAAGAAGGACGTAGCTCGATTTGTATCTACTTGTTTGGTGTGCCAACAAGTCAAGGCAGAACATCAGAAACCCGGAGGAGACCTACAACCTTTACCAATCCCAACCTGGAAGTGGGAGCACATCTCGATGGATTTCGTGACTGGACTACCAAGATCTGCCAAGTCCAACACTGCTATCTGGCTGATCATGGACCGACTCACCAAATCCGCGCATTTTCTGCCTGTTAAGATGACAAAAAACGTGGAACAACTGAGTCTGTTATACATTCGAGAGATTGTACAACTGCATGGAGTACCTATCTCGATAGTATCTGATAGAGACCCACGGTTTGTGTCACATTTCTGGAAAGGATTACAGAAAACTTTGGGAACGGACGTAAGGCTTAGTACAGCCTTCCACCCTCAAACATATGGCCAAACGGAGAGGACAATACAGACGCTGGAAGATATGCTGAGAGCCTGCGCTTTAGATTTCTTTGGGAGCTGGGAACAACATTTACCATTGGTAGAATTTGCCTTCAACAACAGCTATCAAGCAAGCATTAGGATGGCACCATACGAAGCTTTATACGGACGACCCTGTTGATCCCCAGTCTGCTAGACAGATGCAGGAGAAACGAGATAGATTGGACCTGACCTCGTACGAGATACTACGGAGAAGGTCAAGACCATCAGACAAAGGATCCAAACAGCTCAGAGTTGACAAAAGAGTTACGCGGATAAAAGGAGCCGACCCTTAACCTTTGCCATGGGAGATCATGTATTCCTGAAGATTAGACCGAAGAAAGGAGTCATTAGATTTGGGAAAAAGGGAAAACTGTCCCCACGATATATCGGCCCTTTCGACATCGTAGAGAAAATAGGAAAGGTTGCGTATCGTCTAGCACTACCGCCCCAGCTAGATAAAGTACATGACGTGTTTCACGTTTCGATGCTCCGCAAGTACCTTGCCCTACCCACTCATGTTCTCAACTGGGAAGACATTGTCGTGGAGGAAGACGCAGCATACGAAGAGGAACCAATAGAGATTCAAGACCGAAGAGAGAAGATAATCCGGAACAAGACAATCAAACTGGTACGAGTCTTGTGGAAGCACCGTGGAGCTGGAGAGACCACATGGGAAAGAGAAGAAACCATGAAGGCAAAATACCCTCATCTATTCGAATCCGAGCGCTCACTAAATTTCGAGGACGAAATTGTTTAAGGGGGCTAGGTTGTAACAATTCGGATTTTTAGTATATAAAAATCTCGTTGTTTATTCAAAAATTCCTTAATGATTTTAAAATTTCCGTTTGATTTCTAATAATCCGATGTAATGAGATTTCAGGCCTAGTAAATTGAAATTCTTCACGCCAGTTAACATAGTCATTTTCTAAAGACAAGTGTGCTAGTAAGCCTTAAGATTATATTTCTTGGCTAGAAACCCTACTTAGCAAGCCTAGTTAGCTTCTAACCAATTCATTGGGAAAACCCTAAATAAACCCTCTTGACCAAAGTCAACCTTGACCTTTACCCATCGGACGATAAAAGTTAGGGTAATCTTTACCCATTGGTCAATAATGGTTAGTGGAATTATTACCCATTGGTTAATAACTACAAGGGAAATGGAAATTCATTGGATAATAGAACTAGTACTAAGATACATTAGTTAAATCATTTCCTAGATTTTTCCCATGGGATTCTCTAATTAAAATACCATATATTATATTATCCTAGGATTCTCTATGTACTTATTATTATTTTATAATGAGACATGTGCCAAATTGGAATAGTTTATTAGGGAATTTTGACTAAAAATCTTCCTAGATTGACTAGTACACACTTATATATATAAAAATAGGCATATGTACTCATATACATATATAATAAAGATAGTACACATGTGTTTAAAAAAAATTGTTTAATAGAAAAATCTTTCTCTTTCAAAAATCTTATTAGTTTATTAGTACTCTATGTACTTGTTTATCTTATTAGTCATATATATATATATACTAGTACAAGGGAGGTGGGAGAGAGAGAGAGAGAGAGGAAGAGAGAGAGCCGAGAGGGGAGAGGAGAGAGAGGCCGAGAGAGATGAGAGAGGTAGGAGAGAGAGAGAGAAGAAGAAGATATGGTGTACTTCTTGGATTGTCTTCTACCAAATCCAAGTTATATATATATATAAGTACTTGTACTTGTGAAAGAAGAGATGTGGGAAGATATGAAGGAGATTTAGAGTACAAGATCTCTTACAACACAATCCTATACTCTTTCTCAAGTCAACCACCAACCCTTGTCCTTCCATACTTATATATGCATATATACATTGTACTAGGAAGAGAGAGAGAGAGAGAGAGAGAGGCCGGATGGGAGAGAGAGAGGCCGGATGGGAGAGGGAGAGAGAGAGAGAGTGATGTGTGCATCTTGTACTCATCCAATCTAGTCCATCCTTTTGGCCAACTTTGTACATCATCCAAGGACAACCAAATCTAGTCTTCTTTCAGCCTATCACACATGCAGGCCTCCTAAGTACTAGACAAGACTAAAACCCCAATAAAATAACCTAAACTTGTCCTAAAAGAAATACAAGGGAAGATAGTCTTTCAAGGATCGAAATGACAAGACCATGGAGCAAATCCATGGGGTAGAGAGAGAGAGATATGGCCGGCCAAAGAGGGAGAGAGAGGAGCCAAGATTTTGCCTACAAATAGCACCCCATGTTCTCCATTCAACTCAAACCTTCCATAGTTCACTTCTCTCTCTAGAAAACCTTGCATTCTTGCCTTATTCTTTCTAGTTCTTTTTGTTCTTGAAGTTCTTCCAAAGTTCTTCAAGAAACTCATCCTAAGCCGCCACTAAACCGCCACTTGACCACTCTTTCAATCCAAAAAGTCTAGTAGCATTAGTCAAGATCTAGTTTTGAGTGAAACCTTTCTCTTTCGAAGCTACCGTAAGCAATCCTTAAGAAGTTACTCCGTCCAACTACCGACGTACTTTCTGTAGCCAACCAACCACCAAGAAGAACGGTAGAATTCTCCATCCCCACTATTCCTAAGTATATGTAGTTTATCCCATACTTACTACTCTAGATATAATAGTGCGTATAAAACTATGTTGTTGGAATGAATGCAGATGTTTCGTACCTACTTTCTCTAAATATAGAAAACTAATTGTGTTGATTAGAATGTAAGTAGAATGTCCTTATCTTGAGTAAACGTAGATTGATCTTAATCCTACTCATGAGCATATGTAAGTTATTGGATGAGGTTGTATGTAGGAATGCATGCTAGTGAATGAACTTATTATCGCTTGAACGGAAGTATTCGTATTTTGATCTTTTAAAAGATAATGATTAAATCGTATACATGCCTACTTGCATCACTTGTGGTTGTTTATGTAAGCATAAATGATTTGAGCATGTTCAGTAATATAGAATTGGATGATCTTGCTAGTTTAGTTTCAAGATTACTATGAATGATGAATGAATGCATGAAAAGTTCTACGGCGGAGTCTATGCAAGAAAACGAGACACGGAAACCGAGAAAGTTAGAAACATGACACCTAGGGTGTGGCTAAAGAAAGGATGTGATCGAAAAGATAAAATATTTTTGAAACTACAGAATGACTAGGCATGGTAGTCATTGTGGGAGTACGGTGTGTTTGTGTGCCAATGGGAACCCGGCGCGGCGGAACCATTGTGAGGATACTCGGGAACCCGGCGCGGCGAAACCGAGGTTGGGTGTGTGGCTTGGTTGTCCGAGGAGAGGAGCCAATGCAAGTTTTGTGTACCAATGCGAACCCAGCGCGGCGGAACCATTGTGAGGATACTCGGGAACCCGGCGCGGCGGAACCGAGGTTGGGTGTGTTGAAACGATTTTGGAAGTGTTAATGAAGTGGAAAAATGGTGACACGATTTACGACGAGTCGCGTAGGAGAAACGCAGAAATTCACGACACCAACGAGGATAGGCTTAAAGAATGCGGATGTGTCATTGTTAACCATGTTGTTGAATGAGCATGTGTAATTGATTATGTGCCTTTGTTATAAGATAAGGGTTAGTGGGTATGGTTATTCTATTGAGCTTTCGTAGCTCACGGTGTTGCCTTTTGGTGACCCTGGCATATTATATTGGTGGTGACGCCGGTATAATGTGTCAGATCTTATAGACGAACAGGGTGAGCTGTACACTTTGGAGGCTTTCGGAGCTGAGGAGCTTACTAGAAGGGAGGAAGAGGCAGAGCAGTAGATAACCTTAGATTTCCCTCCTTTATGTAATAAAAGTACTCTCGTAGGAGATCGTGTTGTAATAATGAGCCTGACTCTTTATAATTTATGTCAATAAAATGTTTTCTTAACGTACCCGGAAAATGGGGGCGTTACAAAGATGAACAGTACCCCCTTGGAGGCTTTTGGAGCTGAGGGGCTAGCTAGGATGGAGGAGCAAGCGGAGCTGTAGATAGGAACCCTAGTTTCCCTCCTTTTGTTGAATAAAAGTACTTTTGTGAGAATTATGATATAATAAAGAGCTAGACTCCATTTGGTTTTATCAATAAAATGTTTATTTAACGTACCCAAAAATGGGAGTGTTACAGTCTAGCAACCGCAGTTATCATGAGCATCAACTGGGTAATCTGGTTGTCTGTTCGTTCACCCATCTGTCGGATAGAGGTTCGGATTTAATCGAACTCATTCGGATTCCCTGCTGTCTATTCCCCATTCGGATGTTCTCCATTCAAATTTTCCACCGACTATTCCATATCTTCCCACGAATTCTGAGTCTATGAGGGTATGGTTTTCTTTTTCGGCCCAATTGCTCTCGAACTGACAGCAAAGTAAAAGGCTATACTCAGACGTGTTTTCCTGTTTACTTTTTATTTTTTTATTATGAAAAATGCATCATCGTCGTTGTTACCATCTCGACTCCCTAAAGAACTATCTCAAACTGACGGGGTCTACCGAAGGTTGCCTCAATCCTCAGAATTTCATTTAAAGATGTATCCTTTGTTTAGAACGACAAGTTCCAAGAGATGTCAAAATGAACTAAGTATTCCACTAGTCCTCATTCGAAGTTTCAATTTTGAACTCGGAATACCTTAGTATAGACGATGTGATACCATAACCAGAGTGGCGTCAGTGGCATGGCGCCATTAGCCGAAGTGGTGTAAGTGACGTGGTTGTAGACACCCCACGAAGTGGGGCATCGCCAAACAGATTGATCATTGTTGTTTGTTTGGTTGTTTGCTTCATAAACCAAAATTGTGGATATTCCCATAGCTAGGAACATCGCCACATGATAGCAGTTATTATCAAAACAGAGTCGCCACCTAGTTTATAAAAAAATTGGAAAAACAGATAGAGATTCCATGTATGGGAGCCAAAAGTACAATAAGGGGAAGGTGTTAAGCACCCCTCTTTACCCAGTCGTGAGACTAGCCCATAATTGTTCGACATACGATTAACACATGCTTTGTTTAATTCTAAACACATAAACTGATTAGTTAGCCTTTAAACAGATAATGGTGAGCCGAGACTGTAATTGAAAGCATGCATTAGAAAAGCAGAAAAAAACAGATCTGTTCCAGTGGATGGATTCCGCAGCCGGTGAATGGATTTCATGGCCGAGGAATCCTCCTGGTTTGATGTACTGGCTGAGGGATTGATTCCCCAGCCAATGTTCTTCCTCAATCCAGACTATACGATTAACAGATAATCAAAAAGGCTACGATTAATCTATGAAAACTGTAAATAAACCAGACCACAGGCCCCTGGGCCTCACCACCTTGATCCCTCAGTGACTTGATTGCTTCGGATAGAGGGTGATTGACTGATTTTGCTTCTCGAAACCCTAGGGTTTGGGTTTGAACTTCAAGATTTTGATCGTCGGATTGTGGCTGCCTTCGGGAGGTTGGGGCTTTTGTAGAGGGGATATGAGAGAGTATATTTGCAAAGTTTCGTGGCTAGAGAGGGTGAAAGAATGGTGTTGAGGCCGTGAGATCAATGTTACGGCTGAAAGATAGATTTTGTTGGGATACTGTATTTCTGTCTGAAAGGCTATTTGGCTCTAGATTGGGTCATCTAAGTGGCTAAAAGCTCTTACCATAAGTCCAAAAGCTTACGAGAAGTCAATCAGCAATCACTGTATCTATTCATCATCGGGATGGTCCTCAAGGTGGGACTTAAAATAATCGTCAGGCCAAATTGGGGTGTCTATAGATGCCCCTCTTTGACTGAACTTAGACGGATCGCGAGACATGTTTAAGTAAGAGTCAAAGCTGTAAAAGCAACTCAATTTGGTCCAACCACTATTCCAAGGGGTTTTTTGAAAAAAGGGTTTTAGTTATGGTCGGGCCGGGAGGCTGCCTACGTATTCCGCATGGGAAATTCAGACCAACCGTAGTTCGAGGGGCAATAAAGAAAAAAAAAAGAAAAAGTTTGGAGGGTTAGAAACAGAAGACGTACCTAGGCTAAGCCAGGATTTTGGCAGAGGATAGTTGAAGGAGCGCGGGGCTGCCTGGTAAATTTTTGCAGATAGCGTCTTCATGATTTTGGGGTAGATCAATACACAGCGGGTGAGTCGTTTGCTTTTCTTGATCATCCTTACTTTGACTGAGGGGAGCTCGGTAGAGTAGCCTATCCTTGCGAATGAGCTGGAAGGAATTGATGTAATTAGGTGGAATCCAAACCATCTGTGAGAGACGATCGGACGCCGGTTTTGAGATATGGGGGGCATAAAGCCAGTAACTGGAGCACGGAGCGTTGAGATGAGAGTACCGAGGCGCGAAGCCGGTTGCAGTCATGAGGCGAGAGCCTGTGGAATCGGAGCTTGAGGTGACAGAACCGAGGCATAGAGCCGGTTGCAGTCATGAGTTGAGAGCATGAGGAGTCCGAGCGTAGAGCTTGACGTGATTTGAACCGAGTAGAGCCGGTTGTATTCTGAAGGTCTGTGCACAGAGCTTTCCCATCATAAATTTTGGCGTAAAGCCAAAGGATCGAGGCGCTGGACCGATCAATTAAACCGAGGCGTAGAGTCAGTTGATTGCAGGATTGACCTGTTTCATATGCTGAATATGTATATGATGATGATGGTGGTTAGATGTGAATAGATATGATGATGGTGATGTAATTGATGCAGACTCGATGTGATAATGGTGATGCAATTGATGCTTATATGCACGGGCCCATGCGTGTGTGCTTGATTTATGCATAGAGCTTCTTTCAAGTTCTGGACTTGAGCATTCATAGCATAGAGTTCGAGCATTCGGAGGGTAGAATCCGAGCATTCAAAGTACAAGCTTTGAGCATCCAGTACGCAGTGGTTGGGCTTTCGAGCGTAGAGCTTGAGCATTCAAGTGTAGAACTTGAGCATCCAGTACACAGTGGTTGGGCATTCGAAGAGTTTTGAGCATTCAAAATATTAGATTTCGAGCATTCAAGCATAGAGCCTGAAAATAGATGATATGTTGTTTGATTGGTTACGGCGTAGAGCCAGTTGAGATAATGGGCGTTGAGCCGCTAAGGCGATGAATACGGGCATAGAGCCGTTGAGATGGTGAATACGGGCATAGAGCCACTGAGATGGTGAATACGGGCGTAGAGCCGCTGAGACAGTGAGCACGGGTGTAGAGCCGTTGAATACTAAGAATGGGCGTAGAGCCGCCGAGTGGTGTGAAGTTGCTGGAGTAGCGAGCATAGAGCTGTTGAGATAGTTAGCTTGGAGTTGTTTGAGCAATGGTGAGTACAGGCGTAGAGCCGCTGAGTGAGCTTAGAGCTGCTGAGTGGGCTTAATGGGGATGGATACGGAGCTGTTGAAGCAGTGGTAGGTATAAGGCATTGAGCCGTTGAGATGATAAGTACGGGCATAGAGCCGTTGAGCGATGGTGAGATAGTAAGCATGGAGTTGTCGAAGGATGAAGCTGTTAAGATGGAATTGCTGATATAATGAACTCAGGGCTGTTGAGAGATGGCGAGGCTACCGAGATGGCTCGAGTATGTAGGGTTGCTGAACGGTCGAGATAGTAGGCACGAGGCTGCTGAGTGGCTTGATGGTGCAAGGAGTATGGTGCTGCTGAAGTAGCGAGCTTCTAGCTGCTAAGTGGGCTTAGAGCTGCTGGTGATGACAGAGTTGCTGAAGTGAAGGATCTTGAAGTAGTGAGCTTGCGGGCATGTAGCTGACGAGTAGCTTGATGGCAGCGAGTGGAGGCAGTGATAGTAGAGCTGTTGAGTGGCTTGACTGTTGGAGCTTGAGACAGTGGATCTATGGGTTTTGGGGAGTAAGAGCTTGAGGTTGGCAACCCTTAATGATTGAGTGCTGGGCAGTGGCAAAGTTGCTGGAGATAGTTCAGACAATCTTGGAGTAGGCTCGATATAGGGAGGTATTCCCAAACAGGGACAACTAAGGGTTGAACACGTGATATGCGGGGGCCATGTGTTGCGTATAGCAAAGTAAGGCGCCGTGCAAAGAAGGTGGACGGTGATTAGGACTGATGACATGAGAAGTCACTGGTCCACACAGTCTGTTCGGCGGTAAAGGACCAAAGAAATGAGAAGTCGTTAATTGGTACCATCTGTTCGGCTAATAAGAGTGCCGGACAGGTAGAGTTATCTGAAAGAACATGGTCTTAAGAGATAAGGCGGTGAGAATATTCTAAAATAAGAACCAAGTAACCAGTTAAAGATAACGAAGAGGGCAGTCCTGTTATGCGACGAATCCCACAAGGAGAAGAGTCCCTACGAGTATGGGATCTCGGCTGATTGAGCGAGGGGATCCCTGAAAGACCAGATTTCCTGTATGAGGTAGGAAACCTTGGGCAATGAGATTGCTTGGAAAACACGCAGACATGTGTCTATAAATACAAGGTAAACCTAGACGCGAAAGGTACGCAATAAGTTGCATTCATTCCATACCTTTCTACTGAGAATTAGGGTTTCATACAGTACGAGATACTAACTTAGGCATCGGAAGACCTTTGCCACGAGAGGCAAAGGTGCACTCACCCCTTGTCTATTTTGCAGATTAGGGTTCCGACGAAGGCGTTAGGGTTCCGATCAAACAACACGTGGAGCCGTTGCAATCCAGTGCAAGTTTAGGTACTGTTTGTTTTTTGCCACCTACAATTGGCGCCGTCTGTGGGAAACGAAAGAATTCCCTTAGAAAACGACCATGGTGGAAGTAGATCCAGTCACACGACATAACCCTAAGGACCAGTTGGGTGGGAGAGGAGATAAGTCTCCACCAGGTGCTCCGAAAAAGTCTACTGGCGGGCATGGGAGGAGGACGGCAAGTAAGGATGATCCCATGACCATCCAAGATGACTCCAAGAATAAAGAGGGAAGAACGGCTACAGGCTCCATGCAAAGGAGCAAATCCCACCGTAGAGGAGAGTCAGTTGCACATTCTAGGATTGTGTACAGCAATGAAGACATCCTAGATAAAAAGAGACAGGAAATCGAGGAGTTCGCTATATTAATTAGGAGACGAGAGCATCAGATCCGAGAATTGGAACGGATCCGGGAGCACCCTGAGGATTCTGGACTTTCACGAAGAAATTCTAGAGGAGACAAA
>JAOTQK010000019.1:14736747-14766446 GCA_025642025.1 Rhododendron ferrugineum
CGGCACGACACGAAGCACGGTTGGCACGGAAAAAAATGGCACGGCACGGCACGACAGGCACGTTTGACACCTCTACAAAAAGCCAAACAAAAATAAAGAATTTCCGTGAAATCCACAAGCGGTAGGAAATGGCTGAATTTCCGACACTTAAAGTGGATTTGCCTTGTGCGTCTTGAACTCAGATCTCCTGCTCCGAACCTCTAATGCCGAAACTTCAACTCCTCAGGATCGAAGGGCGGTCAAAGAGAAAAATAATGAATTAACAGGGCTGGTGGTGGCTTAGGATGAGGATTTGTAACTTGTAAGGTGTTTGCGAAGGGGGTGGAATAGAGGCGAGCCCTTCTAGGGACACCAACCGTCTGTGCACTATTGACTATTCTAGCACGTGGGGTTATTCCAGGTCTCACACAGATAAACATCGACGGTCTGTGTACTGTACCAGCATGTGGGGTCATTCCGGGTCTCTTACGGATAATTCGATAATTTTAAACTAATTTTTCGAGTAGCACCGCGAAAAATCAGCTCAATACGATACGAATCTTTCATTCAGAAAAAAATAAAAGATTGGATCAAACACCTATACATATCGTATTGAGCTGATTTTTGAAAGGACTACTCAAAAAATTATTTTAAAATTATCGAATTATCCATGCTGGATCCGAAGTGGAACCTGCTTGCCAGTCAGTGCACCGCCGTTGGTGTCCCTAGTTTTTTCCCGAAGAGAGGCACATGGAGGATGGTGGAAGGGTGACAACGGTTGGAAGAGAGGCGGAAATTGACGAAGTTGGAGGTAGTTGGAAAAGAGGAGAGAAAAACCTCACCAAAAGAGATGGAAAGCTGTCACAAAGGAAGGAGCAGGAACAAAAATAGGGAGGGAGTAATTAGATGTGAGAAGAAACCCGAATGCTTTTTAGGCATTATTTCCTTTGTTTTTCAAGTAGGAAGTTAGGAACAAAGAGGGCAAATTGGGAAGGGAGAGAGGTATTAAACATTCGAAAAAGAGCTTGAGAAACTATGAACTAACGCTAGCATCTCTAATAAACTCTTCAACAAAAACCAAGAAAAATTAACTGAAATTACATATGCAATTTTCTGTGTTTTAACTTTCTATCTTTTGCAAGCTGAAGCATCAACATTATTGAAAATAGTATTTGATGGGTCACATTTACAGCATATATTAGAATGCACACAAAAATTCATCTTTTGAATTGCTATATTTAGTAGCGATGTATAATTTTCGTGTTGAAATTTGAAAGATGAGCAAAAGATGCTCTCTGAGGCTATGAAGGGCTCCCATTCTACATCTGCATTTTGCTCAAATCCATACAAGACATGCCCAGAGGGAAAAAGATCATACTAGCAACACGGAGTAGACAAGAACAGAACTACATACAAATGGGTTGCTCGACAAGAACATTCAAAAATCAGGCTCTACTTGCCTAGTTTCTCTATGATCAACTCAAACAGTGGGCTATTTCATATCATCCTGCCCAGGCTCAACCAATTTCCAAAGCTCTCATTTTCCCATCTACTACTTTTTTAATAAACCAGAAAGCTCACCCTTCTCATACATCGACGAAAAGATATCACACCCGCCAACCAACTCACCATTCACAAAAATCTGCGGAAACGTAGGCCAGTTACTATACTTCTTCAGCGTCTCCCTCAATCCCTGATTATACTCTTCGTCAAGCACATCTATGCTCTCATATTCCACACCTTCGCTTTCAAGTATTCCCACCACCTTCTGGGAAAATCCGCATAACGGAGCACTTCGTGATCCCTTGATGAAGGCCACCACCTTATTTTCCTTCACCAGCCGGTCAATGAGTTCCTCCAGTGGGACTGTCAATTGGACATGTCGGCCAGGTGTTAACCGTAAATCAGGCTTCTTCTTTGGTGGCTGCTGAACCCATGTCATGTTTCCAGATTCGTTGCCTGGTGGGACCTTTCCAGTGGATCCTATGTGTTCCTCCATCCATGATTTCCAGGCTTGGGTTAGAGCTGTTCTATCTGGGTCATCTACCACCCCAACCTGCAGAGAAACATTAGTAATGAAATATTGGAAGGCTTGGTGTTATCTAACCTATCCCTTAAGGGCCTCTATGTTTGTTGGGATTTGAGCATTAGATTATATTATAAATCCAACAGGGTCACCTATCCTATGTTTTGTTGAAACATTTGGAGTCATATGATTAAATATCCATTGGATATGCAATTCCGAGAAAACAGGGTCATACGTTGGAAGATATGATCTTATAACCCTACCACTATTAGTGTAATGGGTTTGCATACCCTATGAGATTACGTGTCCCTTTACTATCAGTGCAGTCAAACAAATGGACACAAATGCTCATAATTCAATATACTGGCAATGAAACAAAACAAAACAAAAAAAAAATGCACACTGAAAGTGCACCAATTTCATGCATTGGAAAATCCAAACATAGAATTCTGAGATTTCAGCAGCTTTTTCACCAAGCTAGCTGACAATGTGGCTGGTGCACAGAATAATGGGTCTGCTATTTGCTTGGCACATTCATGATTTGACATAAGCGGACTAGGCTAGGTTTTGCATTGCACGACTCAGGCTCAAAATCACAGGAAGAATGTGAAAAGGTGTACAAAAAGCAACACAATAATAATTTTGCGCCACAACTTCGTTGTCGCAGTCCTCCAACTCCATTTCAGACATCTCACAGTAATAGGTCATTAAGAGCATCACCAATCATCTGATATCTCCTGAATCCTCCATGTCAAAACAAAAAACTTGACACAACTACTCCAAATCAGTGGATGGTGTCTTCCATGCCAAGTTTCTTCCAATTTTTCCAGAATTTGGAAAATTGCCAAAATTTGGCACGATTTCTCCTCTCTATCTCTAGTAGCACTAAGGGGAGGTAGACCATAATTGACCTCAGAGGTTGTAGCTCCATAGGACTTAGGTTTTCCATGATGGCGTCGACAGAATTCAATACATAAAACGGATTCATGTAGTCTACCCCAATTGATTGGGACTTGAGGCTCCATTGGTTCAGTGTGGCTCTCCTCTCTATCTCTCTCCTGATAGGATCCACAAATGGCATGCACATTTGTTTGTGTTAAGAAAATAAAGAAACGATATTCACATCTTTGGAGCAACAACTCTTAAGCTATGGAATTTCTAGTGTGCTGAGAGCTGGCATTGCCATTTTGGCACCAACCATCGGAGATGCTCTAAATAGGCATACCACAACGTCCCATTTTCTTACGGTGGAATCTGAACGAAATATGTACAAAGCATCTCCAATCCTTAACCTTTTTCCTACAAAAACTCAAAATTTGACTCAAAACACTAAAAATTCATCTCCAATTGCACACCATTTTGCGTACCCTTTTTTGAGTTCTACCTTTTTTCTTCCCAAAATGAGGGGAGACCCAAATCCAAACCTTTTTTTGTCTCAACCCCTCTTTTCACTTTCTTATTATTTACAAATGTGCCATTTTGACCCAAATTTTGCCGGAAAAAATAAGGGAGTAGCACTGGAGAAGGCATACCCCGAATAGGAATTTTTAACCCAAATTTCACCCGAATTTGGGTTTAAAATGGGTCAGGGCTGGAGATGCTAAGATTACCTTAATGGAGCAACATAGCTCCGGCAGCGATTTCCTGTGACCAAGAACACTGGCCGCAATGTTCCGAGACAGACCCACGAACTGAAGGTCCCCGTTTTGATCGTAAACGCCGTACACTCCGGCGACCGCCGGGAAAGTCCCGGCGATTTCCTCAGATTCCGGGGGAACTCCGACCGGCTTAGTCTCGGCGAGCTTCTTGACAGCAGAAACAACGGTGGTTCGAAGGCGAGGTTTAGTTAGGGTTTTGGGTCGGAGAGAGATTATTATGGAGGGGAAGTGGTGGGAGGAATTCTTGGGGTGGGAGTAGAATGCATGGGTGGGGGTAGTTTGGGGAGAATAAGAAGAAGAGAGTAAAGATGAGGAGGTGCTGCAGATTGGTGATGATGATGATAGGTTGATTGTTGCCATTCCCATTGAAGAGAGAGAGAGAGAGAGAGAGAGAGAGAGAACAGGGTGAGATTATTGACGAAGGAATAGGATCATCAAACCATGTGGGTGGATCGGGTTTCAGATTTTTTTTTGGTCTGGGGCTTTATATATAACTTATATTATATTATATTATATTATATGGCCAATCATTCTTAATGACGGCGACTATTTGTAACCCCGTATTTTTTCTCTTAGCCCGTTAAAAATTTCCAACTATACTCGACAGTTAGTTACCGAAATTGAGATACATTTTTAGCATTCAATTACCGAAATATAATCTTTTTTTCAACAGCTATTTACTGAAAATGTATGGGAAAATGACGGCCCAGGACGTGTTTTGATAATTAATACCCGTCAAGGACAAGCTAAGAACATTTGTTAATGCTGAAAATGTCCTTGGTAGGTATTAATTATCAAACACATCCTTAGCCGTCATTTTCCCTAAATGTATGTTCGGCAGTTGTTTATCGAAAGTTGAACATATTTTCGACATGTAGTTATCGAAATATAATCTTGTTTTCAACAGCTATTTACCGAAATGTTATGTATAATTTTCAACAACTATTTACCGAAATGTAGTGGACTAAAGGAGAAAATACGGAGTTGCGAATAGTTGTCCCCTTCACAATGGATGGTTCATTACTTCATTCCAAAAATATTAACGGGAAATGACAGATCAGCCCCATTTTTTATTGGAGTTTTGTGCCACTTTTTTTGTCTTGCTATCCTTTCAATATCCTTTTTAAAAATGTTCTTATTATTTTACCCTTGTCATTTTTTCACACCCTCAAAATTTACAACCCTTTGAAGAATTCACACCGCCACCGCTTAATAATTTGGGGCAGATCACTTAACAGAAAAGTACCTGTGGGTCTAGAAGTAGTACTTAATTCTCATTAAGGATGTACTCAATTTTTATTTACATCTAAGGACAACATCATATGAATATTATCCTTTTTACCATTAGCTAAATATAATTTCACACTTCAATATTATATTTTCAAAGTTTTCATCACCCCCTTCCACCTCTACCCTATAACCACTTCCCGCCGGCGACCACCTCCACCCGGAGACTTTTTCCGGCGAAATTTCACTACTTCAAAAAATTAGTGAAATTCACTACTTCTCAAATTTCACTAATTTCAGCGACCACTCCGGCCGGTGACTTTTTTCGGAGAAATTTCACTATAAAAAATTAGTGAGATTCACTACTTCTCAAATTCACTAATTTCACTGGTTTTCAAATTTCACAAATTTTTGTTGGATTTCAAATTTCACTGGGTGTAGATTTTACCTAGTGAATTTCACTAACTTTCAAACTAATGAATTTCACCATCTCAGTAGCAATTTAAGACCACAAGCACCACGAATCTCGTGAAATTCACAAGCTTAGACCTCTTGAATTTCATTGAATTTTTAAAACACAACCACCCACCAAGTGAATTTCATTAGCTTTGAACTCGTGAATTTCATTTGCTTGGAGCTCATGAATTTCACTGGATTTTAAAACATAACAACTGTCAAGTGAATTTCATTAGTTTCAAGCTCGTAAATTTCATTAGTTTGAGCTCATGAATTTCACTGGATTTTAAAACACAACCACTACCTGGTGAATAACATTAGCTTCGAGCTCTTGAATTTCATTAGCTTTGAACTCGTGAAATTTACTAGATTTCAAAACACAACAAAATAGCTCTTTCAAAAATAACCATGAACAACTAGTGAAATTCACTAGCTTTGAACACCTAAAGTTCCACTCACACATTTCATCGAACAATTCATGTGCGTAACTACATATACTTTGAAGTTCAATACTTTATATGTAGTACCTGACCTCTATGCAGAGTAACATAATACATTAATCAGAAAACAAAAAATTTCAAAAATAACCATTCGTACTCTCTGTAGAGTAAGTTCTTTAATTTAAATGTGAATATGCGCCTGAGTTGTTCAAATGTAAATGGTGATGTGGTAATGACTCGGGGTTGTTGTGCAATAACTAGTTTCTTGTGGAATTTGAAGTGGTGCTTTATTTGGTAAAGGTAGGAAATGTAATACTCTATTTAAACTTGTATATAAATCAAACTTCTGGGTCAGGAGACCCCTTTTCCTTTTTTTTTCCTGCTCACGTACACCTCACATCTCTCTCATACTCGGCTCTCACCATCTCACTCACGAGTCTCTAAGCGCAATTTTGTTCACCCTCCTTGAAAGAGGGTGAAGGTTACCCTCCATTCCTATGATTGAAATGGTGTGGATTCCACCACAAAGTGATGTTATGTTTACTATGCAATACACTTTTTGGTAAGCATGACATCACTTTGTGATTGGATTCACACAGTTTCAACCAATAGAAATGATGATAATGTTCACTCTCTTTAGTGGAGGGTGAACAAAATTCAACTCTGGGTCTCTTCAAAGAGATCAAATTCCTTGAAAACACAAGCATATTACATCGTGTTCAAGTGGGTTCGGCTTGTAGATTGCGTGGGATAAGTCGGAGGAGGTGCTCTTGGCTGATTTCATGCTTGGAGAATTAGGGTTTTGCTTGGATCTTTGGGGTTTTGTTCAAAACCCTTGAGGTAGGGATCTATCCTCTCTCTTTATATGTTTATGTGTTGATTGAGTGTAGTTTTTGGTGTTTGATCGTCCCTTGTCATAGTATGTTGAAATCTGCAAAATCTGGGAATCGCGCGCAGAAAACCAATAGGTATCGATACACGTCTTTTCTCTGGACAGTGATTGCTTGGGTATCGAAACCCTTGCTCACTGGAATTTTTTTAGAAAATACACGCGATGTTACTGGTAACATCCAGTATTGTTTTAACAATCCGGGAACACATGTGAGATCATTGGCAACATCGCTTTGAAATTTCATTTGTATTGGCTTCATCCTTTGAGTAAGCTTGTACCCTATTTTTTTTTCATCGCTATTTTAGTCGTGAAAATTTCAATACCATGGTTGGTTTATAATGGATTGTTTCAACATTGCTTTGTGATAATGAGTATGTAGATGGTTGCTTGGTATATCGATGAATTGATTGAGGAAGTGTTTTTAGTTATGAGATAAGAGTATGTGTTGTAAAATGAATGGTTCTCTTGGAATTGGACTCCCTTAATTATATTCATTGGATTGAGCCTTTAAAAGTATCCAAGCTGAAGTGAATAATGAACTTAACGAAAAATGAGAATGATTAAAGGAAGATGGTAATTGTCTAAGAACTTAGAAGTATGGGTATACGTAGGGTAACAAATACTTATCGAGGAAATGAGGAATGTATAGCGTAGGTGTTGTTTTCCCCTGAACTTAGAGTTGTATACCAATGGTCTGAAATGGATTAGGATTGGAATGAGAAATGAGCAAAAGAGATGGGATAGATAATATGGTTAAGGATGGTCTGAGACTTGAAATATTGACAAGGGTGTGTAAGCTTTTTGATGACGAAACTACTGATTCATTTTTATTAGACTGTTTTGATGACTTTACTTGAGCTTGAATATTTGGGCACACTCGGAATTGTGGCAGCATGATATGATATTTTCTTATTACGATAAGTCTAGTGTGGAAATGGGAACAAGTGTGTGAAATAGAGTTTTCTTAACATTGGATAATTTCTCATAATTATAAGAGATTGAACTTCTAAAATAACTATTTGATATGTGGAGATTCAATGAGTAATTTAAATGAATAATTGAAGGAGAATGACCAAAATGTGATACGTTGACATTAACAAAAATGGTGGACACGTACTAGACCCAACGAACGGGTGAGGTGCTAGGTAGGGGATACAGGGTCCTAATTGCCCAGAATGTTAAAAGGGCTACGGGGTGCTAATCGCCCGGAATGTGAAAAGGGCTACGGGGTCCTAATCTTCTGGAATGTGAAAAGTGCTACGGTTCCTAATCGCCCGGAATGTGAAAAAGATGTACGGAATTCTAATTGTCCGGAATGTCTCTAGGTCCACCATTCCGTATGTCGCTAGGAAATTCACAAGATATATTAAGATTGAAAGGGAAACGTGACAAATGTGATACGGAAGTGGATACTTTGGAATTAGAAAGAATAGCGTACGCGAGATGGAGTTCAAAGGCATGTTTGATATACTATTAATTAATTCGTTTTGAAGCCTTGTTCATAGAGTTCCTATTTGAGCGTGGTTGATGCATCCTTTGGTATGCTAGAGTTATGGAGTGTATTTCCATTTCGACTACTTGTGGCTATTCTTGTGGTGTTCTACTCGTTGCTTTTACGATAAATGTTGAGACTGTGTATTTGGGGACGTAATGAATATTTGGTACGGTGAGGTGCAATGAATTGAGGAGGGTTTACTCTGGTATTGGCACTTTGGACTTACATTGGAAACTCGACGATTGCAATTCTATAAAAGATAACCTAAGATGAGAAACAGTTGATGTGTGTGTTGGTGTGTGTGAAAGAGAACTTTGAGTAGTCTAAAATAAGGATAGTGCTGCATTTTCTACTTGCATTTGGGAAATCGTTGCTTTTAAAAAAAAAAATATATCTATATATATATATATATATATGTTTCTTTGGTACTTG
The DNA here is from genome assembly GCA_025642025.1 of Rhododendron ferrugineum. Classification (NCBI taxonomy): domain Eukaryota; kingdom Viridiplantae; phylum Streptophyta; class Magnoliopsida; order Ericales; family Ericaceae; genus Rhododendron; species Rhododendron ferrugineum. The sequence continues at coordinate 14,745,353 of JAOTQK010000019.1, forward strand.
TCATCCCATATGCATGTAAAGTTAGTTGGAGATTTTTCTACTAAGCTAGTATAGCTCAACCCTTCCATTTTCAGGCCTCAATCAAGGTGTATAGCATGGAGTACCGGGGTGCATTGCCGGATGTCGTTGGAGCTTTATGTTAAAAGAGTATCTTTGCCACCTTGTCTAATTATGTTTTGAAAGGAAATTGTAACTTAAATGTCATATCTTTGTCTTAAGGCAAATGTAGCGTTATTTAATATTTTCTCTCTCATGACTATTATGTAATTTGTGAAATGTAAACATGTGGATATGAGATGACATTGGCGTGACGTTCATGAGTATGTTAGTATGGATAAGACGATGTTTTCCATATGGAAAAGCTATTATTTTTATGTTCAAAAATCGAGGGCGTGACAATTTGATATCAGCTGAATAGAGACAAAAAAGGACGAACTTGGAAGAAGCCCAAATATTAATAATAACAAATTTATACTGCATGGTGGCTTCCACTCAAAACATAAAAGTTTGAGTCAAATTGAGTAAAGTTTTTTTAATTGATGCATGCTTAGGGCTGACCAGGCTTAATAATTTTTCTAAGTTTGCAAGGCTATTTTATTTGAATTTCTTTCATTTTTTCGTGGTTTTGTGTTCATTTTTGTGCGCATTGTTGATTTGTCTCGATAAGAAAAATTAGAAAAGTAAACAAAAGAACCAAACTAGAAAAATAAAATAAATAAAAAATTAGGAAAATAATTTCCACACTCACTATTTTGATGCATGCACTCCTTTTTTTTTTTTTTGTCTTTAGTAAGAATATTTCATATCAAAGTTTGACAAAAGATAAGAAATGGAGTGCATATATCAAAAATGGAGTGTGAAAATCATCGCCCTCAAAAAATTGTCAACAAAATTGTTTCTTTTGGATTAGTTTTATTTTTAGTGAATCCTTAATTTTAAGGTTTTGATTATAAGATTTTACTTCTTAAATTTCTCTCGTCGACACTAACCAAAAATTCATTAAAAATTGAGGCAAAACTACTAAAGGTCTATTTTTTTGGATAAACACAAAAAATAATCTTCCACGATTGTTAAACCAAAAGAGGTCTCACGAAAAGGTTAGTCAGTCAGGAATTTCAAGATTGTAAAATTAATTAAGATGCGAACAAATTAGTTTGAACATCCTATTATAAAATGGACACACAACAGTACCGTCCTTGAGTTCACTCAAGCACATTGGGCAAGCCTATGTTTATCCAGTAGTATCTGACTATCTGTCATGTGAAGCATGGGATTGAGAGTCCAACTATTAATTTCAAAATAATTTTTTCAAAGTGGTCTTGCAAAAACTTAGCTCAATTAGATACATGTAAATTGTTGGTCTAAACTTCAAGTTTTCATTAGCTCAATTAGATATGTATAATGTTCTAAAGAGTCACTAGTTAACTGATTAGTAAAGTTGTTAGTAAAGTTGTTAGTTTGTTAAGTCGGTACTTTGTGATGTAACTACTGAGTATAAAAGGTGGACGTGTATCTTCATTTGTACTCAGTTGAGAAAATACAAAGTTCAGAAATGAGATTTCTCTTCTCTTCTCTCTTCTCTTCTTTCAATATCTGGTTAGGGTTTCTGAAATTCTTCATGGTATCAAAGCTTTTCTGACGAAAGTCGTGATCGATCCTGAGAATCTGGTGAAATTTGGTGCCATTCTCTCGTACATTCAGTTCATCATCTTCAAGATCTTCCTATTCTTTTCTTCGATCGTGATGGCGTCAACAGAAACGGTAACGGTTCCTCCTGCTCTCATGTTTCTCATGACGAATTTTCATAATTTCGTCACACTTAAGCTCGACAGTACGAATTATTTGCTGTGGCGAATTCAAGTTGAGAATATTGTGCGTGCTAATGGCTTTTATGCGTATCTTGATGGATCGGTTGTGTGTCCATCTTCTCAAGTTCGAAATGATGAAGGAAATCTGGTTCCTAACTCTGCATATGCTTTGTGGACTCTTATAGACACTCAGTTGCTTTCCTGTTTAACTGCATCTCTTTCACCTACAACTTTACCCTACATTCTAGGGCTACATCATACACATGACGTATGGGACTCTTTGTCCCATCGATACAATACATTGTCTAAAAGTAATGTCCAAGATCTCAAGAACAAGTTGTACAATCTCACAAAGACTTCAACTATTGAGTGTTATGTTGATACTATCAAGGAGTATGCCCAAAAGCTTGCTGCTGCAGGGAGTTCTATTGATGATGATGACCTAATTTTCCATACTCTTAGAGGTTTACCTCCTGTTTTTAATGGTTTGAAGACTACTGTCCGTGCTTTACAAACCAGTGGTCAGAATATTACTTTCAATGATGTGGTTAATATGCTCAAAGGAGAAGATATTCAGCTTCTTCACGATCCACATACAGGGGTGGACACTAGTTCTGTACTTGTTGCTCATACTCATCAACCAGGACATGGCAAGATGGCTGTTGAAACCACATCTGTTTCTGGTACCTCTATGCCATCATCTAGTTTGAATCCAACTGGCGGACAGCTTGGTTTTCCTCAACAGTTTGCCTCTTCTTAGCCGTATGGTTCCTCTCAGACTATTTCTGAACCTGGACCTAGTTCTTTTTCACTTGGACCTCATCAATATGGATCTTCTCAACAATATAGTCAATTTCCACCTTCTATTTTGACAGCACAGAATATGCCACAACAGCATTTCCAAATTTATCCAAATCAGATCAGAGGTTTTTATAGAGGTAGAGGAAGAGGTCCAAGAATGCCTTGTGACATTTGTGGACGTAGCAATCATTCTACTAACTACTGTCACTACAGGCCTCAGTTTCCTTCTTCCTTTAATCCTCCTTATCAGTGGAGGTCACCTGGTTTTTCTGTACCTATAAACCCTTGGATGCCATCAAATTCCTGGATACCTAACTCTGCACCATGGATGACCAGTTATCCCAATGGAATTCCTATGTTCAAACCTTCTTCTCTGCATCTCTCACAGCCTCATGGACACAGTGCTACAACTTCTTCTCCAAATGCTGCCACACCCCACTCATTTGTTGGTTTTACTGAGACATTTTCTGCTCCTAGTGTTACTACTTCTCCTGGCTACCACACAGGACCTACTCTTCATGGACCTCAGTTTTCTGCTGCTGGACCTTCCTTATCACATGCTTCAGTTGCTAGTTCTTCTGCTTCTGGGGGTCAACCTTGGTACTTTGACAATGGGGCTACAAATCACATTACCAACAACATTCAGAATTTATCTCATCCTCAACATGCCAATCCTCAAGAGGGCATCATGGTGGGTAATGGTTCACAACTTCAGGTTCTTCACACTGGCAATGGATTGCTTCCAACACCTTCAGGTCCTCTTTATTTGTCTCGTGTCCTTCATTCACCCAATATTACACATAACTTGATTTCTGTCTATCACTTTGCTGAGGATAATAATTGTTCCCTAACCTTTGATTCCTCTGGTCTTGAAATTCAGGACAAGACTTCTCACAGAACTTTGTACAAGGGACCTTGTCACAAGGGTCTGTACCCTCTTCTGACCTTCTCTGAGTCTTCTTCTGCTCATCCTTCCACAGCTTTTGTAAGCACTTCTTCTCCTTCTGCTATGCTTTGGCACCAAAAGCTTGGTCACCCTAGTCTTCCTTTGTTTCAAGCCTTAATAAAACAACATAGTTTGCCAGTTTCAAAACCTCAATTGGTGAATTGCAGATGTTGTAATATGGCTAAGAGTCAAAAACTTCAGTTTCCTGTTTCAGTTTCTTCTACTAGTTCAGCTTTTCAATTGATTCATATGGATGTGTGGGGACCATCCCCCATTCCTTCACACAAGGGCTTTCGATATTATTTGTTGCTTGTTGATGATTTCACTAGATTTACTTGGCTATTTCCTCTTCACTATAAATCAGAAGTCAAACAAGTTATTGCTCAGTTTCAAGCTTATGTTTCTACACAATTTCATACTACAGTTCAAACTTTTAGGAGTGATAATGGGGGTGAATTCATAAATCATTTTCTTCTCATGCTTTTTCTTACTAAAGGCATCATTCATAAGACTTCATGTCCCCATACTCCTGAACAGAATGGTCTAGCTGAAAGAAAGCATAGACATCTCATCGAGACTACCATCACTCTTCTTTTGCAATCTCATTTACCTACCTCTTTTTGGCTTGAAGCTCTGACTACAGCAGTGTATTTGGTAAACAGGATGCCTCATACTAGTCTCAAATTTCAAGTTCCATATACCATGCTTTTTCATAGTTCTCCAGATTATATGTTTCTTAAACCCTTTGGGTGTTGTTGCTACCCTTGGTTAAAGCCTTATGTGTCTAATAAACTTACTCCTAAATCTACTCCTTGCATTTTTCTGGGTTATTGTCCTCATACTAAGGGTTACAAGTGTTATGACCCAAAGGCAAATAAATTCTATGTCTCTCGACATATTAAGTTTGTAGAAACTGACTTTCCTTATCCTGATCTTGTTACCACTGCTGTTACTTCATCTTCCTCTTCAACTGTTTCTTTTAGTGTTCCTTTAACCACCTTTGAGGACATCCCTATTCAAGTCTCTTACCCTGCACCACCTATCTCTAATACTACTTGTCTGTCTTCTGATTCTTCTAATGCTTCTTCTTCCTTTTCCGATTCTCCTCTTCCTCTCTCTTCCTCCAGATCTTACCAACCTCCCATTGAGTCCTTTTCACCTACTACTTTTGTCCCTTCTTCCTCTCTTGTTCCTCCTTCTGTTCCCAGCAATTCTGTCCAGTTACCTCTTCCACTTGGAAATCAACATCCTATGACCACTAGATCTAAACATGGTATTGTAAAACCTAAAATTTCTTTTAATCTGAATACTGTTGGAACTGATTTTTCCTTGCCAACGAAAGAACCAAATCATTTTTCTGAAGCAATAAAAAATCTTGCCTGGCAACAGGTCACGAATGAGGAATATAAAGCCTTAGTCCAACAAGGTACATGGACTTTGGTCCCACCTCCTTTAGAGGCTAATATTATCGGTTGTCAATGGATCCACAAGATCAAACGTCATTCTGATGGTAGTGTGGCTAGATACAAAGCTCGTTTAGTAGCCAATGGCAATCAACAAACTGAAGGCCTTGACTTTACAGAAACCTTTAGCCCTGTGATCAAACAACCCACTGTTAGAGTAGTGCTAAGCCTTGTTGTTTATAATGCATGGTCAATCAGACAATTAGATGTGTCCAATGCATTCTTACATGGTTTTATTGATGAGGACGTTTACATGAAACAACCTCTTGGATATAAGGATCCTGATCATCCCAACTTCGTTTGCAAATTAACAAAGGCTCTTTATGTATTAAGACAAGCTCCTAGGGCTTGGTTTGCTGTTTTCTCTGGCTTTCTTCTTCAACAAGGATTTCTTCAAAGTAAGGCTGACTCTTCCTTGTTTATTAAGAAGATAGATTCTGACATTACTCTGGTGCTAGTATATATGGATGATATTTTGATTACTGGGGGCAATTCTGCCTATATTTCTGAGCTCATCACTGTGTTGGGTTCAAAATTTGTAATGAAAGATCTTGGTTGTTTGAGTTACTTTCTTGGTATTGAGGTGTTATACCATGGTTCCTCTATTATTTTATCTCAAACCAAGTATGCCAATGATCTTCTGACCAAAGCAGGAATGCTTGAGTGTAAACCCAGTCTATCTCCTATATCTACTAAGCCTGTTCTCTTTGATCCGGATCCTGAGTTTTCTGATCCTTATTGGTTCAGAACAGTGGTGGGATCTCTTCAATATCTCACCCTCACCAAACCTGAGATTGCTTTTGTTGTAAACCTTGCTTGTCAGAATATGCATCGTCCAAAACATAGTCATTTTGTGGCTGTCAAAAGAATTCTCAGGTACATCCGTGGTACTCTACATCAAGGTCTGACTTTCACACCCAGTACATTACATTTAACTGCATACTCAGATGCTGATTGGGTTGGGAATCCTCTAGACAAGCGATCAACCTCTGGTTTTTGCTTATTTCTTGGTTCTAACTTGGTGTCTTGGTGCGCCAAGAAGCAGCATACGGTTGCCAGATCTTCTACCGAGGCTGAGTACAGATCATTAGCTCAGACAGCTGCAGATGTTACCTGGATTCATCAACTGCTCTTAGAACTTTCTGTTCCCTCTCTTTTGCCATCTACCATCTGGTGTGACAACCTTTCAGCAATTGCTTTGGCATCTAATCCAGTTTTCCACGCTCGCACAAAACATGTTGAAATTGATTACCACTTCATCAGAGAGAAGGTGTTGTCCAAACAGATAGCCGTTCATCATGTTGGTTCTGTAGATCAAATTGCAGATATTTTTACTAAACCCCTTAATGTTGCTCGTTTTCTTTTTCTCAAAGCCAAACTCATGGTTGTTGACACACCCATGAGTTTGCAGGGGGCTGTTCAGGAGAGTCACTAGTTAACTGTTTAGTTAACTGATTAGTAAAGTTGTTAGTTTGTTAAGTCGGTAAGTAATGCTGAGTTGGCTTTGTGATGTAACTACTGAGTATAAAAGGTGGACGTGTATCTTCATTTGTAATCAGTTGAGAAAATACAAAGTTCAGAAATGAGATAGTTGTTGGTCTAAACTTCAAGTTTTCATTCAAAATTCAGGATCCTAAAGTCTTAATGAAAAAGAGCTCCCTTCTCACAATGAGAGTTTCTCTTTCTAGAATAGAGATTTCCCCAGAGGTTGGTATCTACTAGTATCTCTGTTTCGGCGACCCAAAAGCATCCTCTCTGTTTATTTTCGATTCTCCCCATATCACCGTCCATTATCGTCTCCTCTCTCTTAGCACCCATCACTCCTGCTCCTGAATCCATTCTTTCAACCTTGTTCTTTTTCTTTTCCTTTCATCCTTTGCATCTAACCCTAGCTAATCCTGTCCTCTGTTCATTTCGTCTCAGTCCATCTCCCTCTTCTGTTTCTCCATCTCCAACCTATCTATGGAGGAACCTCTAACTATAAACCTCGATCCTAGCTTTGAAGATTCCTCCCACAGAGCTAGATTCACTTTGGTGGGGAAGATTCTCACCCCTAAAACTCTGAATTAAAAAGGTGTCTCAAATGTGATTGCAAAGGCTTGGAGGACAATGGAGGAAGTTTCAGTTTCGGCTTGGGGCGATAATATCTACGGTTTCGATTTCAAATTGAAGGACGACGTTTGTAAGATCTTGAGTTTAGGGCCCTGGTCAATAAAGGGAAGTCTAATGGTTCTTAGGAAATGGGAAGCCTCGAAGACGCTAGAGGAGTTAGATTTCTCTTGTAGCCCTTTTTGGGTCCAAATCCAAGGGCTCCACTCCCCCTAGGGTTTCTGAATTCAAAAAGTGGGCTGAAGATCGCTAAAGCTCTTGGGGAGGTCATTGTAGTGGAGGATCCTGACGGTCGGGGGAAGTTCCAGAAATTCATCCGTGTTAGGGTTTGGGTCGATATCACCAAGCCTCTAAAGAAAGGCTTCTTCCTTAAGCGTCCAGAGGAGGAGGATTTATGGGTGAAATTTAAGTATGAACGCCTGTCCGACTTCTGTTATGGTTGTGGTAGAGTTAGTCATACAGTGGACGACTGCACGGTACAGGGTAGTGGTAGCGGTTCACCGAGGGCTTACGGCGGCAGTTTAAGGGCGGAGGTTTCCTGGCTGGATACCATTAACTTCGGAGACAAGCAGCCGAAAAAGTTTATCTACCCGGAGCGCAAGGAGAAGGGGGACCAAAGAACCAGTGAAGAGACAAGGACGCCGGCAACGGGCGGCGCATTTTCTGGTCCCTCAGAAGAGCGTGGGGATAGTACAAAAGGACAAACGGATGGTACGGTTGAGGGGGGGAGCACTACGTTGGTAGAGGATAATGCTGAATTGCAGCAGAGATAGATGGTAACCGAGGAGGAGGACACGTGGTCTAGTGCGACAAAGGCATATTCTGCCCCTATGTCAACGGATAGAATCTCGAGTGATTCGGAGCCAAATACTCAATATTATGTTGAAGAGCCTGAAAGCCCACGGGCCTCTCCTGTTTATAATAGCGCCTTGGATATTAGGCATGGGGTTACCAGCCCTCTTCCAAAACCCCTTAGTCCGTCTCGTTCTGAGGTGGGCCTTTCTGTGATTTTTAATCGTATTCTAAATCTAAAGCGTAAGGCGTCTGATGATTTAGAGTCAGCTTCTAGCCAAAAGAAACCTAATCTCCTGATTGAGGCGAGTTCCCCATCCCCAAGCAGTGAGGTTTCAAGTGCAACGATCCAGAGTCTCCATCATCAGAATGAGATTAGGGAGATATCTAATGGGTGTCAGAGTGGCCGCGGTCAGAATGTGAGAGGGGGTAAATCTGCTAAGGGCAGGAAGAGGGGTAATTCCACTGTGGCTGTGGTGGAAATGGAGCTGGTGGAGGTGCCTATTTCTCAATCGTCTGGCCCTGTAGGGCTTATAGATGAGGCTGAGAAAGATTTTGGGAAGGAAGAAGGTTTGGGGGATTGTTCCATAGTTGGCGGATCTGATCGGGCTTTAGTGGCTGGCCTTAATCAGTCACGCGAGCAATGGTGATTCTCAGCTGGAATGTTCAGGGGTTGGGGCGACCACTAACATTCCAGATCTTACGAGGGTTGTGTACAACCCATTGTCCCCTAGTGGTATTTCTCATGGAGACTAAAAATAAGAAGGATATCCTAGAAAAAATAAGGAGAAGGCTCCACTTCTCGAATGGTTGCTATGTGGATCCGATTGGGCTCTCGGGGGTTCTTGCGCTGTGGTGGAAGGATGGAGTTGATGTTGATGTTCGTTTCAAGTCAAGAAATTTATTCAGATGTATTATCAAGTGGCCTTCTATGTCTAGCAGGTGGTTGTGTTCTTTTGTTTATGCTCCTCCTAATTGGCAGCAGAGGGTAGTTTTCTAGGATAAGCTGAGGAGGATTAGTGAAGAAAATAAATTCCCGTGGCTGTGCGTCGGGGATTTCAACGAGGTGGGTTCAATCTGGGAAAAGCAAAGGGGTAATGTGTGCAGTCATTCAAGAATCAAACAATTCCAACAGTTGATGTCGGATTGCGAGCTAATTGACCTTGAGTTCAAGGGGCAAGGTTATACGTGGACCAACAACCAAGGGGGCGCGGGCAATATCAGGGAAAGGTTGGATAGAGCAGTGGGAAATGTGGATTGGAGAGACCTTTTCCCTTATACACAGGTTTTTCATGATTTAATTCTAGGGTCTGATCATGCACCACTCATTGTGAATGTTTGTGTTCCACTTAAGAAGGTCCCTTACAGATTTAATTTTGAATCTATGGGGAGGTTATTATAGGGACTTGGAACTCTAGTCAAAGTGGGACAGTGCAGTTTGGTCTGGCACAAAAGCTAGCTAAACGTAGGGATGCTCTCAAAGTATGGAGTAAGAAGAGTTTTGGAAACAACCTTGAGAATATTAAAGAGCTCAAGACTCAGCTGGGCTTTATCTAGAATAAGGTATTCTCGAAGGATGATTTTCAACAGGAAAAAACGATTAAGGAAGAGCTGGAAATGGCACTATTGAGGGAGGAAATGTATTAGCACCAGAGATCAAGGCTAAATTGGATCAAGTACGGAGATAAGAATACTTCCTTTTTTCATGCAACGGTGAATCAGAGAATGCAGAGGAATCAAATTTCGAAGATCAAAGATAATATGGGGATCTGGTTAACAGAGGAGAGGGATATCAATGAGCATTTGCAAAGCCACTTCTCTTCTCTCTTCAAGTCAAGTGGGCAGAGGGATTTTAGGTCAATTCTTCAGAATGTGGAAGGGTGCATTACTGATGGGATGAACAAAACTCTTACTAGAGCGGTGATGGATTTGGATATTAAGGAAACATCTTTCCAGATGGGGGCCCTCAAAGTGCCAAGTCCTGATGGTTTCAATGGTTTGTTTTTTCAACTGTATTGGGACATGGTGGGACCTGAGGTGTGCATGGCAGTGAAGGATTTTTTCAGTTCGGGCAGCCTTGTCAGGGATTTTAACCTTACGGATTTGGTTCTAATTCCTAAGGTGCAGTTTCCTGAAACTCTATCACATAGGAGACCAATTAGCCTGTACAATTTTTACCTTAAGATCATCATGAAGATTCTTGCCAATCGTCTCAAGTTGATTCTGAAGACTATTATATCTCCGCAACAGTCAGCGTTTGTACCTGGGAGGATGATCCAAGATAGTATCCTCGTTGCCCATGAAGCGTTCTATTTCCTAAAGCGCAAGAAGGGAAAGGACAATTTTATGGCAACTAAGCTAGATTTCAATAAATCTTATGATAGGGTGGAGTGGGATTTCCTGGAGGCTTTAATGAGGAAGTTGGGCTTCGCAGACGTGTGGGTTGATTGGGTGATGGAAACAGTTACTTTAGTTAATTTCTCTGTGTTAGCAAATGGTGAAAGCAAAGCATGTGTATCTCCAGAACGTGATTTAAGGCAGGGCGACCCTCTATCACCCTACCTCTTCTTGATATAGTCAAGGATGTTCTCTCCAAGCTCATTCAGGAGGAGCTCAGAGGTGGCCACCTGGCAGGTATGCGAATTAATATGTATTGCCCTATTCTGTCGCATATTTTCTTTGCGGATGATGCCATTATTTTTTTGAAAGCTGAGTTGAAAGAATGTAGTATGATCAAAAGTGTTTTAGAGAAATATTGCAATGCTTCAGGCCAAATGGTGAGCTTTGAGAAATCTGGTGCTTTCTTTTCCTCTAATATGTGCGAGGCGGATAGGCAGTTGTGCTATGATTTAATGGAGATTAAACCCCTGAAAGGAGATTCAAAATACTTGGGTCTACCTTCTTTTTGGGGCAGGTCAAAAGCTGAAGCTTACACTTTTTTGGTGGACAAGGCTATGGAAAAAATGCAGGGCTGGAAAAACAAGCTGATATCTATGGGAGGGAAGTAGATTCTTATCAAATCCGTGGTCCAGGGGATTCCAATTTTTGCGATGGCCTGTTTTTTGTTGCCAAAAAAGTTGTGTGATAAGTTGGATGCTTTAGCTCAGAATTTTTGGTGGAAGGGCAATCCGAAAGATAGGGGAATTTGCTGGGCATCGTGGGAAAAGTTGGGTATGGCTAAAGAGGAGGGAGGTTTGGGCTTTCGGAATCATCAAGCCTTTAATGAGGCAATGCTTGCGCGCAATGGGTGGAGGCTATTGATGAATCCAGATGCTTATTGGGTCAGGGTCCTCAAGGGGATTTACTTTCCCAAAACTTCCTTCCTTCAAGCATCAAGGGGCAGCCGAGCATCTTGGGCTTGGCTAAGCCTTCTACATGGAAGGAATCTCTTGCTTAGAGGGCTCAGGTGGCAGGTCCAAGACGGAAAGAGTATTGTTTCAAGGTTCTTGTGAGCAAGCCACCTAACAGTGTCATTGGTAGGGTAGCCGACATTATTGACCCCCAATCTGGATAATGGGACATTCAGAAATTGTTGAATGAGGTACCAGTCGAAGTGGTGAATGCGGTGAAAAATATTCCCATTTCCCACGTGGAGAGAGCAGACCAATTGGTGTGGCACTTTAACTCAAACGGAAGCTATTCGGTCAAGTCGGGGTACCATGTAGCTCATCAAGATCTTATGGAAGGTGGACATTCCAAGCCCGATCCCTCTTTCAAGCTTAGGAAGGATTTCTGGAAGGCTTTGTGGAAGATGAAAGTCCCAAATAAAATTAAAAGCTTTTGTTGGCGAACCTGTTTGAACATTTTGGCAACCAAAGGTAATCTGTTCAAGAGGAAGTGTGCTAGAGACAATGTTTGCCCCATTTTTGACAAGGGCGAGGAGAGTACTGACCATATGCTCTTTTTCTGCCCATGGGCCAATCTGGTTTGGTTTGGATGCAATATTAAACCTTTTGGGGATCTAGGGGGCAATTCAATTGTTACAAAATGGGCAGCTGATATGATTGAGAAGCTGAGCTCCAAAAATGGACTAGAGTTTATGGGTAGGGTGGCCACTATTGCTTGGAACATTTGGAAAGGGAGGAACAATTACGTCTTCAGTCGTGCGATGGTTAATCCTCAGAAAACCATTGCATCCATTCTCCACGCAGAGATGGAAAGAGCAGATACTCCAGTGATTACTACAGTCCATATGGATAACCCTTTAGTACAGGAGGAAGTTTCCACCTGGCGGGCTCTGGACTTTGGGAAGTTTAAAGTCAACTGTGACGTTGCAATCTCAGTAACTAAGAACGCTAGTAAAGCCGTTGTGGTTCTCCAGAATTGGAGGGGAAAAGTGTTGAAAGGGGCTGCAAAAACAGTGAATGCTTGCTCCAGCCTTGGAGGAGAATTGTATGCAATTAGATTTGCTTGTGAAATGTTGCTTAGGCTGGGAATGAAAGAGGTTGTTGTGGAATCTGATAACAAGCAAGCGATAGCTCTTAGTGTCTCTGAGCTGGTACCACCGTGGAACGTAAGAGCTTTGGTGTTGGATATTCGGCAGTATGCCAAAGAAGGAGCGTTTATTTTCAAATGGGTTCGACGGTCCGCTAACAAGGTGGCGCATGAAGTAGCTTCTCTTGCTTTACGTAGTTCTCTACCTTGTAATTGGATTTCGAATCCACCTTTACCTCTTGTATCAGTTTTAAATTTGGATTTTAATGAAGCCAGTGAAGGCGTATTTGCGGATCAAAAAAAAAAGTCTTAATGAGAAATTGAAAGATTAGATCAATTACTTTACACATCCAATTGAGCTGATTTTTGCATGGTCACTCAAAAAGTACTATTTTAGATTTAATGAATGCTTCGGATTTTTAGTGTGGGATTCAAAAGTGGACCCCACATGTCATCGTACATTTTTGGTACCCCTAGCTTTTTTGTATGTTGATAAGTTCAAGTTGTTAGCTAGGTGACTATAAGTGCAAGCAATGGCGACTCCAGAAATTTAAGTGAATGTGATCATTTAAGTGAACAAGGTCATTTAAAAACAAGAATGTTGATTGTGATGTAGTAGAAAATAACATTGATACTAAGACCTACGATATGCACACATATATTTAATGGGAAAATGACGGTCCAGGACGTGTTTTGACAATTAATATCTGCCAAGGATATTTTCAGCACTAACAAATGTTCTCAACATGTCCTTGACGGGTATTAATTATCAAAACACTTCATTGGCCGTCATTTTCCCATATTTAATTGCTGGAAAAGTTTTTCCATGGCCCATGTGCCCGACTGGCATGTCTGACTAATTCAAAAGCAGACCAATCCCATGGGCTAGTCCAAATGAGTTTATAGTGCCTGAGTTGTTTCAAAGCTGAAATCTTAGGAGAGAGCAACCACCTAAGTCTCAGGCCTTAATTATCGGAATAACCTCTTTGGGTTATAATCCAAAAAATGTTAGTTGTATCACAAACTTTACAATTTTCACGATATGAAAATTTTGTTTATATTAAGAGAGCTAGTCTCACAGATTTGTAAGTACATATTTGAACACAAATGTATTCGGAATCATCTGATGAACTTGAATTGCACAAAATAATGAGGGGTCACGTAGACAGTCTTAGACGCATTTATGCTTGGATATGAGATCATTAATCTATTTACGCAGCATATTGCTCACGTGTATAATCCTAATTAAGATACTTGAAACAAAAGGATATATACAAAATTAGAGGCAGTCCCCTAGTTTTTAGGTTCGGTTTGGTCCTAATCCTGAATATTATTCCTGAACCTAGATAGGTTTAGTTATGTTGAGTAATGACTTTTTTGCCCCGTTCAACCCAGACGAAGAAAATCTCTTCTTCTCTCCCGGATAGGCTTGGTTATGTCGTTATGTTCATAAACCAGTCCCTTCTGCTCTATAATGGACTCCACCCCAACTGAAATAACCCACAACTTCCCCCTTCTTCCGAGTCCACAAAGACGGCACCATCGAACACTTCTGCCAACTCGAATTCGCTCCGCCCTCCGACGACCCTGAATCACTGGTCCAGTCCAGAGACGTCCTCTGATCGGGAAGAAGTAAAGGTGGCTGGAGAAGTGTTCCGACTACTGGACATGTACACCGCCATTTCGGATTTGTGGCCCGACATCGAGTCCAAGAAGTTCTTCCCAAGAACTTATGATCCATAATCAGAGCATATCTGCTAGATGTCAAGACCCACTCTTAGCCGATCAAGTCTGTTCGAGGGTTTTCCACAAATCTGCATATAAATCCCTCTCTTAGAGCAAGTTTACCATGTAAAAATGCTAGTGAACAGTGCAATTTTTTCATTTTACCTACTCATATATCTTTCAACACCACATCAATACTATCTATTTTACCTATTTTCTATTAAATTATTTTTCTTTTTCTTTTTCTCTTTTCTTTTCTTGTTCTTCTTCCTCCCACTTTGGATTTGAAGCCCCAGAATATGCGCAGGATGCCCTAGAACAACACCACACCAGATCTAAATTTTTGGAATCAAATGGCCAACAAAAACTCCCCCTACTTGAGGAACCCCAAAAATTATACACAGGCTTATATATGTCTATATATATATGTCTATATCTGTTTATACATGAACGAATTTAGCTTATATATGTCTATATATACATGTCTATATACGTATATACATGAACGAACCTATTTTTCATTTTCTCAGCCATTTTTTCGCCACCCACGTTGACTGGTCTTGCCGAAATTGGGCGATTCTTGGTGAGCGAGATTAAAGGAGGATGTCTTGGTCGGCAAGATAGAAGTCGATCGATCGTTCCAGATCGAAACCTTTCTTCGTTCGTTCTAGATCGAAACCTTTCTTCGTTCGTTCCAGTTCCATTTCTTTCTTTGGTGGACACAGAGAGGGAGAGGGAGGAAAGGAAAAAGAATTAAACAATGGGAACCGGGTGAACAATCGTTCAGTAGAAGAAGCGAACGACTGTAGCTGGAGGAATTATACAGTGTGGTTTACCTATTCTGCTACAGGGGAAAATTTATCTCTTTAATTAGCTAAAATGGTTTTTTCTCTTGTTTACCTATGCTGGTAAACTTGCTCTTAGCATGAAAAGTCTTTGTGAATTTTAAGGTGAATCAGTATATAATTTTAAGGTGAAAAGTCTCTTCAAATAATATGTGGATGCTGTGCGTTTTGGTTTTGGCCTTCAATTTATGAAAGAGAAAGAAGATGAGAAAAAAGAAGATGAATAAATTGGTGGGGTTTGGGATGGATATGAAGCAAACAGTGAAGACAATGGTGAGTCACTGATTCCTTTTTGTATTGTTGGCAAGAGAGAATTGGGTTATTTTTCTAGGTGAACTATGAGAACTATGTATTTTTTATGCGAATTGTGTATATTGGGTCTATGCAAATTGTGTATGTTGGGTCTATGTGAATTGTGTGTAGGACCTATGTGGACTGTGTTTTTTTAGTGTGTGGTGAGGTTATGTGAACTGTGTATTTTCGATTATATGAACTGTGTGTATTGGAGCTATGTGAACTGTGTATTGTAGTGTGTGGTGAGGCTATGTGAACTATATATTGTAGTGTGTGGTGAAGTTATGTGAACTGTGTATTTTACAATTCACATAGCCCAGTTCTCATAGTAAGTTCTCATAGAGACAGTTCTCATAGCGAGTTTTCATAGAGACAATTCTTATAGACAGTTCTCATAGCGAGTTCCCATAGAGACAGTTTTCATAGCCAACGATATTTTTGTCCGAATTAATATGGGTCAAAATTATTTTAAAAAGATTGGGTACAAATAATATGTAGAAAACTATTTTAAAACCAAAGCTAAAAAAAAGAGTTGGGATCTAAAAACCCTAAGGATATAATCCTAATACGTCCCCGAAAATGCATTTTGAGGATATTATAATGGTTATTGTATTCCAAGAGGAGAGTTTTTGACTCTTTGGGCCACCTATCGCAAGTTTGCATGAAGTGACTGTGATTATATTTTTTTTCAAAAGTGAGAAGATTATATTGATAAATGTTCAGTGACACTTACAAAACGGAGATCATTACAAAGAACTTGGACAAAGTTAAAATAATCGTCTAAAAAATACAAAATGAGTAAATCACAAGACAATCGATGTCTTTATCCTAACCCAGGCATGACCTGACGCAACAGCGACACTTTTAAACTGCCTAATATCTAATTAGGAGTCTCAAACGAGAAAAAGTGCAAAGTTAATGACAAAAGACACCAAATACCCAGGCGATCAGATGCACTCCAACCAAGGATAAACGCACCAATGAACTCCCAAGAACTACAGATCTACCAAGCCGTCGCGAGTTGCCCTGCCAAAGACATCATGTAGGGATAGAACGCTGAAGCACATATATCATTGTGAAGCAACCTCAATTGAGAGAACCCGATTTGTTGACAAAATTCGTCCACAGATGAAACTAACAACTCTCGTAAAACGAGAGACAAAACTCTTATAGATCAAACGACAAGTCGTTGATCTGAAAGACGGAAGAAAAAAAAGAAAAAAACAAAGAAATGGAGTCAGAATAGTACCATGGTCTTCCTCTCCTGTCGCCACACACAGGTATGGAACCCACGGGTAGAGGAGAAGAGAGAAGAAAAGTTGTGGTGGCTAGGATTGAGAGAGTGGGAGAGAGAGACATGGTCGGCTTATTTGTTCTTTACATAGTGAAATGACTGTGATAGGAGGACTAATTTACAGTGTGGCGTTGCAATTAATCGAATCACTTGCTAAATTATTTAAAATAAAAGCACCTGAATGTTCTACATGCATGAAACTCATTAGTGCAAATAGCAAAGCCAAAGCTAGAACTTAAAAACATGCATTTTAATAAATAAAAAAAAATCAAACATTTTTTGATTAATTAACTAAAAAAACTCTATTTTTTTCTAAGAAAAAAGAATTTATTAATCTTTATGTAAATGATTACAAAGATTAAAATGATCAAGGGCACACCGGCGAAAAGTCACCCAAGACCTGAAAGAAGGCAAGACGCCAACTAAATACCAAAAAACCCACAAAAAACAGCCAAAATCTAAGCGAGACTAGACCCTAAACAAGACCCCAATCATCAAACAGCCGAAACACCAGAGAGCCAAACAGACAAAGAAAGTTGGCTGGAAAATTTCAAACCAAGAGGAAGAAGGTCTTTGGGTTTCTATCCTAAGGGATAAGTACCTGAACAATCACTCTATCTCTTCATGGCCTAGAAATAGGCCAGCATCACATCTCTGGAGAAGCACTAAACATGTCCTTGAAAAGGGAGTGAAATGGGTAATTGGAGATGAGAAATCTGTCAGCACTTGGCATGACTGGTGGTGTGGAGATAAACCGTTGGCTCTCTCCCACCCTGGTGAACATACTAACTCTACCCAAAAGGTAGAGACTCTGATTATGGATGGAAATTGGGTCTTGGATGAGATAGCTCAATATGTGGACGTCAACACCCTTGAGGCTATCAATGCCATCAATCTCCCAATCTACACTAAGTATGCTGACCACACCATTTGGGTGGGATGGATCTAGAAATGGAAATTGTTCTGTGTCTGCAGCCTATGATCTTATTAACAAAAATGACTCGAATTTGAAGGGTTGGAAGTGGTTTTGGAAAATCAAAATTCCGGAAAAACTCAATTCTTTCATATGGCTTATACTCCACAATAGCCTTCCAACCAATCATCTCCGGGCCAGGAGAGGTATTGCAACCTCGGATCTATGCCCAAGATGCAATACCTGCTCAAAAACTATTAAACATCTTTTCAGGGAACGTAACAAAGCCAAGGAGCTTTGGAGTAGCATTCCCTCAAGCCATTTTATGAGAGGGAGCATAGATACTCCAGACCATGACTGGATGTCCCTAAATTTGCGAAGCAACAGAGACTTGGGAATGGGGAATAATATACCCTGGCATACTATGTTTATCACTACATTATGGCAGATTTGGAAGGATAGGAACAAAAAAAAGTTTTGAGAATATTGAGATGTCATCTTCCGTCAGTGCCAAGATGATTATTTCTTATTCCCAGGAAATCGTTGAAGCCTTCAAGTCCCCCCTCATTATTGGCACCCATATAGCACGCCTAATCTCTTGGTCCAATCAAATTGCAAGGAATATCAAACTAAATTCGAATGACTGTTGGTACAAGACTAATGGGAGAGGAGGTTTTGGAGGCTTGTTCAGAGACCACAAGGGAGATTGGATTATGGGATTATACCATATGAGATACTTCACCTCGAGCTTGGAAGTGGATATATGGAGTATTTACAAGGGATTGGAAATCATCCAGGAAAGGAAGTTGGCGAATGTAACAATCGAATCGGACTCCCTCACAACAGTAAACCTGATCACGGAAGGCAACCTGAACTATCACCCCCAAAGTGTGATGATAAATGAAACCCACTACCTCATGGCTCAGACCAACACCTTGATTGGCCACACTTACCGCTCGGCCAACCAATGTACAGACCACTTTGCCAAAATGGGAGCTGAACATACAGACGAGCTTGTGTTTGTCATGGACATGCCCATTGCTATGAGAGAATTTGTCCTGCAAGACAACCTGAACATTCAGCAAGTGCTAGACTAGTGCTAGGTATTTCTTCCTTATCTGTAAGACTATTATCTATGTGTGTACTTCATATCTCATACTATGTTTCGTAATCCTTTATGAATCTCCGTTTGACCGGGGAAAAAAAGAAACAAACAAACAAAGCCCACGAAACCTAACAGGAAGCGCCATCCCCCATATCATTAAAATTTACTCGTAACTAGCGATAAAATATTAAGAACTCTTTCGACAAAAAATTTTAAGCAAATAATATTGTTTTATCAACCCCAAGCATTAGCCTTGCAAGTTGCAAGTTGTATATATATATATATATATACACACACACATGACTTTAGCTTCACTCCTACTCAAACGAAAACCCCAACAAATTTAAACACTAGCTAGGAGAGAGACCTGTTTCAGAGTCCCCATCACCATCAATCTGTTAAACTTCTCAACTACTGCTTGCTTCCATTAAACTTTTTGAATCTCCCTTTGTTAAGTTTCTCTTCTCTTCTCTTCTCCCCTCCAACTCCTCTCAATAATACATCTTAGAGACGACCAATTCCCCCATGGGCGGCGCAACAAAAACCGCTCTGGGGAAGCTACCAATATACTACTACTCTATTGTTGGTGTAATTGTAATCTGTACTTTTGCCTTGATTGCTGCTGTCTTTTACTCTGAAAGGATAAGCTCTCATTCTAATTCTTACAGCATTTTCAAATTCTGCCCTACACGATCAAATGCTGCTCCCAAATCATCTATCGACTCTACAAGAGGTATATAGTTGTATTAACCTTTTTTCTAATACTTGTGTTTGGATCTTGAATTTAATTTTAAACAGAAAACGAAAACAAAATTTGTTTATTAATTACTTGCACAGATTATATATTATTTAGCTAGAGTAGTGCTATATATTGAAGAGAAAAATTTTCCTTCGTCTTTCTTATGCAAATGATCATGTACGTACGGTCTCTTGCATGCGTTATTTCATTCAAATTGTCACAAGGATGATTATTTTGGCTTGTAATTTCGGTAATATGTATATCATTACAATGCGCATCATTCTGGAATAAATTTCTTGCATGAAGTTTATTAATTTGGAATTCATATTTTTGTTTCTATAATAACGGCTCAATGACAACTATGTACTCGTTACAATCTTCTCATTTTCTCGACCCAAGCAAAGCAAAAACTTCTCATTTCTACCTCTCTCTTTTTCCTCCACCAAGAATTGTTCGATAATTAGTGATCACATTTGAATATAAATAGTGATCAATTACCATGATCACTCAAATTAATTAATTAGTTCTAAATTGGTTTGCGTAGCGTATTGCGTGTAGCATCATATATAAATGGACCAATTAAGTAGATCGATTACTAGAGGAATATTGCTATAAGATGATGCTAATTAACTATGATCTGTCTCAAATTAAAAATCAGGAGATGAGAGAAGCCAATTAGAAGAAGTATTTGACGCTGAAGTTGATGATAGGTTCGAGTTTGATCCAAATGAGTGCGGCGTTGCTCAGGGGAGGTGGGTATTCAACAGCTCACTCAAGCCTTTGTACTCAGACACGACTTGCCCATATATTGACAGGCAATTTTCTTGCGTTAAGAATGGACGGCCAGATTCCGATTATCGGCACTGGGAATGGCAGCCGGACGACTGTTTCTTGCCTACGTACGTACCTAATTGGAACATGTAACCGGAGATTTTTTTCAGGAACCTTTAGAAACCTATTTTAAATTAATTGATTGGCTCTGATCATTTGTGTGGAATCCAATTAGTGTTGTATCAAAAGTTGTGTCAACTTTTGTACATGTGAGGCAAACCGGCCCTTATATATACACAAAACTTCTTATAAGAGCACTCTTACCGTATTAAAGTGAGAACGCCCTTTTCCCGACCAATTTGCGATGATTCGAGCCGCTCAATGTGTTCAGAACGTGATTTTAAAGGTACCCGTGAGAAATCAGCAAAAAAAAAGACCGGGAAGAGATTCATCCGAGCAGTTTTTGTTTGTTTTTTATCAAACGGTTCAAATAAAAACTGCTCGGATGAAACCCTTCCCAGTCTCTTTTTTTGCTGATTTTTCTTAGGTACCCTTAAAATCACGTTCTGAACACATTGAGCGGCTTGGATCATTGCAAATTGGTCGGGAAAGGGGCGTCCTCACTTTAATATGGTAAGGGCGCTCTTATAAGAAGCTAACTGTATATATATATATATATATATATATATTTCGGACGATTCAAGGGACACCCAAAAAAATACCTAAAAAACACCCCAAATCTGAATCTCATAGTTTCCGATTGAATTTTTATGATCCGAGCCGCTCAATATGTGCAAACGTGATTTTAAGGGTACTCGCGACAAATCAGCAATAAAAATTACCGAGAAGTATTTATTTTGAGCAGTTTTTAATTGAACTGTTTATTAAATCTAAACTAAAAACTGCTCAGATCAAGCCTCCCCGGTCATTTTTTTTGCTAATTTCTCACGGGTACCCTTAAAATTATGTTCTCATCACATTGAGCGGCTCGGATCATCAAAATTTGATCGGAAACTATGAGGTTTTTTTTGGTGCCCTTTGAACCGCCTCGTATA
>JAOTQK010000019.1:14795518-14809586 GCA_025642025.1 Rhododendron ferrugineum
TTTCTAGGAAGAGAACATCCATCTCTCTTCCTTTCGAAGCAATCCGGAGCCGTTACGCCGCCGATTCACAAAACCGAAGACCAATTCCATAGACCTATCTACCGCCAAGAAGAACGGTAGGATATTCCTACACCCATATCCTAAGTATATGTAGAATTTCCCTATCTACTACCCTAAGTATATGTAAATTATTGAGTAAAGTTGTACGTAGAAATGCATGCTAATGAACTTATTATCACTCGAACGGAAGTATTCGTATTTTGATCTTTTAGGATGATGAACGAGTTGAATACATGTCTACTTGCATTACTTGTGGTTGTTATGTAAGTATGAATGATTTGAGCATGTTAGGTGATATAGAGTTGGATGATCTTGCTAGTTTAGTTTTAAGATTACTATGAATGATGTATGAATGCATGAAAAGTCCTACGGCGGAGTCTATGCATGAAAATGAGACATGGAAACCAAGAAAGTTAGAGACATGACACCTAGGGTGTGGCTAAAGATGTGATTGACATGGTAAAAATATTTTGAAACTACATCATGACTAGAAATGGGAGTCATTATGGGAGTACGGTGTGTGTGTGTGCCAATGGGAACCCGGTGCGGCGGAACCATACTGAGGATACTCGGGAGATCGGAACGGCAGAACCGAGGTTGGGTGTGTGGCTTGGTTATCCGAGGAGAGGAGCCAATGCAAAGTTTTGTGTGCCAATGGGAATCCGGTGCGGCGGAACCATTGTGAGGATACTCGGGAGATCGGAACGGCGGAACCGAGGTTGGGTGTGTTAAAATGATTTTGGAAGTGTTAATGAAGTTGAAAATGGTGACACGGTCTACGATGAGTCGCGTAGGAGAGACAAAGATATCACCGACACCAAACGCTAGTTGAATAAAGAATGCGGATGTGTCATTGTTAACCACGTTGTTGAATGAGCATGTGTAATCGATTATGTGCCTTTATTGTAAGTTAAGGGTAAGTGGGTATGGTTTATTCTATTGAGCCCTCAAAGCTCATGGTGTTACCTTTTGCTGACCCTGACAAATTATACTGGGGGCGACGCTGGTATAATGTGTCAGAGTTCATAGATGAGTAGGATACACAGTACACTTTGGAGGCTTTTGGAGCCGAAGAGCTTGCTAGGATGGAGGAAGAGGCGGCATAGTAGATAACCTTAGAATTTCCCCTTCCTTTGTGTAATAAAATTACTCTTGTGAGAATTATGTTGTAATAATGAGCTAGACTCAACTTAGTTATTTCAATAAAATGTTTATCTAGCTACTGCCCTCGAATGTTGTTCCAGCGGTTTTTTTTTGCCAAG
This sequence comes from Rhododendron ferrugineum, assembly GCA_025642025.1. Classification (NCBI taxonomy): domain Eukaryota; kingdom Viridiplantae; phylum Streptophyta; class Magnoliopsida; order Ericales; family Ericaceae; genus Rhododendron; species Rhododendron ferrugineum. The sequence goes on from JAOTQK010000019.1 coordinate 14,796,841, forward strand.
TCTTGTCGTGTTGTGCAAGTCATATGGACTTAATGTGACTACACGGGGGTGTCGGTTTTCAGTCCGGGCCTATATACGTCATCATCTGCGTCTTATGTCCATCTTTGCGACATTTTTCCAGTTTTTCAATCAACTGTTATATCGGGATGCTTTTCTCGATTTTGTTTGTACAGGTCTTCGTATTTTTTGCACCTTTCGCAAGTGTCAGTTTCACCTGTGTAGGAATGTTGTGTGTTTTGAATCGTTAATGCCTAAAATTTCATTGTATTCCGTGTGTCTAAGGGTTCGCATTGTACCATGGGACTCGTTCTCCCTTTTCATTCGAGCTAGGCGAGTCTGTACATACATGTGCGCGTGTCCGTGTGTCTATTTAGATCATTCGTCAATGCAAATTATATATTAGTGGTTAGTTCTTGTATTCTCTTAAACACTTGCAAAAGAGAGTCAATAAAATGGAAAATGCAATTGTTACATTGCTACCCTAGTATCCGTAATCCGCAAGCAGTGGAATCTTGTGAGCAGCAAGGGCACGTCAGCCCAAGGCCAAGCAAAGCATCTCTGGGCACATCTACCCAAGCACTGAAAAAAGGGCACGCAAGCCCAATTCTATTACTAAAGCGTCAACTGGGGCACGTCAGCCCAAGGCCAAGCAAAGCATCTCTGGGCACATCTACCCAAGCACTGAAAAAAGGGCACGCAAGCCCAATTCTATTACTAAAGCGTCAACTGGGGCACGCCAGCCCGTTCAACGTCTTTCTATCTGGGTGCGCATGTCAGAAGTAACAGACAGTACAGTAATGAGGCTCAGTGGTAGTCCTTAGGCATCGTTGTCCTCCTAGGAGCCGCCCTTAGCTTGCATCTACATTTTCAATATATTATACATTGCATATTGTGTATATTAAATGTTGAAAGCAGGAAGATGACCAACATGGTCGCCATCATATGATGTGGATTTCTAACGGGTGCGATGAAGTTTCCTGCAAAAATCGTCTCAACAACAGCCGGTCCTGTCAAATTTTTCAACGGCTCGATCGCTCTGATCCGCCCTTTTCGAATCAACGACAGCCGGTCCTGTCAAATTTCGCAACGGCTCGATCGCTCTGATTCGCCCGTTTCAAGTCAACGACAGCCGGTCTTATCAAATTTTCAACGGCTCGATCGCTCTGATCTGCCCGTTTCAAGTCAACGACAGCCGGTCCTGTCAAACTTCTCAACGGCTCGATCGCTCTGATCCACCCATTTCTGAATCAACTACAGCCGGTCCTATCAAATTTCTCAACGGCTTGATCGCTCTGATCCGCCCTTTTCAAGTCAACGACAACCGGTCCTGTCAAATTTCTCAACGGCTCGATCGCTCTGATCTGCCTGTTTCAAGTCAACGACAGCCGGTCCTGTCAAACTTCTCAACGGCTCGATCGCTCTGATCTACCCATTTCGAATCAACGATAGCCGGTCCTATCAAATTTCTCAGCGGCTCGATCGCTCTGATCTGCCCGTTTCAAGTCAACGACAGCAGCTCTTATCAAACTTCTCAACGGCTTGATCGCTATGATCCTCCCGTTTCCAGTCAATGACAGTCGGTCCTGTCAAACTTCTCAACGAATTTCTCAACGGCTCGATCGCTCTGATCCGCCCGTTTCAAGTCAACGACAGCCGGTCCTGTCAAACTTCTCAAAGGCTCGATCGCTCTGATCTGCCCGTTTCAAATCAACGACGGCTGGTCCTGTCAAATTTCTCAACGGCTCGATCGCTCTGATCTGCTCGTTTCAAATCAACGACAGTCGGTCCTGTCAAATTTCTCAACAGCTTGATCGCTCTGATCCGCCCGTTCAAATCAACGACAGCCGGTCTTGTAAAATTTCTCAATGGCTTGATCGCTCTGATCCGCCGGTCCAAATTCAAACGATGGTCAGCCATATCATCAACGACGCTCAACCATATCGTCCGTTTCAGTTCATTCTATGATGGTCAGCCATATCATCAACGACGCGATGGTCAGCCATATCATCAACGATGGTCAGTCATATCGTCCATCTCAGTCATTCAACGATGGTCAGCCATATCATCAACGACGGTCACCGTATCGTTCGTTTCAGTCCAATCAGCGATGATCAACCATATCATCAACAACGGTCAGCCATATAGTCCATCTCAGTCATTCAACGATGGTCAGCCATATCATCAACGACGGTCAGTCATATCGTCCATCTCAGTCATTCAACGATGGTCAGCCATATCATCAACAACGGTTAGCCATATCGTCCGTTTCAATCCATTCAGCGATGATCAACCATATCATCAACGACGATCAGCCATATCGTCCATCTCGGTCTTTCAGTGATGATCAGCCATATCATCAACGACGATCAGAATATCGTCTGCGTTCAACCCGATCAATAGCGATCAGAATATCGTCTTTGTTCACTCCCTCAACGGCGATAAGAATATCGTTAATTCAGTCCACAATGACGATCAGAATATCGTCCGATAGTCCGTTCATCCGCAACTAATTGTTCTCCGGGAGAGTCCGCCTTGGCCTGTCCCGAACAAACACCTTCAGTCTAGCCGCAAGTGCATCTTCCAGCAGCCTTATTGCTCTGTCTCGGATGGTCTTTGATAAGGAGATTGGCTCTGATTCCAACAGATGGAATTCAACCTACCTGACACGACCTACCCGTGTTTGTTGGAATGCTTTATGCCAAGGATAGCTTGATCCACAGCAACGATGGCGTGCCCCGTCCACACCTGCAGCGACAGCTTGTCCTGTCCAAATTTGATCAACAAGCGGCAATGCAATTGTCCACTTCTACTTCCATCCCCAGCGACGGTCCGTCCGTCCATTAAACCGATCAGGTTCCTTACGTTTGCTTGTCTACTTTACTTGTATGTTCTGCTCTGGATTGCCTTGAGGGGTGTCTAAAAACCTTTGATGTTACTTGTACCAAGTCGATGGTGCTTCAAGTGCCGTCAAAGGGCGGGCTACTGTAGACACCCCAATCTGGGCTTCCAGATTAGTTTAATTTTGGTTTCTGATTCCCCGATGATGAAACGGATCAAGAACACCTCGGGAATGTCAAGTGTTTGAGCTTTGAGTGTTTGCAAACCCTTGAACCTAACCTAGCTGAAACCACTTCAAAAAGCCAACAAGCCTAAGCAGATTGGCGTGCGCAGGTCCCGCACCAGCGTGCGCAGGTCAAACTGCCAGGTGTGGTTAACAGTCAAAGCTTGACCGTTAACCATCGCGCGCCAGGGCGCATCCCGTGTGCGCTAGAGCGCAATACGTGTGCGCCGGTCAAAGCCTGTCACCATCACCTTTATTGGTTGGTAAGCTTAACCCAAGCAACCTCAGCCAGGCCTCGTGGACTGGCTGAACTCCTTTTTTTGCACCATATCTACCACCATCCCTCTCTATAAATACCCCTCATATGCTTCATTATCAAGGGTTCAAAAAAAGAAGGTTACAAAAATTCCACATTCAAAGGGTCATCACTTTGTACTCTTTTAAGCTAATAAAGGAGATACAAAGACACCCCAAGAACATAGCTTGTTCTTCCTCCTCCATTTCTCAAAACTCAAACACCTCAAACAACTTCAACCTCAATTCAAAGCTCAAACATCCATTCAAACTCAAAGACCAAAGGTATAGCTTACCTTTGTTCTGCTCTCTGTTCTGATCCTTGAGGGGGGCTGGTAGGGTCAAGGCTGGAAATCAATACCAGTCCTGGCCCAAAAGCTAGCAAGTTTTCAAAAACCGTAGTGCTAAGAACCAGCGTGCGCCGGGGCGCAATGCGCGCGCGCCGGTCCATAGTACGCGCACGCCACTCTGTGGCTGTGCGCGCATGTCGGCGTGGGGATTGGTGTCTTGTTGTTTTTATGCATTTCTTTCCATATTCACCACTGCAAGCATGCTAACAACCAGTTTACTGCTTTCTTTTGTTAGAACTGCTAGTTTTAGTTCAATTTGTATATCTGCTGCTGTGGAGTACCCCTGGGATCTTTCTGGACATGTCCCAAAATCCAAGATGAGCAAAACCAAAGACTGGAGGGTTGACTCATACCCGCGCGCGCCAGGGCACAACACTCGCGCGCCAGGTCACAATCATCGCGCGCAGGTCAGTCCTCGACCTGTGAGTGGTCTTTGCTTTGGTAACTTGGCCTTAGGCCACTGCTTTGTCCCCACACTGTTTATGGGGTGTTTTGTTAATTTGTAGGGTTTTTTCAGCCATTAAACTGTGTAGTTTAGATGTTATATCAACTAATTGGTTTGTCCTGGGTGTGCACTGGTCCTTCCAGAGCCCAAAGGGTTTGAGAATAAGAGCTGTGGGCTTAGGGTTACTAGCGCGCGCTGGTCTCATAGTGGCGCGCACAGATGTGATCATCATTCAGTGACTTGATCAGTGCATGCTGTTTGCATACTGGCACTCCGAGACAGTGGCTTTCTAGTCGGTTTAAAGCTCCCGCAGCAGTCTGTTTTCATTCTATACTAACTGTTTCAATAAGCAAGCATGCCGTCAATCACATCCTGCAAACATGTTACAGTTTAATCCCCATTAATTGTTCCCCCGCCCTAACTGGCTAAAAATCGATTAACAAAGAAGAATCACAATGTTTTCAAAATGCCTAAGTAGAGACCGATCTCTGAATTGGGCGAGAGGGGTGCCATAAAACCCTTCCCCTTTCGTAACCTGGGTCCTGAACCCAGATATGGTTATGATGGACTGGTGCTTTCACTTTTCAAATCAAATAGCGCAGTAGGTGCTTCGAAATACGGTTCCTTGGGTGTCGGACATTCAAACCTGAGTGGCGGCTCTGTATTCCGAGCGCTTGCCTCCCCGCTCGCGCTCCCTCGATCCGAGAGAAAAGAACGAAATTCTTTTTCTCAGGGCATGCTGCCCACACATACGGCTTACCCCTTCCATACTGAATTGAATTCATGTTTACTGGCGCCTCCTTGTCTTGCCAATATTTCTTGACAGTTCGAGCCAATGAAGTTGGCACGTTGGTGTTAACTCCGACTTCTTCAATCTTTAGGAAAGCAGTGGCATCCATTCCCATAGTTTTTTCAGGGAACTTGATCCTTCCTTTCTTGATTTGTTCCTGAATCCTGTCATGAAAAACATTGCAAGACTTAGTTGAATGAGACCAAGAGTCATGCCATTTACAGTATGTTTTCCCATTCTTTTCTTCAGCAATGGGCAATTTCACATTTAAAGGCAGCTTGATAATCTTCTTTCTTAACAAATAATCAAAGATTTCATCAGCCTTTGATATATTGAAAGAATAAACTTGAGTAGTTTCCTTCTGTTTAAATTTCTGCCCTATGGTAACATTCTTTTGAATTAAGGGCTCACAAACACAAGGATCATGCTCCACTATTTCTGCAGCATCGATCTCATAGTTGGGGTCTCGATAATAAGTAGAGTAAGAGGAATTATGTCTATCCATATCCTCTTCCAACAATGATTCATATCTAGTAACTTTATAGGTTAGGTCTGCAAAGTCTCTAAACTCATTAGAATCAAACCTCTTTCGAAGTTCTCTTTCTAAACCATCTTGTGCTAGCTCACAAATTCTGCCTCTAGCAGTTGGAGTTGCACTTGGTCTAGGCCCTTTTGAACCTAGATATGAAATCACCTATTTCTCATCTGGTTTTTTCCTTAACCTAGCTAAGTCTGCCATAGAGACTTCAGGTTCTGCATGGAAGAATTGTGCATGAAACACTTCCTCCATCTGAAACCAATTAGCTATTGATCCTGGTGGTAAATTAGTATACCAGGCAAAAGCTGGTCCAGATAAAGAATTTGGAAATAGCTTCAACTTCATGAAACTATTTTGAGCCAAGTTCTTACATTGGGCAGAAAATCTAGCAATATGTTCTACAGAAGATTGTCTCCCATCCCCATAGAACAGATTAAAATCTGGGATTTTAAACTCTCTAGGGATTTGAAACGTCGTGTCTATCCATTCAGGATATGGTTTCCTATAGATCTGAGGTTGTACCACCCGAGTTTGAGGTCCACAAACTTCCTGTATGAGACCCATAACTTGGTCTCTTAATACTTGATTCTCTACGAGGAGATTTTGCCCTTGATTTACAACAGGTTGTTCCACAAAATCTTCCTCATAAACTCCCCTATGGGTTTTGAAATCCCCTTGGTTTTCTCTTGGATGCCTCCCATACGCTGGCTGTTGCATCCCACCAGTTGCAATATTAGCCTGTGCAGGCCATGGAGTTTCTTTCCTAAGATTTTCTCCATAAATTGGGAGATGATCTCTAACAATAGGCATCCTTTGACGAGGGTCCTGAGGGTTATTACCTCTTTTCTCTAGCCTATACCCTTGGTCCAACTCTGTGTCATCCTCCCATCCCCCAAGTGTTGGTTCGAAGAGGGGATTCACACTCTGTGTATTCCTGGTATTCCTTGAAACTCCAAGATTAATACCAAAAGGTTCTTTTGGGATTTCATGAACAGGTTTCATTGGCTTTACTGGCTCATACCAAGATCGTAGTACTTCCTCTGGGTACATTTTCTCTTTGCATAGTCTGGACTTCATTTTGCCTTGTCCAATATCCTCTCCAAGCCTTCCTTCGAAGGGACTTTGGTGAGTGTTTGAGATAGCATGGTCATTCAGTCCAATATTCCCTAGACTGTTCCTTGCTGACTCTGGATGGGGTAGTCTATTTTTTATACATTTGATCATGGCTCTTTGAGTTTGAGCCATTTCTCTAAAAGATATCATCATTTCTCTAAACATATCCTCCTTATCGTGGTTCTTTACCACTAGCTTGCCCCTCTTGGAAATTTAGAGGCGCTTCATAAGGAGGCCCTTCCATTTCTAAAGCCAATTGAGGAAACTCAAGGTCAATAGGTGTACCTAGTTCCACAACTTGCTCTGGCACAGCTTGTTCCTCTGGCTCTGGACCACAAATGGGTGTCCCTATTTGTTTCATAAGCCTTGGCATTTTTGACACCTTCGAGTCCCACCGGGCGTGCCAAAAAATTGTTTGGGCTAAATTAGCTCAATCTATGGCAAATGATTGTGTGCGGGCGTGCCAGAAAAGAATAGAAATTATTCTTTTCAGATTGATTCAAAATAACTAATTTAAATCAGACAATTGTGTTATCCATTCGTATACCTCAATTAAGAGGATTTTTCCTTAAGGTATCAATCAAACAATGAATTGACGCTCTTCAATCAAAAAAGATAATTGAACATAAACAAACCTGAATTTAATCAAAGGTAAGTTTATATTCAAATACTCTTAAGATTTCGACAAGAACAATACAGAAATATAGGTACACTGAATCTAATCAAAAGTGAACCAACAATCGACTATTCTTTGGTAAGAAAAAAGACAGAAAGAAATAAGATCACTCGAATTTAATCGAAAGCAGTCTTACATACAAATAAGCCTTCAAACTTATGAAATACTAAACTTAATTATTCTAAGTCCTAAACTACGATATATCTCTGAGCAATCATTTTGTATGAATTGTTAGATGATGAATTTTTGTCGGGGGTGGGGGGGTCTCTCTTCACTTGCTTCTTCTATTTATAGACAATGGGTCTGTCTTTGGTCTTCATTCTTCACGTTCTCAACTGATGCCCACGTCTTCGTTCGAACTGCTCCTTGTTCCCTCCAAAAAATGGTTAAGAAAGGCCTTCGAACGGTTGCTTGAATCTATCTCCTCAGAATTCTTCTCCTTCCACGTTTGTTGATGTTGATCATGGCTGGTTTTTGGGTAATGGGGTTCCTGCTTTCATGCAACGTGGGTTAGTGTTTTAAAATAGGCTATCCAGATGATTCACTATAACCACGATTAATTCCCTTCACGAAACGAGGAGCTAATGACACTATTTGATGGCTTTAAGGATTAATTAACGGCTAAGTTTAATTATCATCTTAATTACCCTTGTTCGAAGTCCAAATCCGGACTTTTCCACAATCAAAACGATACCGTATAGTACTAAAATAACATCGTCATTAACCATCTCGATCCTCTACATCTCAAGCTTAATTGGGACGTGTTTTGATTGGATAACACACTGTTTGGTGCCACGTGTAATTTTCTCATTAGGTTGCATATTTTAGGATGTAAACAGCCTAGCGTCTATTAACAAGAAAAGAGAATTTACTTTTTTACCCCTTCGTTGACCTCCCCTACGGTTTCTAATAATAACAGATACCTTCCCTCATATTTAATGAAATATTTATGTTGTCTTTATTTTTGCTAAGTAAATTTATAATGTCTAAAATTTTATTCTAAAATCCAAATTAAAGAATCTTAAAGATATATCATACATGTATTTTTTGAGCTTTAAAATGGCAAAAGAAATTGAATCAAGACAAATGATTACTTTTATCTTTAATAGTTTTTTTTAAGACTTTGACCATAATTTTATATTTTGTAGACTCCTCATATCGAGGCAAACCTATAATTTAGAAAACATAAATAAATTAATATAAACGCAAAACTAACAAAAGGATTTACACGACAATAAAAAACAACACTGGTAATATTCTGATTGTTCTACTTTAAATTTTCAAATTTTTAATTATTACAATTACATTGTATAATACTCAAACATATCAAGGACAAAAAATTAACATAGTTGTAAAAGAATTTAGACAATTATAAAAACATCGGACGATAATAAATCCATAATTGAGGACCTAAGGTGGAAATGCGAAAAAAGAAAAAACTTAAGACTTAAGTTTGGCTATTGAAGTCGCTGAGAGAGGATCATGGCAAAAAAGAAGGCGGCAATCAGTTCCCAGAAGGTAGGCTTGCCTTATTAGTTCTTTCTTCTTTTGTATGTTTGTTGGTTTCTCTGTTTAGGACTGTTTAATTGTGTTTGGTGGTTGGAACAAGATACTTTTGAACTCATGCATTTTCGAACTCATTTTTAGGCAAATTGCACACGTATCTTCATATCTTCATTTTTAGCCGTGTCATTCATTATTGAGGATTGTCCCAGTAGATAATTTTGTCAATAGCTTTGAATTTTGATGGCTTTTATATCCCATGGCTGCTACTTTATACTTATTAGGATGAATTCGGGTCTATGCGTATAACTGCTAGCTCGGAAAGATGGTATATGCTCTTGCTGAAATTAATGTAAATCATGCGGATTGAAATCGGAAACATATCCCAAACCATAAAGCTATAGGGAACGACCGGTCCCCTACCAAAATCGTACCGACAGCCGCGCCGAGCCCGGATGCCTTTGATTCCCGTGAGGGCCCCTTCGTTTTTTTTTAGAATTTTTGGACGGCTCGAATTGGCCGTCCGGTGGCCGGAGACGGCCCGGCATGGGCGTCGGTACGACTTCGGTAGGAGACCGGTCGATCCCTATAACAGGACTCTATCCCAAAAGACGTAATGTTCTATTAATCTAGCATATGTTGCTGTTTCGAATCAAATTCCCAACGCTCTTTGTCCATGTTTGTTCAGATTTTTAGGCCAAGTTCTGGTGTTGTGTTCGTTAATCCATAATCATGAGGAAGTTCGCATGTTTGAACAAATAAGGAAGCAGACTCGGAGGACAATTAATTACAATGGGTCAGGTATTATTTTTCCTTGGAAAGTGGCAAACAATGCACTACATAGCCAGCCTTTATGAATCTCACCGTTTATTGTCAACATTTTTATTACCCCATTAAGTTGTGCTGATCTTCAGAGAATGTAATCTGATAAAAATTGTGCAGCAGGTCAACTTTATGAATTTCACTTTAGGTTCTAAAATCCAAAGAGTTTAACCTAGCCCTTATGCTACGAGCTTTGCATTGACATTTTACTCTTAATGCTATGAGCCCTGCATGTATTTGGGACGTGTCTCATGATGAGAGACTGATTTTATTTGTTAAGATTGTCAATCGGTTTTATTTTAAAGTTTGCTTCAAATTTGTTCTTCCTTAATTTCTTCTTGGCTCTAGAAGTGAATTATCATTAGTGGTGGCTTGTGTGAATTGATCAGCTTGGAATTGAAATGAGTATTAACACACTCAGTGCGTCTTTCAATTGCATCAACTGTTTTCATAATGTACATTTGCAGTCCGTTTTGAAGTCTGACCACATTATATGGTTGTAACCACCCTAGGTGTGACAGAAGATGTGATGCTTCACATGTTGGGGCTACTTCAGTTTGGCTGTGCTTCTCGCCGTTGTTAAGAGGTTAGTGTTGCGATTTTTGGTTTTTCCGCTTTGCTTCATGCTTATTTTTCCGGTGTTCTGGTTTTGGGGGTTTTATTGAAACCACTTTGTTGCTATGTTCGATTTGTGTGTGTTAATCCAGTCAGGGATAGTATTTTTAGTTTTTGATGGTTTTCCCCATTCTTCATTCGTGTTGCATGTATGGTTTTGTGGCATTATGGTGGCTTCGCTAGCTTCGTAGATGTACAGTTTTCACAATTTCTCGTATTTAGGTTCCATCATGCCTATGGATTGAAATTAGGCAAATGATTTTTTCAAATGGTTTGATGGTCAAGCCGGTTATTGCTACATCCCAATAGTGATACTGCTTTTTGAATTTAAAAATCCCTTCAAAAGTTGAACAAATGGGCATTCTGAAGAAAGAAGATGGTGGTGCTCATATGCTGGTTTAGGCTTTGTGTTTGTTTTTCCAATGTGTGAATGGATTGGAATTGTACGTGCCAGTGTCCAAAAGTTTGTTATTATCTTTTGCATTGCAGTTTAGTGCAGGAAAAACTAATCGAAGAGCCTGGTTTAGCTAATATTGAGACTACGCAAGCTGTAGGTTCTTCCGTTGATGCTCGTATTCTTGAATGTCCAAGCAAAAGTATTAAAAGATAGATAGCTTTGGTCTCAACACTTGCAGTAGTGGGACTGTTCTTATCAACACAACTAGATTTAGGTGTTTCTTTGAAGAACCTGACTGTTGTGGCATTACCAAATGAAGAGGTTTGCTTGTTATCCACTTTGTTGCTCAATTTACGATGTGCTTGGTTCCTTGATGTATTATACTTTTTTTTATCATCTATATGAGACTTGAATGTGTGTTAGGTACATTGGATGAGCATTATTGAGGAGGTAGATGGAAGTTCTTTATGTCCTTGAACTTCGATATTTTCACTTTATTATTTCATTTTTTTTACACAAAAATCAAAGTTAAACAAGAAGTCTTCATAGATCTCAGTAGAAGGGCTTTGATTATGCCATATGAAGTAATTTAATCGAAGACCCAAGAGGATTATTATAGCTTATTACAGTGTGATCAGTGATTCCTTTCACATTGGCCTTTTTTTTTTTTTTTTTAATCTTTTTCACATTGCCTTTATATTGGATTATATCTGTCTCAGGCTACGTCCAATGGGAAGCCCGCTGTTGAAATTCTTTTTTCAGGGACCGTGTGAACTTTGTGATGTTGAATGTTGACAACACATAATGCGAACAGGAGCTTGATGAGTTCGGGGTTGAAGATATCCCACATTTTGCATCGTACTCCTTATTAGCAGCACAACAAGAAACTCTCCAATAGCTGCAGGAACTGCCAACAGCCCCAACGACAACAACTAGCCAGCATCTGCCTTCAATGCTTCTCAACCTTTTGCCAAACACTTTTGCTTTGTCTAACTTACACGAACTCTACTTTGATGCTAGGCCTTTTGCAGTTTTATAGAAAAACCTATAGCCAAAGTCATGCAATTAGACACAAAACGCAGGAACATATGTAAACCATGACTTCTGCAGACAGCTACTTATGATCAAACACTTGATCAAACTAATGCATACAACTTTAATTTGCTATGATCAACTGCAACTATAATATCAGGAACAACCAAAAAGGATCCCTACAATGAGCATGACAGATGTGCTTCGCACGTCGCGATGCACCTAGTTCTTTAAATAACAACGGAAGCTTAGTTTGATTACAATACTTTGAAATTAACTTAGAGAAATTAAACAGAGCTACTAGTGGTACGATTGATGTCATCATCGAGTTGATACGGTCCTTCTGCTTAGGGTCCGATTTCGGAAGCTGAAGTAAGTACAGGGACCTAAGTGCAATTCTAGCACAACATTTTTAAAACTCAACGTTCAGCTACAGTAGCTTTCAGAAAAACAGAGGAAAACCTCGGTTCATGGGTTTTGATGCATGGGCTCGATCTCTAGCACTATAATCCATTAAAACTAACATCTAATAATACTTAGGGGAAGGTAGGATAACAATTAATCTACCTCGGTCTGGTAGTTCTAGCGTGTTACAGAGTCGGGCAGCGGATCAAACGCATGGCAACGGGGCTCCATCAGTGTGGCCGGTTCAGAACAGTTTTTCGGACAGCTTTGGAGCTGACTTTTCCAAACTATTCGGGGCATTTAGAGCTGATTTTGGTGCTGGAAATGGTGGTGTAATCAAAAGGTGGAAATGGGGTATATTATGGTAATGATAGAGAGGCGAAAGTAGAATGGATTTGTAATTTGTGTGACCTAACTCTTCTCACCATTTATACGGCTGGAACAGGAAAAAGAAGAGAATTGGTGAAGTTTGATGATAGGAACTATTGATTGGATAGGAGGCCATGAAGGGGTAATGCATGGTGGGTAGTATACATAGAAAATTAGAGGCCGGCCCCCCGTTCTAGGTTTGTTTTTGTTAAATAAATATAACCATAGTGCGGAAGCGGGTGGTTCGGGTTACCTTGCAAACTTTAACCGAACCGGACCTTTATGTGGATGGATTACGAACTCTCGATCATGTACCAAAAACAGCGACAAATTCCT
>JAOTQK010000019.1:14809686-14834347 GCA_025642025.1 Rhododendron ferrugineum
TGATGAGTTGCTAAGAGGTTGCTAATTTTGATTATTACAATGTGAGCACTTTTTTGAGCACACATTGCTAACTTTAGTAACCTTTTAGTTTTGATTATTACATTGCGGATGCTCTCACGATCTTAATCATTGACCAAACAGCCTTAGCTGCATTAAGACAAATCAAGTTCCAACTGTTGATGTCTCTAGATGATAATGCAGCTACTGCCGATATAAATAGCACACATTTTTGCATTCTTTTGGCCGCCCCTCTTCTTCAATTTTGGGATGCCCAACGTATCTTCAATTGGCTTTTGCTTCCATTTTCCTTTCCCATTATCTTAAAGCAACTGGATTCCCTCAATCTGAGCATGTCCTTCCACCTCCTGCGAGTATGTTAAGCTGTTTCCATTGTTTTCACTTTTCATCTTCTGATTCAATTAAATTTGAAACAGGTTTCATATAGGCAAAGCTATTTTCCCGTGAGTTCCCCATCCATGTCATGAATATTATTGGATCCATTTTCTCCATACTCCAAACTGGTCAGACTCCTCCACCCTCCGAAGGACTCACCACGGCTGCCGGCCAGTATTGTTTCTCTAACCTCTGCATTGTCCACTTCCATTACTTCCTCATTTGACCTTCGACACCATGTTTTGAACAACCATGGATGTCTTGGCTAAATTCAGGCAAACTTAAATATTATAATTGTGCGAAGGAATAGATTGAAGTATCCGGCTTCAAGACTCCTCAAAAACTCAAACCAAATGTATCCTTCCATTGGCATCCATATTTATCTCTTCTTCTATCTTCGATTGTGATTGTGATTGTGATTGTGACTTTGATGCGATAAGGATTTTGACTTTAGTAAATGAAGTTTCTTTCAAAGTGTCCTCATCAACTGAAATAAAATTCCCCCATTGACCTCCAATCTTCTTAAAGGTAAGCATGTTCCAAGCATTAAGAGGAACACCCCTGCACGAGATCCAAACAATTCTATCATGCTAGCTTCTTCCCCATTCCAAGCTTTAAAACTCGCAAACGATTGCTCATGCCAATCCTTCTTGTTCATCTCATCTTTTATATCAAAACTAGGGAAGGTAATGAGAATATTTCTTCCACCCATTGCCCTGATTAGAATGTCTCTATGTCTCTTGCAACCTCCTTTTGGATTTCTTCACGAAGATCTTCGACTGAGATCATTTTAGAAAGCACTGCCACCACACTTCTGTAGAGCCAACCACTCCTAGAAGGTTGAATCTTCAAAGTGGTTTTACCATTGTTACTATTTCCCATATTTTTAGAACTCCCATTGAGAACTGGTGCATAAGTTCATGGCCTGGATTTTAAATTTTAATATGGTACTCATTGCTTCCCTTTTCCCCTTCTTTGCTAGATTCTGCAGAGACTACAGAGCACCCTACTGAGGTTTGTGCATGCATTGTTGTGAGAACTCCCTCTTATCATTCTGTTTGAATGTTGCCAATTTCACCATTAGTTTCTCACCCTCCACCGCCATACCATTTGCACTGAAAATAGCCATATTTGCAAATATAGAGCAATCATACCTAACAAACGCAAACTTGCTCCCAGTGTTGCCACTCTTTTTAAAAGGGGATATAAGCATCCCTAAGAACACCATAGTTGAAAACTTTCCTCAACCACAAGTGAGTTGCTTTATCCGGTATATTATCAATAAAAACAGAGTAATAAATCTCTTCCATCATGCTACAAACTCATTGAAAACCAATCCAAACTAAATACCAACAGAATGCCAACAGCAAATGAACAGCTAAAGTCAATTAGCCCCAAAAGTACCAATAAAATACTCGGCACCCCAGCTATCTAAGAAAAAGGAGAGAATAGAAAATACCTCCAACAGAGCAAGCAGCTAATGAAAAGAACATAACTCCAACAGAGTAAGTGGCTAACGAAAAGAACAGGGTAGGCAGCAACCGGCAATGGCAAAACAAATGCCGATCAACGATTGACAACGGCACCTGGTAGATGGACGTACGAAGGTAGGTTGAGAGAACAACACGACGTTGGGTTGAAGGATCAAGGCTGCAAGGGATTAGGGTACAACGGCGAGAGGCAAGGAAAGGGAAAGATGGGGATAGATGTAGGGAGAAGGCAGAGCAGTAGATCTATTGGAGCGAGGATGGATCTAGAGGACAGAAATAGCATAAGCAATCAAGGGAGAGAATCGAAGTGAGGGAAGGAGAGAGATCAGGGTGGGCGTGGGTGGAGAAGGGCCAACCAGCGATGGCCGCGTTGATGGCAACACAAAGAAATGGTGAGGGGGCTAGGGTTTCATGGGATTCCTAAATGGCTTCTAAGTACCCTTCTCCTGATCTAGTGCTACTTACTTCAAACGTAATACTATAATGCATAATTTGCCAAGAGGCCTTTGTCCCAACAGCCTGACTTTCAAGCATGACTTTCACCAATAAATAATATGCATAACTTATTGCTCATTAGAGAGAGAATGCTTCAACAATTTACGTATTTCTTGATACAAACTTGAGCAAAAAAATTAAGCATGGGAAAATTTATTACTTGCTTCCTTTGGGTAAGCAAATTTCAGAACCGACAGCATTGGTACAAAATTCTCTGATGTGTACATTATTGCTAACCGCAAACTAGACTCCACCACTTAAACAATGAGGCTCAGCTATGGGCTCATATTAGGATTGGCTCTTGCGGCTCGGAAAATTATTCAATACTCCCTGTGTGTACTCCCTCCCCTCACATAACATGTGGGGCTCACGCGGGATCCATATGTAGGCCCCACATGTTATGTGAGGGGGGGGGGGGGGAGTATACACCGGGAGTACTGAATAATTACTCTTGCGGCTCTAGGGCTTTCTGCAGAACAACCTCTTCCTGAAATGCTCCAAATACCAATTCCACATTTCCTTGCACAAAGTCATCAGCATTGCCTGCTTTTTTTCTTTTCTTTTCTTTTTTTACAGCTGGCATTGCACCTATATATAGGCAGATTATCGGCTACTGCTCTTCCAGGTGTTACAACTCACGGTTCATAAGCAGAGGCGTGCATTTTTCACCAAAAACAGCTGGTTATGGAAACAAATCACATCACTTCTATTAGATAAAATTTTCTATCTACGAGAATCTCCAAAGTAACCAACTACAAGTAACTGAAAAAGGCGATATGAGACACTTGAAAGTTACCTCTGCATACAAAAAATATGACAGCAAATTTATAAGCTGACGCATTATGAGTCAATGTGCTCAGGGAAATTGGCATTCCCCAGATAAACTTGCTGCATCTCCTCTCTCCAGATCTGCATATAATTTTTCATCAATTACTTATTATTCTCCTAGGCTATGTTTAGATCAAAGGGTTGAGGAGGAAATGTAACAGAAAAAAAAAAAAAATTATAAGTCAAAACGAGTTTTCTGATTCCTGTAATTTTCTTTTCCCTTGATAAATGCCTCCACAAATCCACATGCACACAAAAACTCAGGATAGAGCTTAGCATCAAGGAGCTCCTACATGATGTGCTGCTCCCACCTTAGGAGCACGCTGTTGCGCTCCCAACTAAGGAGCTTGACGGTAGAGCACGCCCATTGAGATGGGGGCACGATCCATACGAATATAGGAGCTTTCGTACGATCCTTGTATAGGAAACAGGAATTTCTCACTTGGATTTATTAATTGGTCCTCGATGAACTCATAGATCTAGCCCAAGTCATGGCATCTCGAAAAGAAACATTATGGTAGACTTGGCCCATATTTTTTTACTCCCTCAAATGATTGTACTTTTAAAGTGTGTATTATATGCTACATTATTTTCGTAATATATGTACGCATTCCTTTCACGCTCCCAACCTTGGAAGCTTCAATAGTCCCCGCTTCCGCTCCCGCTCCGTGCAAAGGGACAAAGTTCTTTGGAAAGGGACAAAGTTCTTTGGAAACGCAATTGGCGAAGGATATATCAAAGTACAGACCACTTCATGTATCATTTTGATTCTACTCCACAAGTTCTATCATAAGCATCATATCTATTCCCAAACTATAAACCTTATTATTGAATACTATCATCTAATTATATGAAAACCTGAATCATTACATCCATCTTTGCATCTGGGGTACTTCCTTTTGTTTTTGACATGGCAGGAACTGTTCTCTAAAACAAATCCTAGGTCTAGCTTCCCATTCCAAAACCCTTTAATTAAAAGGATCCGGCTTATCTGCAATCTGGGTTCGAACTGTAGGAAGCAGTTGTATCTTGGCCGCCAATCTCAACAATCAATGGTCCAAGTTTGTGAAAAGTTCATACCGGTAAGATAAGAATCTGTCAACAAATCTGAACCATTAAAAACACTTTTTTGGCGGCTAAGATTGCATGTACTGCCCTCTGCAGTCTAAAACCAGATTGCAAAGAAGCCAGATTCTACTTCGAAAGCAACCACACAAGAATGGACTGCAGCAAATAACAAACCAGAAGTAGAGGTAACATAACACATACCATATCACGGAATTCCAGGCGGATGCGAGGAACATTTGTCCTGTGAATATCATTCCCATCAGGTCCCCTCCTGTAATACTCCTTTCCGACCCAGTGGGACTAAGACCAGAAAATTTAATGGTTCAGAAGCAAAAGTTGGGAGGCGGAAAGCATCGAAAAACTCCTAAATTCCTCAAAGGAGAAAACCCAGAAATTCTCAAAAACCAATAACATCAGCAAAGACTATAGTTGCATGTTATGTTAAGCATGGTATTTTGTACTTTGAACCATGTTAATAATGTAACACAAGAGGATGGATCGAGAACCTTAAATCTTTCCCAACCCTATGCTGTCTAAACGCTCTTTTCTCCTGTCTTCTTCACTTTCTGTACCATCAATTTAGATATTGCTAATATACAAATCCAAAGCACCTGGATCAGTTACTGACAAAATGGCCATCAATGCATGACTTTACTGTTCTTTGCTTATCACATGAGAGAATGGCTAGTCCACAGTCAATACCCGCCTATAACCTTGTAGTTGCTAACCACATAAGCATTATTATAAAATAAAAGCCATACCTACTAATCTCAACTTCACAATGTATTGTCAAGTATATGTGGTTGGCTAACACAAGAATCAACTCGATAGACGAAAAGAAAATTCTACAATATTGACTATTGAGAGTCTCACCAGATGTAATTTATGGTTTCTTATATTAAGCAGCACACAGTCTAACCAACCACCCAAACAAAATGCAGGGTGTAATTATGCCTGTAATGGGATAGACTATAACCCCGTATTGAACTTCTTGATAATCACCTGAAGGTTTATGTCCGTGATAGTAGGTCCTACACAAGGTGCCCGTCACATTCCCTTTGAGCATTTCAAGAACTCACAAACACATTGACCAAGAGATTATGCCCGCAAAATCCATTATAACTGACAGGATCTACCAGTGAAAATACTGGGTCATTAGTTTCCAGAAATACCTGACTATTTAAACATGCCAGGTTTCCCTTGAGAACACAGCTCAACTAGAACTAAGTAACCAACTACATATCTTTCTAATGTCCATCAATGTTAGCTTTCCTTAAAGAATCGTTTGGTCAACAAATATCATGCAAGAATATAAGCACTTCTCTATAACTCCACATTTTCTTTTGCTTTTTTTAATCATAGTGCAATAGTTCAACTACTGATGCCAAACTACTAACTTCTGGTTTTTGTACTACCCAAACAAGAGGCACTAGAGTAGACCCGCACCAGATGAAAGCAGAGATTGGAAAGAAGAGTTTAAGAGAATCTGGCGAACTTTTTTTTTTATTCCTATTGGAAGAGAAAACGTACCTTGAGAGCATGTGAAAAACCCGATTGGTAGACCGAATTACGGGCTATTTCACACAGATCACAAGAACTCAACTTCCAAACCTGTAAGAGAGGAGTTAACCAGCTTGAGCCTTCATTGTTTCATGCAATGTAGTGCAAAGAAAGATGGTGGGAGGGTACTCACAGAAGCAGCTATACTGTACTCTTCCACCAAAGGTTCTTTCGTTAAGTGGATTTGTAATGGATCATCAGTAGAAAGAGAAACGTTGAGGCCCCGTAAGAAAAATATTGGAAAAGGATTCCGATGGTAGTCTAAAAACAATGAGTTGTTGCTTAGAGGAGACATAGCCAGACCAATCTGATGAACAAAAAAATAACACAAATTTAGAACCGTTAGACGTTCCACATGCCTGAATCATATGAAGTCAACTCTTCCTTTTTTACCTGAGCCAGGTAGTACAAATACTGGAGTACAGGAGATTTTCTCAAATTGATTCCATGTGCAATATTATGAGCCGTAAGAAAAGTGGCAGCAAGGTGGTCAATGTCACCAGCCTGAACATGATAATGTAAATGAGCATGTCATTCAATCTAAACTGAAAATTACAGCCAAGTTGAAGGAGCTTCCATAAGTACCTCTCCAGAATGAGGACGGAATTTAATAGTTGTCATGCCCTTTGACTCCCGAAGCTGAGACATATAGTTGAACATTTCACAATTTAGTGCAATTAAAACAGGCAACAAGCAACTAGAAAAGAACAAATGTGCTAGGAACTCGAGTAGAATAGCAAACACTGCAAACATCACCCTCAATACAATAATTAAATTCCCAGATGAAGCTTACTTATGTGTTATACTAACTGAAAGCTGCTGGTTACGAACGATGTTTTCATTTCTACTTTGAAGAGACAAATGAAGCGCAGAGCTTAGTAGCACGAAGCAGGGGCCGGGGCGGGTGCGGAGGAGCGGAGGCACCTAGAAGCTCCTAAGGTTGGGAGCGCCTAAGAAGCGTATATAGATTATATAAAATATCTTTAAATACTTATCCTGTTATCCATTAAAGGAAAAGTGATACTTACTATAAAAAATCCCGATCTTAAAGTGTAATTATTGGAAGTTAGATATTCTCAATTTGCAAAACTTCCAGACTAATATGATTCTCATATTCTTATATCCACAATGGCATAACTCCCTTAAAAGTAAGAGAATAACTGCCTTAACGGCCCGATAAGCTCCCATCTTAGTTAGGAGCAAGCTCCCGCCAAGCTCCCATCTTGGGAGTGCCGATTCGAGCTCCAGGGAGCGCACTCATTTTAGAAGGATCCTGCTACTAAGGCGCAGAGGATCAACTATTTTTGTCAAGTCGTTAAGACTCATTGAATAGTAGCAACATAAAAGGGAGAAAACACATAAACCAAGCTAATATGGAAGGTGAGCTAAGTGCACTTATAACTAATCGTGCTACTACTAGTAAAATAAGTACACGTCAATTCATGTGGAAGAAACCAAGTAGCATTGATACATATAGAGAGTAGCCTTTGAGAGTAGTCCTGTCGATGTAGGACCAGTGTCTGATCAGTGTTGGACCAGTGTCGGACACGAATTTCTCTTTACTGTTAAAGACGTGTCTTAACACACCTTCAACATGTACTAACTTGAAAATGATACTTCGTAATTTCATACAATCTGACCATACTGTTGGGATGCATTTTAGTGCACGAATGAACGATTAATACACACCTTGTTTAGAGTGTAAAGGTTAGCGTAGCAGTAGTACACATAGTATGAAAATGCAGGATTGAATATGTTAGTCCATTGAGCAGGTGTGGGCATGTGTTTTGTAGGGCGTCTTTCGGGCTTGCTCTCATCATCCACCAAATCCAGCCCAACAACCTGAAATCCCAAGTAGATGACAAGGAAATCACTATAGTCTGCAAGCTTAGTCCTTCAGAGTTGATCAAACAAAGAATAAGCCAGAATGCAACTTAAACTGAATCCAACAGAATGAAGGGGTAACAAGTTAAGGTAAAATGCGCAACAATGATTGTCCAGTTCATATCACTGTTAGAGTGATCTATCAGCTCGAAAAAATTATCCTTACCCTAACAGAAAGAATCGTGATAAGAGAGTGAATACCTGTTTCAAGAAAATATGCAACTGCGGGTGTGAATTCGGGTCAACAGTAACCTCAAACAGAGGAAGAAAGATATTGTCAAGAATATTCTGAAACGATGTCACAATTCCCATTTCCTTGTACACATTGTACAATCGTGGAAGCTGAAAGATGAGAAATTCAAATGTTTTAATTTGTGAGAATTCCAAAATACTACAATAAAATTCAAAGAACAGGTATTTCCAGCCATAAAAAGTTAGAGCTCAAAGAACAAAACCTCAGGCTTCAGATGAAAATAGGAAGGCCATCTACCAGAGTCTCATAGTTCACAATTCCTCTTAAATTATTGAAGTGAAATTATATTTTTTGAAGTGAAATATCAAGGTGCTCACAAACTTGCTAGTAGAAAAAACTGGAAAGCTCCAGAACAAGGAATCCAGTCATTAAGTTAAAGAATAAGAATCATCATCTGAAATTCTGAATAATAATTTCAGCATGGACAGTTTTGGGATTAGAATCTCCCCCTTTCAGTAATTGCTACATGTCCTTCATGTTGCTAGCCACAAGTCACCAACGTCCTAGCATGCATACAGTCACAAGGGCCCTGGAGCCCACCAACTGACTGAGACAAACACATTCTGGGTGTAGGAGATGTGAGAAGAAGAGTTAACAAGGAGCTTCTCATTCTTGAGATAGGAGGCTGCTTTGTAAAATGGTAACCAAATTCCAGATCATGGATCTGATGGAAATACAAAAACAGGTTCTGGAGCCAGAGCGTTGACAAAAACTGACAGATAACAGGATTCCGGATTAGGACTCTGATGGAACCGTGAAGCTGTCCGGAACTTGTAAGGTTGTCCAATAGAGAACTTCCAGGGGTCACCCTCAAGGTACAGGATTCCCAACCATATAGACCTAACTTCCAGGGGTCACCCTCAGGTGCCTAACATGTTCATTGGGCTCGTAGCATCTTGACACCTTTGCAAAGGCCCTTGGGACTTGCTACCTCAAGGCACTAAGTTGAGGCTATAGATGGAAACTATTTTCTTTACTGTTTACATCCTTCTTTAAGCATTGAATTACCTTGAGGTCATAATTTTCTTAGTCTACGGAGTTCAATGGCACCAAGTTTACACAAACAAAAGACTGATGTGAGGACATCTTACTCCACGAAGTGAAACTTCGAAAATATGCATAAAACTTTAGGAAAGAAGACTGTGACACGTGTGCCGAAACGCAATAGCATGGAGTCCGAAGCTTAATGCTCCATTTGGTTCAAGGAAGTATTGGAAGAAAGGAGATAAGAAAAAAGAAATTTGAGTTCTCATTTACCTTGAAATAACAAGGAGGACAATAAATACAATTATAACATGGGAGAAACTTTTTCGTTTAGGCATCATTTCTCCTCTTTTCATTTAGACATTTGTCAGGAATATGAAGCCTAAGGGATAACATGCAAGATTTGAAAAGGTTCTGAACTACTGCGTTTTCGTTTTCTTTTTCTTACTTCAACCACAGCCAGCCCTAGTACCTTTAGGTATGAATACCAAATACCTGATTTCATAGCTCTAACTCCTTCCCCACCAACTAATCATTTTCCCCTCCAAACCATCAAAAAGTTAAGGCCAAGAATTTTCTGGAACCAACTTTTCATAAAGCAAGTTGTTAGTGGTAACTGGTAAGCAACTTTTCCAAGCCAAAGCGCATAATACTCGTAGTGGTAAGTGGCAACCCCACAACCCACCAATTGCAAACAGAAAAAGGGAAGAAATAGAGAATAAGACAAGAACAAATAAGTACAAGATATAAAAAGATCGATTCCCTGAATGACAGAGTTGAGTAAGTACCTGAATCAACCAAACAACATTCTCACTGTACAATTCATTATTCACTATCCAACTTGCCATTTGATCCCACTCACTCATCTTCCTACCATATATTGATATCCTGTATTCAGCCATCTGTGGCAGCAACAAATTCAAATGTTCCACATGGATTAAGCAATACTAACATGAAGCACAAAAAAACAGCCCCAAGAGACAGAATTTTAGGGAAGGCGAGCATCTAAACTTAAATTGGTCATAAGCTCAAATTGCAGAAGCTTTTAAGCCAAAAGTGGCCGGAAAGACAACACCCAAACTCCCAAAAAAATCACGGTATACAGTGCGATAAATATTCTTCAATTTAATATTTTTCCCCATTATTTGCTTGTGGCTAGAAACTGAAGATAAATCTGACAAGTGGGTTTCAAAAAACACAAACTTTAATGGAAATACTGAAAAACCCATTATTTAGTGCCTGAACTTTAGGGATGGTTAAGGCCCTTAAGGGAGGTGGACAGCACAGCACAGACCTAATGTTTCATACATTCATAGTAAATGCAATAAGTTCTGAATGCCATCAAACTCAAACTCAAGTTATCAAGCTTGGCACCTCAAGCTATACATAAGAAACTTAGTGCAAGTTTCCAAAGACAATTTCAACTGAAGAAAGCTCTTGGTTGGAGCAGATACTACAGATATTTAAAGAAGACGGCAAATCAGACAATGGAGCTTGTGATCTTTTTCGAGGGATCATTTGCAGAGCCGGCTCAAGACTTCAAGTGGCCCGAAGCGAAATCCTACGATGGGCCCTTATACATTTTTCTACTAGAAAAATCAAAAGAGCAAATATATTCAAGACAAAATCATAAGTAGTATGTATGTACTTGCTGTCTAATAAAATTCCTAAGCAAAGAAAGTGAAACTTCAAGAAATATTCAACTGAAAAAAACTGGGATCAAAGTGAAGGTGAAGCAAATGGAGTTTTGTATAAAGGCTTAGTATTGGAATTACTTGTAGTTAGCTAATGGGTATACCAGTTGAAGTCCACTTTAAAATAAGGGTGCTAACAACTAGTGAAGGATATTGATATCTCCTATCCCACATGGCTTTTTAAAAAATAAAAAACTCCTAAATGCACAACTGATTCAAGGTTAGTTGGTGGGCTTTCAACCGTAGATAGTTTGTTTCAATCCTACGTAGTATATCTATAAGCAACTACCAAAAATCAGGGGCCCTAATTTGGGGTGCAAAATGGGGGCCCGGAAGCAGCTGCTTCCTAGGCTTGTCCCTTAAGCCAGTACTGATCTTTTGATACTTCCACATAAAAACACAAGGCAACTCATACTCCATCTGTCATTATCTCTTAATTTGGTACTAATTCAGATAATTATAAATAAATAAAAAAGTATGAAAATTGTACATAAATTATTATTGAATAATAAATGCCGTCTCACAATAGATGCGACCTATGAAGCACCGACACCTCTAGAGGTCAAGTATCGCAGTGTCGGACATGGGGACACGGCGGGGACACGTATGGGACACGCCACGTGGCGTGTCCCATAATTTAATTTAAATTTTTTACGGGGACACTGATGGGGACACGGCAGGGGCCAAACTGTAATTTTTGAGGGGCCAAACTATAATTTTTAAGAAATTTGGGGGTCAAATTGTAATTTTTTTAAAAAAAATTGGGGCCAAATTGTAATTTTTTTTAAATTTATGGGTGTCAAACTATAATTATTTATTTATTTAAATATACACGTGGCGTGACCCCCGCCGTGTCCGTGTTCCTATTTTTTTAGAATTCCCGTGTCAGTGTCCTTGTCAGTGCAGTGTCGGTATCCGTGTCCGTGCATCATAGGATGTGACCATGTTTCAGAGAAAATTGTCTCCACCATTAAAAATTTAAAACTAGTGATTGTAGTTTTGCAGTAACAGAACACTACATCTAATGAAAGGGGTAACCATAAGACCTACCCAGTACCCACAACAAACCCTTTTTTTTCCCCTCCTCTTCAACCACATTTTGAAGGAGGGGGGATACGGTAAGCTGCAGCTCACAGTGGTAAGTCCAACCAGACAATCAATCACCAGTCAGTTTCTGCAGCTCAAACAAAAAATCACCAATCCAACCCCTTGGGCTCCCCAACCCCCCTTCAATGAGTTCAAAATTGGAACGGGAAAGAAATCAATGGAAACAGGATAAGGTAATCGTGGCACCAATGGATGCAACATTGAGTGTTCACACGAATCACAGCCACCAAATATACAAGCAAACAATAAAGAAACAAACGAAGAAAAGCTAATCTTCCACATATCTATGAGGATCTTGTACGAACCATAAGAATGAACAAATATTTCAAGAATGCACCTGATATTTACTTGCACCAAGATCTGAAAAAACTTGCTTCGTCAGCTCAGCAAGGAAACGACCTATTTTACAGAAGAATTATAAGACCGTATTTCGATGGAAAAAAAAAACATACGAGGAAAAGAATGACAGGAAACCCGGCAATAAAACTAAAGAAAATTGAACTATTACTGTAACTCAGTCAAAAAGCACACAAGCAATGTCCTGAATTGAGACTCCCAGCTCATCTCGAGGATGTAGAAATAATGAGGCTGTCATCATATATAGATCATATGATTAATAGAAGACCGTATGAGACATGCTCCCTCCTTCCCAAATTGAAAGTCCACTACAAAAAGACGTGCAATTTTCTAATCAAAAAATAAAGTAATTCCGTACATAATTTCCTAAATTTTTTCTCACCAAATTAAAGAAGTAATTGAGATCTAAAATTTGGCGCCAAGAAATTAAAAAAATTATTTACCCAATTATTTTATTTTTTGATCCAAAAATTGCACGTCTTTTTGTAATAGACTATCAATTTGGGATGGAGTGCGTAACATGGTTTATCAATATTACTTTCGGCAACCAAACCCCAGTTGCATATGCTAGCAGTGTGTGTTTCTTACTTGTATAGTTGTATTAGCCAAAGTGTGAGAATTATGTTCCTTGGAAAGAATTTTAGACACAGATAAACTGTGCCAATTAGTTTTTGAGAGCATTAAGAGTGTTCAATCGAACCCAATATTCACAACTGACACGGTCCATCCACTGCTGTGCATCTTCTACATAGGCAAATAGATTGACCACAAGGTTCTACAATCACAGTAACTGCCACGTAATGGAAAATTGTTACCACAGCTGCAACCACTTCTTCCAACTCAACTAACTATAAAGTAGTAGTAGTTGTTAACCATAGAAGATAGAACTATTCCAAAGTACTGGAGCCTGTCTACTTCAACAAAAAGCTCCGATGCAAAACAGGTAAGTAATATCAGGGAAGTAAACAAAGAGCGGCACAGAATAACTTTCTTAAGATTTAACTTCAGCATGTCACCCATTAAGTAAACATACAAGACATACCCTGGATAAGGTTATCTTGCTTCAAAAAAATCTCCCTTAGCCTACTTTGACCACATGGATTATACTTCAAGTTGAATTTGTCAAAACGATGAAAGGTGCTCTTGTCCGCATGAACATCTAAAAGGTCAACATTCAGGTCATACCTGTATGGAGAAAAGCAAAACATGAATTATTCTGTTCCCCAAGTATCTCAAAACAAGTCAAAATCAAAATCAAAAGATAGTTTGATGATGACGATGACGAGAATAAAGAGGATGATATTCACATCTGTAAATGAAAAGTCTAGAGGACTAGTTCATTACCCAGTCAAATCCAGGCTCTCGAAAACCTCTTTTAAGGTCAAATACGTTCCATCTCGAAATATTACAACCTGAAAAAAAAATGAAAGGTTCAGACATAGGACAATTGATAATCTTATCCTCTTCGAAATAGCAATTCCTATCATTGATTTAAGCGAACAAATTCTTATATGGCTAAGTAAGCAAGGACGTGCCTACATTTAGCATGTGTCTGGTTTGATAGTTTCTATGTGGCTCTGAATTGACCATAAAAAGAACATCTAGAGTCCAAAATTCACCACTCAAAACTTACAAAAACAAGCAGGAAAACTAAAAACATGCACTGCGAAACGTGAACAGATAGATCCACATTATTACCTCATCAGGCTCCTTCCTCAACTTTGACTTTATGAACCTCAAAAGATGTTTCTGGTTCATGCATGCGGAGTGATGAACATGTGTATCAACTTTCCTAACATTGTAAAAGTCACGGTGTGGTGCACTTTTCTGAGCTAGGAACTCCCTATCCGCATTAAGCATCAAATGAAGATTGAATTTCTGCATGGATGTGCAGATATGCATTACATCAAACATCACATTACAGTTTTCAACGTAAAAATAAAATAAACCAGGCATGCTTTCATTAAGAAGGGGCAGAATGTAATGAATTTACTTGTTCCAAAAGACCCAACCGATGATGGCATAATGTTCGGATATTCCCAGCTGCTATTACTTTAAGAATATGATGCAGGTCAGTGAAAAATCTTGTTGCATCAGCAACAGGAAAAAGCTTCTCTTTTGCTGGGGAAAGAAACAATACAAATATTAGAGAACAACCATAAGGACCCTCAATCAAACAGAAATGAAAAACTCATGCTAAACAGGATGAACAAAGCCATAGCAACTTACAATCTTTATTTGCATAAACATGAACCACTCCATCCTCCATCTGGAAATAGTGCTGCAAGAGAACTTTAACATGTCATTCACCAGAGAACTAATGAGGGAAACAACCTATGAATAATTCAAGGAAAGACTGACAACAAATAATCGGAAGCACAAACAGATAAACTCACATCAGATTTCCCCTCGGGAGTGTAATCAAATGGATTTGGGTTAGGCTTCGGGGTACTTGGATCAGATATTACTTCTTTCTCCCATGGAGTAATAGCTTCCCTAAACACATAACTTTGTCGCAGTTCAAGGCAAGCTTGCAGAGTCCTATACACATCCACTTCCTCAAGTGACGGTTCATCTAATATCAATTAGAGGGAAACATATCAAACCTACTAAAACATGGGCCTCGAGATGCATTGGAAACAAAACAACTGACTGGTTCCATACTAAACTAGTGAGGAAGTGATCTGCAATGCCTCAAAATACATTATGGATTTAGGACCTAATTCAACTCCAACAACAAAGTTTGAGGATTTTCTCCTCCTGAACTTCAGTTGTCACCTCATAGGTGGCAGGGAAATTTATAAGCATCTGGAAACCCCAACTCTCATAGGCACAAAAGTTAAAAGAGAAGTGCGAGTGAAGAAAAAAAGGAAATGCACAAATGATAAAAGGTCGAAGAAAGATACCATTTGGGGCAATATTAAGCCGTACAAAAGTTTCATGCTCTGGCTCCTTTCGGAGAATATCTGCCGCTACAGGGTCAGGCTGAACGCCATGCAGGTCACCAGATACACTATGAGTACGGATCATGCTTGATGCAACTATAGGTATCTGCTCACCATTGGCGTTATTGTGGTTTGGTAAATCCTGGAACAGGTTATTAGTACATCACAACGTAGCTCATAAATTCACAAACTAATTAATTGGACAACTTATTGGAACACAATAAGAACGTCAATGGTACCCAAAACAATGACACATAGCAAGAGTAATCAAGATCAGGCTATAGTGAAATTAAATGTTGTACAAATACATCATCCAATTAAATCATTAGCAATTGGAGCAAGAGAGGGAATTTACTAAACAACTTACAGCACTTCCATTAGTATGAATATACGTATTCAGTTTAGCATCGTCAACGATGTTATCCTCGTCATCGGATCCTTCTATGCTTTCAAAAGCACTAGCACTTGCAACAGGAGACTTGGGAGAAGTTGGTCTATGCCCAGCTCTTTTGGTTGAATTCACGTGGCCAGTAGATTTCCCTAAAACACAATGATACTATTGTTGAGCGGAAGAAATCTTATCACCCAAAACACATTATATCTATTCTACAAACAATTAGTTACTGCCAAAATACAAGAAACCAAAAAATAAATGGCCAACTTACAAGGAATTACAAGCTCAACTCAACAAACTGGTGTCCAACCTATTTCAGGGAGGTAAATAGCTGACAAGTCATTTCTGACATCCCACTCAATCCAGGACACAAATATCAGGTCAACCATGTGGCTAAAACTACTATGTTTCCACTGAAGAACAGTTTGTTTGACTGTCAAGTGGCTGTTGTCAGCCAACCATGCTGATTACTGGGAATTACTTGATATGGTGTGTTCGTACGTGTGTGTGTGTGTGTGTCGATTGCGATTCTCCACGAGTTAATTGCTAAACAATCCACAAGAAAATATCGAATTAGTCTCACATTGGCTTAACATGTCTGCACAAATCAAACAACTAGCCAGAGGCTATTCAATAACCCACAATGAAAGAAATGCTACCCAAAAGAGAAGGGAAAATAAACTAGTTGTAAAAAAGTCCAAGGACTAGGAAATTAAATACTACTAATTCCACCATATGAGGCAGCCAGATGCTGTCAAGATAATCGTGATTGTAATCACAACTTCAAGATCAATAGCATCCCCTCCAAAAGTCCATCACTAGTTTACTTCCAAAAAGAGCTCATAAAAGCAGAATGGGAGCTTTCCACATCATCCTACCTATATTCCAAGTTATAAGCCAAATCCAAGCCACGGAAAGAAGAGGCATCATGCAAGAACCCTGATTCTTCTTAATAAGCTAGTCATAAGTTGCTGCATGATATGAAGTATGAACATTGGAACAAAGTGTTTCCAGTGCACAAGAGGAAACCATTTGATTAAGCTGTCTCCCTTCTATCACCACCAGAAGAAGTCATTTTGCTGACCTCATGTTTTCTGGAATACGGAATTAAAACACAAAACCTAGCATAATTCCTTTTTCTACCTTTTTTGTCCATACAGCTATGGCACAAGTTCAAGCTTTTCCTTCATTGTCCATGAAACTTAAACAAGTTTGGTGCTTGCTTCTGCATCTCAACTTATACATCAGCAATCCTATCAGTCATCAGTTTCTTACAAAGGTATAAGAAGGGACACCTAAATTACACAAGTGCACACATCTGCTGCTTTTTCAATGTCAATGCCCCTTAATTTAGACGAAAAGGGAAAAATCAAAGCTGGCACTATTGCACAAATAGATATCAAAATTGAAGCTATAGTGGCTAGAAATATTTGAGAGAACCACGGCACGAATAAGCGTGCACCCAATTATACCGAACGAACCCTTATTTTCCCTCTTTTCCTACACAAAATTTCTTTTGTCATCAATCAAGAAAGGAATATTTCCTGGGCGCCTATGTACTCAGGAAAAAAACTTCAATTTTATTCCTATATACAAGAATCCCCTGCTCACTCCAATTTTCGACACATGTGTCTAGCTTAAATAAGGTGGTTTCCATTCCAAGAATGACAATAGCCTCCAGCCTAATGATATCAAACTCTAGAACCTGGCCATGTTGAAGTATAGAAGTGCTTAATCGAAGCGATATAGCAATTGTAATAGCAATTGTCTCAATTACACATGTCAGGTATAGACATTTTATCTCCATTCCATGTAGAACAGAATAACGTAACATATTATATCACATAAATGATAAATCCCCCTCCTCACTCCAATTTTGATGCGTAAAGTAATGCTTAAATAAGTATGCCAATTGCCTGCAGCCTAATGGTAACAATTGAAGTGCTTAATCAGCTTTATACACCACTTGTAATACAATGGTCCCGATGAAAAATGTTTTCGCTGCACTTTTGTACTCGGTACTAATCATTTTCTACTCATTTCATTCCATTACACTCCATAATGTAAACTAAACACATAAATCCCTCAGCTCACTGCAATTTTCAACACATAAGTAATGCTACAACCAGGTGTAATGTTTGCTTCTAAGAATGCCAATTCCCTGCAGCCAAATGGTATGAACTCAAAATTTAGGCGCTATAATAGCAGTCGTAATATCAACAATATCCTCATGTTTCACAACACAGTCTCAGAGCAGTTGTGTTCATCACTCTCCTGGTGAGAAGTCTGAAACATACATACCTTCGGGAAGCGTGTGGAGCCTCGGCAACCCGGCCGGGATGGCGTCGACGTGAACCGGACCGTTTAACCGCCTCTCATCGCCGCCGCCACCGTCGACGTTTCCGCCGGAGATCCCGACGACGTCAGGCAAGGACGCCGACGCGCGCCGGTAACCGCCGTTGGCCTTTCTCCGGCCGTGGCCCCGGCCGCCGCGCTTCTCCGCGAATTTCCTGAAATGCTGGGGCGAGTCGGCGCCCTCCTCGGCGTCGTCTCCTCTCTCCCTGTCCCTTTCCACCGCCTTGGCGAACTCGAGGAGCTGATTTAGGGTTTTACGGTGCATAAAGTAGGCCGAGACGGCCACAAAAGAGGCTCCGACTAGAGCCGCCATCGCTAGATGAACGGCGTACGCGTCCATAACTTATTACTCTCACCAAAACACAATCTCTCTCTCTCTCTCTCTCTCTCTCTCTCTCTCTCTCTCTCTGTATATATATAAAGATACGATATATTACTATATATGGCTGTGAATTGGAGTAGTGGGGGGCAACCCTACAAGATAATAGCGTAGAGAGAGAAAGAGAGAGCAGCAGTAGGAGTAGGAGTAGTAGAAGCAGACAACAGAGTGTTAAGAGGGAGCTGCGTCTGCTTTATTCGGAAGAGGTGAGGGTTGATCGCTTATTTATAGGGGGGGAGGAGAGAGAATGTAGGAAGGGACATTTTTTTTTTTTTTTTTTTTTTTTTTTTTTCGATCCTTAGGAAGGGACATATTCGCTTATGCGTTTTGGGCTCCTCTCTCTCTCTCTGAGTCTTGGACTCTTGGTGACCCTTTCTGAAGCATATTATCAGAAATGCTGTTTATCTTTCCAATTTGTGGGGTACCTTGGCTTAAGGGTGTTTCTAATAACAAAAAATACTACAAATTTAATGTATTTTACCATCTCGTTTTTACTAATAAAAAAGTTTCAGCATTTTATCATCTCGTTTTCACTAACAAAAAAGTTATCAACAAAAACTTTTTTTTACCGTAACTCTACTCACAAACTCATCATTACCAGAAATAGTTTGATATTTCTCAACAACTTATTCACTACCGAAAACACCTAACAACTTATCAACCACAAATAAAAATCTACAAATTTTTCACTTCTAAAAACACCCCCCCCCCCCTTAATAATCTTTGCGGATCTTTTTTGTCTTTACAACTTTTGCTCATCTTTATAGTTTTCCCAATTTTTGTGGATTGGTTCATCCCAATGAGAGAAATATTAAAAAATTAGGATCAAAACCTTTAAAAGTTCACTAAAGGCAAAAATGATCTAAACATTTTTTTAATTTTGGTTGATGTCAATTACTCCCTACATACCCAAATAATAGTCTAGTATTTTATTTTCAATTGTCTCTTATTAAATGTCTATTTTGAAAGTTTTTTTTTTGTCATTTAAAAGTTATAACGGGAGTCAAGCACATCCTCCATGAGTACTCAAACTCAAGACTTCTCCCTTGAGAAGGAGAGAAAGGAACCAACCACACTAGGTGGTGTTCCTTCATTTTGAAAAGTTAATTGGTAAAAGTTTGTACAATTATTATTATGTCATTTTCAAAAGTTAATGGGTAAAAGTATAGGATAATTTTAAAAAGTGGAGGTAATATTGATGTGAAAAGTTGTGATGATGATGTGTCCATAATAATTAACATTTACATTTCCCTTTTTTGTATTCACCTTCTTGTATGTAAATTTGCAATTTATTCTTTTTTTTTTTTTTTTTTTTTGAAGATCAATTTATTCTTTCATAGTACTAACAATGTATACATGCAAAGACAATTTTGTAACTCCACAAGAAAAACTAACGACGAATTAATACTGCTATCCTTCAGTTAATATATAGGGCAACGTACAGATTACCAAACCAATCACTTTAAATGTTCACTCTATCTTAATTTCTTTAAGTGTCGTCGTTGGCATATAAATTGGTAAAATCAATTATAATTTGACGCATATTGTGTCCATGACACCCACCAAACAAAACCTAGTAGCTTGCTGGCATGTTTCGGATTTGTCAAGAATTCGGTTTTAAAATTGACATTGAAAACGATGACTCTCAGCCTCCCACTGGTTTTTCACAGAAAATAGTGTTGAAAAGTTTTTCCCCCTGTTCTCTTGAACTTAACTAAAATTTAGAGTTTAATTCTTATTTGAATTTTTTTTGTATTTATTAGTTTTGCGTCAAACTTTTGTGGGTTCTTAATTTGTCTGAATGAGAGAAATCGAAAAAGTAAATTTTTTCTTACTCTTACCCTAGTATTTTGAGAAATAACCACTTTTCATTTTTGCGCTAAAAAATGGTTATTTCTCAAAATACTTGGGTAAAAATATTAATTTTTTTTTTTCCGATTCCTCTCGTCGAGACGAATCATTAACCCACAATGATTTAGCACAAAATTTACAAATGCGAAAAAAATTCAAATAAAAATAAAATTCTCAAATTTAAATTAAATTTAAGTTAAGTTGGGAATTGTGCAGACAAAGAGAAAGTTAATCTCAATTTTTTTTACGTCTGTGGTGGCCAGGTGCAAGGTTGCTGTTGTTGGTTTTTTTTTTATCCGCAGGTTGCTGATGATGTTGGTTGATTCATATTGTTTGGGAAAGATGAAGAAAAAGGGCAGTGTTGTCTTTTTACATAAAAATTGAACTTTATTTAATCTTATTTTTCATTCTAACTCTCACAATTGGCGTGTGTAGCACACCTTCCATTAGTTTGGAAGGAAAACATGACAGTAGCACTTTAATTTCAAACCACGAGGAGGTGAATTGATCATTTCAAAAAGTTAAGAAAGTGATGCACAAAAAACCCAAATCACATAAAAATAATCCGTACTTTGCCCTAATATAGGAGTATCATAAAAGTACCTAACACTACAAAGGTCTTATCAAAACACCACATATTCTTCCAGAAACATATCCAAAACCTCAAAACGAGCGGAGTCGGTTAGATCGAAATTACTCATTATTTTGAGCACGAAAGAAAAAAATTCTTTGCTGCAGTGTAACATAGCTTTTTTCACTATATTTTATTGCGATTAACAAAAGTTCTGATAAATAACTCGTCATTGATTTTTTTTTATTCTTATAGGCCCACGTGCTATCTTTGCAGGAGAGTGGAGGAGTGGGCTATCCTTTTCATTATCCTTTTGCTAATGCGGAGTATATTTGTTGAGTTGATATGTGGAGACAACACACACCTATATATTTAATGACAACACATTAGGCTTGTCAATAGATCGGATAAAAAAAAAAGGACCAAATTCAATCTGAATCTGATATAGCTAATCCAATAATCCGAATTCGAAAATAGCAATACGGATCGAATCGAATTCGAATTTTGTCGGATTAAATTCGATAACAATCTGATCCAAATTTGATTTAAAAAAATTCTATTGCTCTTATTGATAAGAGACTTAGAAAAAGAGAGAGAGAGAGGGGTGGGAGGGAGGGAGGGAGCGCGACGAAACTCACCACCACCGTTGACCAACACCACCGACGACCACAACCACCGGAGGTATCTCCACATCTGGTGACCACCACAAGAGGCGAAATTTGCTCGATCGGCTTGGCCCAGCATATTTCCCAATTCTCCCTCGACCTACTACTCGATCGTCAACATTGCAGATTCTTCTGCCACTTTTCCCTTTACCACTTTTCTTTCACTCAAAACCCAATTTTGAATAAAACCCCTCCAATGTTACTGTCGTTTTCATCTCTCTCTCTGCGTGAATTTGGAAGACCAATGTTTTGATGGTGCTATTACTATTGAAGTCTATTCTTGCAATCTTTTATCTGAAGTTCTGTTTTCTGAAGTGTTTTTTTTATCATGATGAAGTTTGTTTGATATTGCATCCTGCTGCTCGGCCCCCCCATTTTTTGGGGAATTCCCCTCCCCCCACCCTAAATTCTGGAAGTTTAAAAAAAAACGGATCGGATTTGAATTCGGATTGCCACTATTGGATTTATAGGGTTCAGATCGAATTTGACAACTTCGGATTCGGATTGGACTTGGTCCATTGATAGGCTTACAACACACAATTTCTGCCTATCAAAAAAGGGGGGAAAACACGATTTTCGTTAGTAGATATTGCGTAGAACCGGCTGTGGTTGAACCTCTAACTGCAAGACTCTCTCTCTAGGAAAACCCAAAGCTTCCAAAGTACTAAGAAAAACCCAAAGCTACATTTAGGGTTAGGGGCGGGGAGGCTACCGCCTCCTCCCCCGCCACTCTCTGCACTCCCTCCTATGAATAAGCATCTTACTCGTTCCCCTCCGTGCGAAACCCCCCATAAGCGTCTCAGCCCATGTAGAAGGTGAGGGGTATGCCGAGGAAGTATGAACCAGAAGGGTCAGTGACCATGGCTTCGTCGTTGTAGCCGATTTCGTCTTCAGCTCCGCTTCGGTGATTGGCATCCTCCGTTCAAAGTGCCCTCCTCGGCTCCGGCCACGCAGGCCTAATTCTTTGCTTGCTCGACTTCCCCCTCCGTTCCTCCCCTCCCCGGCGAGCGGCAATGCCCTTCTTTCTCTTTCACCCAATCGATCAGCTACCTCCTCCAATCACCTTTTTCCTAGTCCGATTGGCTAGCTCAATCGATCTCTCTGATCGACGTCCCCTTCCCAGTTGATCGGTCCCCTCGTTCTTCCCTCTTCAAACTGGATCTGACTCCCCTTCCTCGTCGGCTCCGATCGGAACTTCCCCTTGCGTGGCCGCATTTCTCAAGTTGGGGTTTTGTGTGTTTTTTTTTTTAAAGCATGTTTGGTCGGCTTTGGTTGCTGTTTTGGCTCAAGTATCTGTTCTATTTGGTTGCCTCTAGTCACGATTTGGTCGCCACGGTTTGTTGAGCTGAGACTTGAGGCGCTAAGTTCTTGGCTCGCTTGAAGCCGGATCGTTGTTTGACAGTTCCGGTTCTAAAAGATGCATATCGCTTAGGCTCTGTTTGGAACTTAGAGAAAGGAAAAGAAAAGAAAAGGGAAGGAAAATAAGAAGGAAAATTTACTATTCATTACACTTAAAATCTTTATTTTCTTCTCTCTTTCTCTTCTAACCAAACAATATGAGGGAAATTTTTTTAATTTTCATTTCTTTTCCTTCTTTTCTCTAAGTTCCAAACAAAGTCTTAGTTTTTTGTTGTATTTTGTTTATGTTGTGTTTTTGTTTTGCCGCACACAATTTCTACACTTCCCATACTGTGCTTTGTTCATTAGGCTTTAAGTTGGCCTTCGCTTGTCATTGGCATTCCTAAGCTTTTTGTAAGCCTCTATCTTCTAGCGATTGCATAGTTCTTTGTGCATTTTGTGTTTTGCGGGTCAGTACTTTGTGTTCTATTCCTTAAATCCTTGTTTGGCTTTCGCTCGTTGCTAAGGTGTCTTAATTATTGTAACGGCGATAACACATTGTACTTTTCTTACCATGAATGAAGGTCATTGATCTTCCAAATAAAAAAATCGTGGTTCCATGTCAATCAAAGGAATCTACAAATAGAAAAGGCAAAGGGGTAGGTTTTGCCATAACTTGCCCCGCCCCTAACGGGTATCGGGTTTATTCACCCACCTCTCTCCTATATTTTTTTTTACATCTTACGAAAATATGTTGTAAACTCCAAAATAAGTGGGCACCAACAATAAAAGTTCGTAAAATAACTATTAAACCCAAAATCTACTCTGTAAGAGCAAAATGGAAGAAATGATTAATATACTATGTGCTACTTTATTTGCAAGGGTAAAAATATAAGAATAAAATACATTTTCATGCATAAAAAATTACGGAGCAGGTATCAGGATGAGATAATATCTAATCGCACCCAACCAGGTTTCTTCAATTCTCCCCAATCCCGACCCGATATGCGAAAAATTTAATAAAAATTTGCAACTGATTGGGGGCGGGGTGGGTTGAATTGTCATCTCTATCTACAAACATAAACTTAAGGTAATGAAAGAGATTATTAGACCACACAATGGGACTTGGGCAGCAAGGAAGAGAGTAAAAACCGAAAAATCGAATCGACTGATAAACTGACTAATTTTCTTACAAATTCGATCGGGTTTCTAAGTATTTCGGTTTGAATTTTATTAAAAATAAGAGTTAGTATTTGGTTTTGGTTTCTCGGGAGAAAAAGAAAAAAAACACTAAACGGAATCGAACCGAATTAAAGAACCAGTTTACATTTTACACAAGTTGGCTTTAATCGTAGTCGTCCATCACTTCATCTCCACATCACACGTTATTCTCCGTAACACATTGTCATGTTCCCACTTCCCCAGCCGCTTTCCCCCGAAGAACCTATGAGACCCTTCACAACTCAACGCCAATCAATGGCCAAGTCATTGTGAGTTGCAATTCAAGCCCCAGTTGCATTAGTTTGTGTAACGGAAATTTGGTTCAGTTGTGGTTAATATCTTCGGAGCAGTCACTGACCGATTTGAACTACACACCGAACCGAACGGTTTACCCCTTTCATCGGGTGGCTTCGGTTCATAAAATCTAAAAACCGACTTGTTTGATTCGGTGGCGAAAATGGTCAGAAACCGACTGAATCAAACCAATTTCTTTCTTTTTTTTTTTTGTTCAAATGGAAATAGAATCGAACCGATTTCATCCTACTGGATAGGTGTAGTTAGGGCTGTCCGCGGATCGGTTTGATGCGGACCGGTCCGGTTCCCAATCCGCTTGCGGCTGATTGTCGTTTTCTCCATCCGTCAACCGTCTGTAACGTTGTTTGATTGGTTCGGTTTGGATGCGGTTTCCACTACAAGAAAAATGAAAATTGGTGATGAAAAAGTGACGACGAAATTTAATTTTGTCACTAAACGAGTATATTTGGCGACGAAAAAATAAATTCGTCACTGTTTTGACAACTTCCGTGACGAAATAATTTCGTCACCAATT
>JAOTQK010000019.1:14837440-14854113 GCA_025642025.1 Rhododendron ferrugineum
GTTCCATTCTTTTAAACGCATTCCATGTGTTTGATTAAATGTTTACTGGAAAACAAAAAACTCACTCGCATTTTGTGCGTGAGTGAAACTGGGTGTGGTTCCTTTCTTTTAAACACATTCCAGGTGTTCGATTAAATGTTTGATTTGGCCTGTGTGATTTTCTTGCTCAGGCTTGGATGAAGGTTTGTGAATGAAATCAACTGGCGTGTTTGTGTGTCAATTGTGTCCTGTGGTTGAATCGATTGTTGAATTTTTTTCCTTCCAAGTCTACGAGAGATATATGATAATAGTCATCAACTAGGTTGAATTTTTTCCTTCCAACTATTTTTGTTTTTTCAGGTACCGGTTGAACCTTCTCACACTAGCTTTTGTGAGTAAACATTTAATCAAACACATGGAATGTGTTTAAAAGAATGGAACTGCACCCAGCCTCTCACACACAAATGGCATTTTTGTAAGAAACCCTAGCCACACCAATATTCGTTTATTACCTATTCCCATCCCTCACTCATGCTATGTCTCCCTCAGACCCACACTCTCTCTCAACTCTCTCTCGCTCTCTGTCTATCTTCGACCGACCCACTACCACAGACCCACAGCACCACGGCATCCCTCTCTCCCCTCTCTCTCCCCGCACCACCGCAAGCCCTCGAAAATCAAATCGCAGTCGCTCCTCTCTGTCGAGCCCGATGGGATACCACTAACACCACCGACCGGCGCGACGAGTCACCACTGGAACCACCGCTGTTCGAGGCTCTCAAGGTTCGACGACATGTAGTTCTTCTTCACCCCAAAAGGTATGTATAGTTCTTCACATCTTTCACTAAAAAACTACGTGTTTAGGGTTTATTCATTCCCATGGCATAGACCGACAGAACACCGAGTATATACGTGATTCATATCATCGTAGGTACGAGTACTTCTCAGGTTATGGTTTTTTTCTTTCTAAGGGATTTCATCTATTTTCGAGCACCGCCAAATGTGGCCGATCGAACATTGCGCTCACCCAAGTAGTGGGAACAGCCGAGGTCAAAGGTAACCACTCTTCACCATCGCTGGTAAACGAATAGGTATCATGTCGATTTTGTTTTTTGAGGTACCGGTTGAACCTTCTCACACTAGCTTTTAGTTTTTCCATTCAACTTTGTTTAGCCTTCTCATGCTTAACTTGACTGTTAACAAGCCACTTTGTGTGTGGTTACTTGGTTGTGGCAAAACTAGGAGCGTTGTTAGGTCTCATTATGTTTTTCTCTCCCTCCTTTTCTCAGGTATCATTCGGTGACCAGATGGAGCCCTAATTGTGTGTGTGGTTACTGGACCTTTTTTTGGAGCCTAACCAAGGTAAAAGTTTACAATTTCTATTTAGTTGTCCTATCGTCGCCCTGTTTTTATCGAAAATAGATATTTGGCTCTAATTTGTAAGCCTAAGAATGTTGATTGAAAGTATAGAATGAATGTTAGTGATTTTTGCCTTCGCTAACCCTCTAATATGAATTCGCTTTTTCGAGTCGAGTGTTGCAATGAGCTTAAATGTATTTCTACTCAAATTTTGGATCTGTGCAAAAGCTAGAGTAAGAGTTAGAGTCTTGGAGATGCTCTAACCAGTAATCTATGTCCTTAGGTTCATTTTAGAAAGCACTCATTTCGTGTTACTGCTCTTCATCTTTTGTCTTCTTTATTGAGAGTGATGTTATTGCTGGGTATGTCTTTGTTTTCTTTCTTTTTGGGGTACATGAAGTAGTAGAATGGTTAGAAGTGCGCTATGTTGTAAAGTTCTCTATTTTTTCAATAATTCTCTTATTTTAGTCTTTTTTTAATGACCTTAGTGAAAGAGGAGGGCTGGCTTAGGATTACTTGAAGCTGTTTTGAGACGCCACTTAATGAGAGCTGGTAAACAAATGACTTATTCTTCTTAACAGACAGGGACGACTGGCATTCTTTCAAGATCTTCTGTATGTATGATGTGTGTGTGTGTACGTACTTCATTCCACTGGAATTTGTTTATTGATCAAGAGAGATGCCCAATTCACTTGATCATGTCACTACCATCTTGGTTGGCGTTTTAGGTTTGGATTGGATAATTTCAATTGGATATCCTCTTCAAGTGTAATCAATGGCGGGATGCGGGTCATATATATGGAAGCTTAAGGCATAACGCTCTTGCATTTTTGAGGTCTGATTAATGGTGGCATAGAGTCATCGTTTCATAATAGAACAATTGTATGTAGATTTCTTTTACTTTTTATGAAGTCTTGATTGTATTGCTCCGAATATACTTGCTTGAATTCATAATAGAACAATTGTATGTAGATTTCTTTTGCTTTTTATGAAGTCTCAATTGTATTGCCTTGCTAGAATCTACAATTTTTGTTGGCAAATTTGGGGTTCAATTGTTAAGTTACTAATATGTGTAGTGGTTAAAGTTTTTCCTCCTTCAAAATGCTTAAATTGAATTGACCAATTAGAATGTGAACCTTATTTTCAAGTCAGTTGGGTTAGGGCCTGCAGCAAGATAATTACGAACATGCGTGCAATGAGGTGTATCATCATTACGTGAGCTAACTATCATTCCCGTTTCATTTGGATTCCTCTTTCTTTCTTTCTTTTTTTGTTTGTTTCATTGTTATGCAAATCATGTTGTACATGGGTGCAACATGAATAATTTGCTTGATCAGTGGTTGTTGCTACCACATAAAATTTGGTTAGATATCTAAAATCCTGTTGGATTACACATCCCGATTTTCTCTGTGGTTATTATTTGTTTGTGAATAATTATTCAATGCACTCACTAAAATTAGATAATTTTAGTTACGTTGGTTGTAGTAAATTGGCAATTCGAAAATCGCTTTATTTAGATCCCACATAAACTTACTCTAAAAATTGATTATAGGTAGACACTGGGTTTGGTGGCGGACCTAGCGGTGGACAAAAGTCAAGAAGGGTTGTTCATATAGATTGATTCAGAATACATTGAGTTGGGCGTTTAAGGTTTTTTTTTTTTTTTTTGGTATGAATGGTTTATTAACTTTTTGAATAGTTGGAACGTTGAACATGGGTTGAGATATTGCATGCGAGCTTAACATTTATTTGCATGTGCTGATTGTTCGAGCCGTGCCTCTAGGCACGAGCATACGCTAGTATATATATATATATATATATATATATATATATATATATAATATGAGAGGATTCTAGCTTGGTTTATGGAGTACAACATGTTATTCATTTCATTTCTTTTTTCTATTGGATCAGCTAGCATCGCATGCAAATTCAATGATAAAAGTTAAAAATGCGCGCAGAGAAGTGTTCAATCCATTAGCCACAATTGAATTAAATGAACAACAATATTGGGTGTGATCATGTGTTTTCCACTACCACTGGACAAAGTCAGTTGAGAAACCTTCATATAATGCTTTTGGTGGTGTTAAACTAAGAAAAGACAATGGATTAATGAGACAAACTTAAACTACTATCTTAAGTCTCTGTAGCAGGTCGGGTTAAATGGCTCGAACCGTACCGAGCCACGTATCCGACGGTCCATTCTATTCCGAGGCATCGACCTTACGCCTCGGCTAACCGACGTTTCGACATGCACGCCTTCGTCGTATTCTGACAAGGCACTACGTTCGGCCTTCCGACCGTTGGACGGTCGGATATTACGTTTGGCCTTGAACGGACATGAGGGCCAGGATTCCAGCTCACCCACATGGAGGAAGTAGCCATTGCCATGATGACGTTCGTGACGTTAGCCGAACGGTTATCAAGATAATGATGAGAGCACGTGAAGACGCCAGCTCATCCAACAAACGGTTATGAAACCCTAATGTAACGTAAGGGTGACATCAGCCGACGCATGTCGAGCGTAGGTGCAGTCTTGGAGGCCAAGCTAGGAGTTCCTTATAAATATGCCATTATGCCTTCTTGTGAGAGGTACATTCCATACAACCCTTAAACCCTAGCTCTTGGTCTCTCATTCTCTTCGCAAGTATATTGATTCTTGCACCGGAGGGCCATCCCGGAGAACCTCTGGTGTGGTCTCTAGTCGTGCTCTCTTTTGCAGGCTGAGTGAAGATCAGGAGCAAACCTCAAACCCTAGATCCAAGGAACGAATCATCTCAAACGGAGCCCCACAATTTGGTGAACCCGACGTGAACGTTTCAAGATCCACGGCGGCTCCACCGTCTCTCAACTCGTTCGTTCCTCAAAAAAACCTCTCTCCACCACATCTCCTCCCTACGAAATGGGCGGAGCTCCACCTCCTTTTCTACCTTTGAACCCCTCTCTACAAATCGTCTCCGAAACTGGCGTTAACACTGCCTCCCCATCCCACCCTCTTGGGTTCACTCCTCCTGGCGTTTGCACCACCGTTCAGAGTCCGGTTGGTTTGAGTAAAGATGCTCTGGCCTACGTCCAGATGCTTGAGCAGCAGCAAGAGCAAACCAGCGTGGACGTTGCTATTCTAAAGTTGGAGATCGCTAGAACCAAGACACAAGAACATCCGACGGCCTCCTACTCCGGTTCTCAGGGACGGCGGCGGAGAGGAAACCTACCACCACCCCCTCCCTTGGTTGTAGATGGGGCACCACATCGAATCTCAGTCCATGACCGCCTGGACCCACCACCGACGAGTAACCGAGCCGGGCAGCGCTCGCTTTAGGCAGCAACGTTCCCCGGTTCATCAACGTCTCGGAAGTGGTGCGGGACATAGAGGCGGAGGAGAAAGATGAGAAGGAAGCCCCTACATAGTATACTCTAGCTCTTCGTTAGGGGACGAGTATTCTCAGGGCTCTCAAAGTTATGACACAATTGAGTTCCACGAACACGAGAACGATCAAGCCATTATTCCTTACGATTCTGGACGGCGCAAGAGCCGAACGTCTCGAAGGAACGACAAAGATCTAGAGGGTTATCCTTTGGAACATGAAGGCATCCCTCGGGAAACAACCCACGCCGGACGCACGATAGATTCGAGAAATGCACAAAAGCTCCCTCGGGAGAAAAGCGTGAGCGTAGTCGTTCGGCATGATGATCAGCCTCGTCGCCGTAAAGTCTATCGTACGGAAAACCTACCAGAAGAGGATCGGCTGAAAGCACCCATCAGTAAAAAGGGAAAGGACGTATCAGCGTTGGCAAGAGGACATGACCGATAAAGAAAGGGAGTACCGAGCCTTCAAAAAGTCTCAAAGCAACCAAGACGGACGTCCCCCCAGGCCAACTCACGAGTACCAGCTGAAAAAATTGACTGAATCTCCGTTCTCAGACAAAATTCAAGCCACTTTGCCAAAGGCTGGTTTACACCTCCCGAAGTTCCAGAAGTTTGATCCTAGCACGACCGAGGTTTACACCCATCTCATCAGTTACCATAACACTATTTCATGCGTAACTGACGACGATGCTATCATGTGTAAGGCATTCCCCTCCAGCTTAGGGCTCCTCGGCCTGCATGGTTCAATCAGTTGAAAGCAGGTTCAATCCATAGCTCTAAAGATCTTGAGCGAGCTTTTAACTATCGATTCATTACGAGAAACAAGCAGGCAAAGGAAGAAGACGCCCTAGCACAAATAAAGAAGAGGCCAGGAGAAACGCTTCGGAAGTACGCCGAGCGTTATTGGCAACTATTCAATGAAATACCTGGAGTTGATCAGTATTGGGCAGCCAGAAATTTCAAAAATGGATTAGAGACTGGAAGTAAGATCTTAGATGAGTTGGCAATTCGGGCTCCCCACGGAATGAACGAGCTCATGAGGACGGTCGAACAGTTCTGCTCCTACGAAGAGTTCCTCGCCGAGCGAGAACTCCAAGGAGGACAAACTTCCGCCGTACCTCAAAGTCTTCATGTCCCAACCCCTCAGATAGCTGCCCCAAAGCATGTGGTTGCAGCTCAGCCGAAGAAGCAAGTCAACACAATAAAAGCGACAAACAAGAAGGCTCCAAAAGCTCACGATTACGTAGCTGAGACGACAGTTTTCAAGGAGCCAATCTACTTCCTCCTCCGTAACCTGGAGCGAGAGCCGTTCTTTGTTTGGCCGAACCCACCAAAGCTTAACACCGAAGCAGGAAATGACAACAGCAGAAAAAGATGCTCGTACCATAACGAGCTCGGCCATTACACAACTGTGTGCGCTTCTTACAAGGCACTCCTGGAAAGTTTGGTAGCTCAAGGACTCTTGGACGACTACATTGACTGACTAAGACCCCTCGATGGTAGCCGAACATCGGAGGACAGAATCCTATTCCTCGTCCAGTCGGAGTAATCAACGTCATTCATGGACCAGTTAACAAGGAAGCGGCACAAAAGCTTCGAACAGAGCTTGATCGAGCCCAAAAATCTGCCCAAATTTTTTCTATCGGCAGTGCTTCCAAGAGGCCAAAGACAGCCGAACGTCCATGGTCGATTACTTTTACCGACCGTGATCTCCAGCGAGTACAAACTCCTCATAACGACGCTCTTGTCGTCACGTTGCAGATTTCAACTCACTCGATTAAAAGGATCCTTGTAGATCAAGGAAGCTCAGCTGAAATTATG
Organism: Rhododendron ferrugineum; assembly: GCA_025642025.1. Taxonomy (NCBI): domain Eukaryota; kingdom Viridiplantae; phylum Streptophyta; class Magnoliopsida; order Ericales; family Ericaceae; genus Rhododendron; species Rhododendron ferrugineum. Next base: position 14,843,967 of record JAOTQK010000019.1, read on the forward strand.
TACTTGTTTTTCAAGGAACTCAACATACCGCAGTCATCCCTCATACCAACTGACGTACCCTTGATTGGATTTAGTGGAACGCCTGTATGGCCCCTCGGCAAAATAGTCCTCCCCGTTGTCACGGGCTCGGTCGCAGCAAACATGGAATTCATTGTAGTTGACGCACCAAGCCCATACAATGCAATTCTTGGCAGAAATTGGCTCCACACTATAAAGGCTATTGCCTCAACCTACCACCAACTAGTACGGTACATAAGAGCAAATGGACGACAAGAGGACCTGTACGGTGATCAAGTCCAGGCAAAGCAATGTTATGTTTCGGCTGTAGGAAAGGCGTCGAACCCCAAGAGAGTACAAGATGGAACGCGGTTCTTCATGCTTGGCTCCAGCTTGACGGATGCCGAGCGTGATGAGCTCGTCCAATTCTTGAAGGATAACATTGAAGTTTTTGCGTGGACCCCGTATGAGATGTCAGGCATCGATCCACAATTCATTCGGCATTCACTCAACGTCTCCAAATCTACAAAACCAGTTATCAGAAGCCCAGACGCTCGGTAGCCATTCATGCCGAGGCAGTAAATGAAGAGGTGGATAGACTCTTAGCAGCAGGGGCTATCAAAGAAGTTCAATACCCCACCTGGCTCGCCAACCCAGTGGTGGTGAAGAAGAAGAATGGGAAATGGAGAGTCTGTGTGGACTATACCAATTTGAACGACGCTTGACTGCCTCCCTCTCCCCAAAATAGATCAACTGGTGGATTCCACAATAGGCCACGCTCGGTTAAGTTTTATGGATGCTTATAGAGGTTACCACCAGATAGCGATGAACCCCGAAGACATGGAAAAGACAACTTTCATTACCCCTAGGGGCCTCTTTTGCTATCTTGTCATGCCCTTCGGCCTCAAAAACGTCGGAGCCACATTTCAAAGGATGGTTTATCTGCTGTTCGGCCTTCTCATTGGAGAAATCAAGGAGGCTTATATCGACTACATGGTCGTTAAGAGTCTTAAAGCTGAAAACCACTTAGCCCACTTAGCCGAAGTGTTTGCAATTTTGAAGAAATTCAAGCTACGTCTCAACGCCGAGAAATGTGCCTTTGGCGTCGGTTCGGGTAAATTCCTTGGATATCTTGTCACTCGGAGAGGAATCGAGGCCAACTCAAACCAAATCTCAGCAATCCAACAGTTGAAGGCTCCCTCAACACCTCGGGAGATACAAAAATTGACAGGCATGGCAGCCGCCCTCAGCCGGTTCATTAGTCGTTCGTCAGACAAATGCCATGTTTTCTTTCAGACTCTGAAGAAACAAAGCCGTCGAAGTTTCAAATGGACAGAAGAATGTGATGCAGCTCTCATCGAGCTAAAAGTCTATCTAGGCTTGGCTCCCCTACTCGTTAAGCCCAAGCTTTTTGAATCATTGTACCTTTACTTGGCCGTTTCCCCACATGCTGTAAGTTCGGCTCTTGTCCGCCGCGAAGGGTCCGAAGACCAGCCTATTTACTTCGCCAGCCGAACGCTGCTTCCAGCCCAGACAAGATACCTGCCCTTGGAGAAGCTTTTGCTTGCCTTAATAACAACAGCTCGGAAGCTCCTCCCTTATTTCCTGGAGCATCCAGTCATCGTCCTCACGGAATTCCCACTCAACAATCTCCTTCGGAAGGCGGACCTCTCAAGCCGAGTCTCTCAATGGGCAGTCGAGTTGGCAAACTTCAACATCCACTTTGAGCCTCGGACGGCGATCAAGGCACAAGTACTAGCAGACTTAATTGCAGAATTCACTCCAGGAAACCCAAATGAAGAAGCATTGGTTCGGCCAGACTATGGAATGCTGGAGCAGCATGAAGCTCGGAAGACTTGGAACCTCTTCAGTGGTGACGTTTGGAAGCTTCATGTTGATGGAGCATCAAACAGCAATGGTGCTGGCGCAGGGGTCGTCCTTGTTACTCCTTGTGGTGTGCTGCATGAAAGTGCTATAACAATCAAATTCCCAGCAACAAACAATGAGGCAGAGTATGAAGCATTGCTCGCTGGTTTCCGAGCAGCTGCCCGTTTGCAAGTTGAAGACTGAAAAATCAGGGTTCCCTAATAATCCCTTAAAAAACCCTAGCAGTATGAGTGCGAATCACAAAATAAAACTACCGACAGAAACTATGCCAAACAATCAATCGTACAACGCAAAGATATACGTGGAAAACCCCTAAATGGATAAAAACCACGGGAAGGAATCAAATCACTATAATCATTGTACAGTTACAGATATACCTATCCAAACGATGTAAATCCTCACAACGTTCTAAGTACTACCTGCCGAGTCACACGTACACCGCACCCAGTGATCTTGATTGCCAACGGCCTTGAGTCCACAAGCCCTCCAAAAACCTAACCAAAATCTTCCTTGGGAATGACACTTCAAAAATCAAGTTGCTTCGATTTTTCCATTTACTGCGCCGCCTAAGAAAATGTCACTGCCTCCTTTTATTTTCTTTTTAATAATCACCGTATGTCCAAAAATCAACCCATATGGTTTGCCCCCATTTTCCTTTTATATGTATGAGGTCAAACCCTAGGAGGAAAATAACAAATCCAACCCCTCTTCTTTTTTTTTCACGTTCATTTAAGACAGAAGGTGCCGATTGATCCGTCTTCGCCAAAATTTGTCTTGCTGTTGTCGACCTCCTTTTTTATCCAATACGCTTACTTGGAATTACAAATAAAAATTCCTTCCACTTTAATCCTATACAGACTCACTAGCCTATTAAAAATAATAAAATTATAACTCGATATAAAATATGTGTTTTGTCGTACGGAATTGCCAATACAATAATGACTATAGAATTTGGTCCTTACAAAGACTTGCACGTTTTTTGTGATTCTCAACTAATTGTCAACCAGGTGACTGGAGATTATGAAGCTCGGGATCCCCGAATGCTCAAATACCAGGCTACTGCTTTGGAATTGATCCGACAGTTCAAAGGATTCCAAATAGAGCAGATCAACAGAGAAAACAACGCCCACGCTGATGCCCTTGCTAGTCTTGCCTCGGCAAGTAGGGCCTCGGAATATAGGAACATCAGTCTCGGCGAGATAGCCGAGCCAAGCTTTGAAGCTCCAGAAGAAGTCTTAAACATCTCTCTCGGCCCCAGCTGGATGGACGAGATTGTTGCTTTCCTCAAAAACGATACTCTCCCCTCAAACAAAAAAGACACCCATCGAGTTCGCAGCAAAGTGGCATACTATTGGATTTCTTAGAATGGCAGCCTTAACTGAAAAAGCTTCACTGGACCGTACCTACGAGTCATCAATCCTACCGAAATCCCAACAATATTGGCCGAGCTTCATTCAGGGAGCTGCGGTTGTCATTCTAGGGGCCGCTCCCTGTGTCAGAGGGCCCTGAGTCAAGGTTACTTCTGGAAGGGAATGAAGAAGGATTGTGAAGATATCGTCAAGAAGTGCAAGCCGTGCCAACTTTTCTCCCCAATCCCTAAGCAACCCGCCCAAGCCCTCAAACCCATCACCAGTCCTTGGCTTTTTGCTCAATGGGGCTTGGACATAGTTGGTAAACTCCCCACTGCCCCTGGGGGTTTTAAGTTTTTGATAACAGCAACAGACTATTTTTCGAAATGGGTTGAGGCCGAGCCTCTTGTTACAACAACCAAGGCAGACGTTCGGCGTTTTGTATGGAGAAACATCGTAACTCGATTTGGTGTCCCATATGCAATCGTATCTGACAACGGCTCCTAGTTCGTTGGCAAAGAACTCACAAGACTTCGTGCTGAATTTGGAATCCGCTTCTTCAATTTCACACCTTCCTACCCTCAGGGAAATGGCCAAGCCGAGGCCACGAACAAGACCGTCTGCGCTGGTATCAAGCGTTGGCTTGATTCCAAGAGAGGAAGATGGGTTGAGGAATTACCTCGTGTCCTTTGGGCCTACCGCTCTACTCCAAGACGCTCCACCAGGCAAACACCCTTTGCCATAGCCTTCGGCATGGAGGCTGTAATTCCACTCGAGTCAAGGTTCCCAACACTTCGAACTAAAACTTTTGATCCATAGACTAACGATGAAGCCGTTGCCACCGAGCTTGTCCTAGCCGAAGAAAAGAGGGACGATGCCCAGCTTAAGCTAGCTAGTTATCAGCAAGAAGTCGCTCGGGGTTATGACCGCAGTGTTTAGCTCAAAAAGTTCAAAACTGGCGACTGGGTTTGGAGGAAAGTTGTCCGAGCCAGTTAGAAAACTAAATTCAAACCAAACTGGGAAGGTCCTTACAGAGTTTTCAAGGAGGTCGGCAACGGCGCATACAAATTGGAAGACAAGGACAAAAGGGAAATTGAGAACCCCTGGAATGCTCTCAACCTTCGGAAAGCATACCTCTGAAGTAGTGTTCGGCCTGAGTTTGCCTCGACCTCTATCTGTTTTTCTTTACTTAGAAAATTTTGTACTTGATTTTGGATCCGGCTCTATTTAATGGAAAGAGGAAGTTTTACTTTAAATATGCTTATCATTCGATTTCGGTCTTTCAGCTCGGCCTTAAGGCCATCACACATACGTTCGGATCTCGTATCCACAATTCACTCATGGCACAAACGATTTGACGTTCGGCCACAACAACGCAAATTAACCTATTGGTTTATTATTAGTTCGGCTAAGTTCATATTTGACTTGAACAAAAGGCTACACTCAACATTTACTTAGCTTTTAATTTTGGCATAAGGATGGCTTTTGAGCCAAGCCTTACACCAAAATAGAGGCTATCAATGGGTAAGTGGTTCAAACAGGGCTTAAAAACCCTCGGCAAAATCATCAAAATATTTCTAAGGTATGAAGAAATATTCAATCACTGAATCATGCAACACATAGAAAATTTTTCCAATGCATGGGAAATAAAGCTATGTACCATAACATCAAAATAAAGCGTGCAAACTGTTCGGCAGAAAATCCTAGATTTCAACTATTACACCTGGCACGGCAAACTCCTAATGCTCGGAGCCGTCCAGACCATTCAAAAGTTTAAAGTACTGACAAGAAACAAAAACTTAGAGAAATTATGAAAAGGCTAAAGATCCTCAGTTGTAGCAACCTCTTGCTGGCCCTCGGCCTCGGTTGCCTTGTCCTTCCCCTCTCCATCGGCGGCCTTCTCCATCACCGAATCTTCGGCCATCTCCACCCTTGTCTTCCTCAGGAGGCAGCGGTGCACATTCTTCCTCGGTATAAGGAAGCTCCAGGTCAGGAACGATCGGCTCGGGAAGTTGCCTCAGGAATCCAGATTCGGGTTGAATAACCGTCACCCCCGCCATTTGGTCCGCCCCAGCAGCATAATCGCGCTTATAGAAGTCTGGCAGCCGAACTTCAAGCTCGTCATTGACCATCTTATGTGCAATCTGGGTGTACTCAAGCGCGGCTCGGTTGATACCGGCTTCGTAACCCTTTGCGTCAGCAACCTTTAGCTTCTCTTTTTCCTCCTCCTTCAGCTTCTTGATATCGGCCTCGGCGTTGGCTGTAGCAGCTCTAGCTTCGGCAAGCTGGTTCTTAAGCTTCTCCACCTCGGCCTTGGAGTCCTTCACGTGCTGCTCCGAGATCCTGAACTTGGTTCGGTAAGAATCTCGGTCAGTACGGTAGCGTTCATGCTCGGAGGAGAACTTCAATGCCTTATCATAGGCCTTCAAAGCAGCTTGCCCCAGCCTGAAAAGAGAACAAATTAGAAACTTGAAGCGAAAATCCAAATGCAAAATCATAAAGTTCAAGCAAGAAGACATACCTGCACAAGGTGAGAACACATCTCACCGAGGCCCGGAAGAAGGTCGGTTGGAACTTGGTTGTAGTCCCTTGGCAATGCAAGCCCCCTCAGAAGGGTGACAACCAGATTCGGCTCCTCCTTCACGGAGTCATTCAAGAGTAGAACCATGTCGTCTGGCATGGTGTACGAAGGGCTGAACTGCCTCCGGATATCCGCCTCGATTTCGGGATCGGCCAGGTCGATGAGATGTTCCTTGGCAACCTCCTTCTCCTTCGGTTCGAGGGCCTGGGAATCTTTAGGTGGAATGGCTTGAGAGACGCTCAGTTGAATTATGTCAGCCGAGGTCTTTTGCCTTTTCTCCTTCGGTTGCTGCTCCTGTTCGGACGAGCCTCGATTTCGTGCTAGATTAGCCGTCTTTGTTGGGATGACAGGCCTCGAAATTCCTCTCCTAGACATCTCTTCTACGTTGGGCTCGACGAGGCGAAGAGGAACGTTAAAGCCAGGAATCGTCGGTTCAAAGACGTCTTCGGAGTGGAGCAGTGTGAGCCACTCCTCGGTTTTGTAGCCAATTTTTGGCAATCTTACTCCCTGCTGACGCTTCTTCCGAGTTCCCTCGGTGGTCGGAGGTGCTTTCCTCTTTTTCTGGGTAGCTTCGGAGTTCGGATGACTCCCTTCTTTGTTTTGCTCTTCTCGCTCGGCTCTCCGTCCTTCTTTCTCTCCTTCCTCTTCAAAACACCCTTGTAAGAGGGTTTGTAGTCCAGCAAGGTTGGAGCGTGTCGGCAGGCTTGGGCTCGTAAAGTCTCACACGCTTTTTCGCGAGCAGTAGAGTTGAGAGTCTTCGAGATAGGACCGACCTCTGCAAAACGAACAAAACAAGGAGGAATCAGAAACCTCGGCAATAAAGCAAATAAGGACAACATATAACAAGTAAAAGGGAAGGTCTCAAGCTTCATAACCTCTCGTATCTATGAATCTCGGAACGGGGTGCCGACGGGAAGTCCCGCCGAATTCAAAACTTCCACGGACTTCCAGGAAGAAGTTAGCCCACTTATCCGTATCAGAGAGTCCTTCTATCAAAGACTCCTTTTTAGGGCGCGTCGTGAGAAACCGACGGCCGGACTTGCCATGCCGAGACATGGTGTATGTATGAAAGAGGTCGGTCGGCTTGAAGTCGAGGTCTTGGCTCTCAACCAATGCAATTACGGACATGATTATTCGGTAGCTGTTGATCGCGAGCTGATGAGGACATAAACTAAATTTCCAAAGAATTTCCCTAAGGAAGGGATGAAGGGGGAACCGAAGTCCGGCCTCACAGATGGCCATCAGAGTGGTGATGTGCTCTAGGCAATCCTCCCTCTTGGCTCTAATCTCACTACTCTTCACTCGGTGAAGGAAGACGTCATCTGGAATGTTGAACTTTCGACAGAACGCCTCGTACTCCCTAGCACCCCCAGTAAAGTAATGGGCATGGGGGCACAAAAAGCCCTTGTCGAAGATATCGGAGTCGCTCGGTGCAGAAGTTGAAGTCTCGGCTCTAGAAGTGAATCGCGACTCGGCCTCCTGACCCATACAAGGCTCGTCCTCTGATTCGGTTTCAGGGGTAAAAACGATTTCAGGTTCGGTGAGGTAATCGTCGGCTGCATACTCATGATCCCTTTCGGCATTAGGGTCGTCAGACACAGGAGAAGTCGCCGACATCCTCGAAGAAACGGACTCTACGGCTCGATTTCGCTCTCTACGTCGTTCAAGGAGTATCCTAAGCAGCCGCTCGGATTCGGTCTCTGAGTGGGCCAAGTCTGAAGAGACGTCGATAACCTCGTGAGCCAGACCTAAGAAAAAAGAGAGGAAAATAAGCAGTCGAAATCTGCGTCGGCAAAGAAAGGAAAAAGAGGGGTTCAGCTCGTCCTATCGGCTCACGAGTTATTTCTATCTGAAAAGGGGTTCGAAAATACCTAAACCTACTTAACGTTCGGTTATGCAAGCTGACGCTCGGTTCATACTCCTGCCGGAGACAATGCTCGGCGGATCCCCAGAACACCTAGGGCGGCTCGGAAGAACAGGTTGAATCTAGGGATGAACATCACTGTTCACCCCCAGTTTTCTACTGTTCATACAGAATAAAAAAAACCCAAAATCACCCCCAAAAACTCAAAGAAAAGCATGAAAAACCAAAGAAAAGCAGAAAACAGTGATAATCGATCACTTACTTGGAGTTCTTGCTGTTGAATCAAGCCTGAGTTTGAAGATCTGAAGCAAGATCGAAGGCTGGAGGCGAAGGGTTCTAGAGAGAGAGCATCTGGACTTAGAGAGAGAGAGAATCGAAGAAGTATTCTCTCTCCTCTCCTCCGCCTATTTATAAGAGAGGGAGACGTTTCAAATTTCCCGCGCAATCATCACACTGACGAACCGTTGGCCAACAGGGGCGTGACACGTGTCCATCTTCTGCCTCTTGCATGTTGGATCCGTCCCTTCGCCTACCAAGGCGTCCTTTCGTCTGACACATCCTCTCGTCATTCAACACCCGTCAATTTGCAATTGGGGCTAGGATTATACCGTTGCAGCATCCGAAGGAAGACCCTCGGCTGGGGCTGAAGCTCGGCCTAATCTGGAATCAATCCCTACCGAGTAAAGAGCGTCGGCAGGAATTGAGGGGCTATCGTAGTAGGCCGAGTTAAATGGCTTGAACCGTACCGAGCGAGATACCGAGCCACGTATCCGACGGTCCATTCTATTCCGAGGCATCGACCTTTCGCCTCGGCTAGCTGACGTTCCGACATGCACGCCTTCGTCGTATTAATTCTGAAAAGGCACTACGTTCGGCCTTCCGACCGTTGGATGGTCGGATATTCCGTTCGGCCTTGAACGGACATGAGGGCCAGGATTCCAGCTCACCCACGTGGAGGAAGCAGCCATTGCCATGATGACGTTCGTGACGTCAGCCGAACGATTATCAAGATAATGATGAGAGCACGTGAAGACGCCAGCTCATCCAACAAACGGTTATGAAACCCTAATGTAACGTAAAAGGTGACATCAGCCGACGTGTGTCGAGCGTATGTGCAGTCTTGGAGGCCAAGCTAGGAGTTCCCTATAAATATGCCATTATGCCTTCTTGTGAGAGGTACATTCCATACAACTCTTAAACCCTAGCTCTTGGTCTCTCATTCTCTTCGCAAGTATACTGATTCTTGCACCGGAGGGCCATCCCGAAGAATCTCCAGTGTGGTCTCTAGTCGTGCTCTCTTTTGCAGGCTGAGTGAAGATCAGGAGCAAACCTCAAACCCTAGATCCAAGGAACGAATCATCTCTCAAACGGAGCCCCACAGTCTCTATAATTAACAAACAAATTAATTAAAAGATGATTCATTTGTTAATTTAAAGGAAAGAATATAATGCTCCATTATTTAACTTTAGCGTCTCGATCGTTTTCTGGAATTGGACATTTGCAATTGTTTAATTAATTTTATCTATCTATTATGGCTGCCTGGCTGGGTGGCATGCATTAACTATTCTGTGCATTACTTCATCTTGATAAAAAATGATACTCGTACAAAAATATATATGGTCAAATCTGTTGTTTTCTCTGGATTAAAAAATATGTATATCATGTGAACCTAATACTAGATAATCTCATTGTAGTAATTCATCATCTTAATATCGTCTGGTAAATATATAATTTTATCTATTATCTCTTGAACCCCATATCTCCCCACATGCCTTGTAACACATTTAATTGATACCTCGACCATACAGAGGGATTAAAGGTTTTGAGGAATATGTATCACACAATATACTTTTTGAATAGGAGTAATAGTTTTTTTTTTTGCTCGGCAAATAGGAGTAATAGTTAGTTCGTCTGTTTGTACACATTATAATAGGTAAAGTTATCTATTTGAGTTCACTATATTTTCTCATGTAAGGCTATACTATTAACCAATATAATGGAAAATCTGGAATTAAACTATATCGTACTCTAGATTGTCTTCTCTCGTCCTTCAATAGTTCAGTAAAATTTAATTCTTGTTTCTTTATCCTATCTAAGACAACATCATATGACTAATCTTGTGACATATACAATCTCATTTATTATCTTGACATATACAATCTCATTTATTGTCTTGTAGACTCCACAAATTTTCTTTATCCTACTTCAATCCCATTGAAAAACCCGACAGTCAAAAGTTTAACCTTAATAGACTTGGTTTGCAGAAAAACAAAGTAAAGATGAAGCTTTCCCTTCTCTCTCTAAAATAGGCGATTCCAAACCCAAACCCTAGCTTCCTCAAGCCGCCGCCTGCCTGGGGGGAGGTGTACTCCGGCCCTCCTTCCCCTGGGCGTATTTTCCTCTCTCACTCCCATCTATTTCTCTCTCCTACCCTCTCCTCGTTCTGATCTTTCCCCTATTCCTCCCATC
>JAOTQK010000019.1:14856033-14866055 GCA_025642025.1 Rhododendron ferrugineum
CCCCTCCCCCAAACAACTTCTTCTAAGTTCTAATTGATGTTTCAGCCAAAAAATAGTAACCGATTCTTCTTCCAAAAACGTGACAGTGAAAGTATCAACCGAGCCACCAATCAATAAGGTTATCCTTTAGCAATCTCTAGCCACAAACAAAGGGGCTGCTTGTTTGCTGCTCGCTCCTCTCTCTAACTCCGCAAGTACTCACTCCTAGCATTGAGTAGTGAGTACAATGTCCAAGCTCCATGGTGCACCAGAGTTTTTGGCAGTCAATTAAACTTAGCGTAAACGATACTAAGATTTAGCCAACTAGTGAAGATGCCTAGGACAAACGTAGTTAATTATCATTGTTTTTAGCACAACAATTCAAAATGCAAAACATCTAACCATTAGGGGTTCTAACCAATCAAAAATTACTACCTCCGTAGAAATGTAGTTAATTTATAGCATTTTTTTGCAAAACAATAAATGCATAGGTAGCCAAAACCCTAAACAGGATAAACATTTACGAATGATTAAGCTATCTAGTGAAGATTCTGAGTACAAACATAGTTAACTAACAATATTTTTACCAAAACAATAAAACTGTAGCTACTGAAGATGACACAGAACATAGTAGTGAAGATTTATTAGTTTCCACCTTAATAGCATAGAGCTTCCAAAATTATGCCCAGAAAGGAGTCATATACAACGAAAAGAAAAAACATCAAGGAAGATGAGGAATAGTACTTTGTCTTTAATACGCATTGCATTAACAATACAGAAATCTGTCATCAACAAACAACAATACTGATCAATGCTGGACAGTATTAGGGAGTGGAATGTAATATTAAGCATACTAGTGAAGATGTTGGACAGTACAAACGTAGTTAATTAACTGCATTTTTCGCAACAATAAACCCTAAAAAACAAATTAAAAAAAGGCAAAAGCAAGTTCAATCAATCCTGGACAGTGCAAACGTAGTTAATTAACTGCATTTTTCGCAACAATAAACCCTAAAAAACAAATTAAAAAAGGCAAAAGCAAGTTCAATCAATGATGGACAGTACAAACGTAGTTAATTAACTGCGTTTTTCGCAAAAATAAACCCTAAAAAACAAATTTAAAAAAGCAAAAGCAGGTTCAATCGAACAAAAGTAGGGTTTGAACAATACTGATCAATGCTCGACAGTACAAACGTAGTTACAGTACAATCGTAGTTAAGTAAATGCGTTTTTGCAGAAATAAACCCTAAAAAACAAATTAAAAAGGCAAAACCAAGTTCAATCGGAAAACTCAAAGTACGGTTTCAAAAATTCAACCGTCCTCCCATGTTGACTACAAACATTGCTTACTTTTTAGCCTCATTGTCGGAATGATCACGTATGTTGATCGTCTTCTCGAGATCTTTCTCGCGATCGTCTTCTTTCTCTCTCTCGCGATCGTCTTCTCTCTCGGTTTCGTCTTCTCCGCTTTCGCCTTCTCCGCGTATGGGACAGGACTTGGTGGGCTATGGACTAGGTGGATTGGGTTGAAGGTTATTTTTGGAAGAAAAAGTTGGGGCAGGACTTGGTGGACTATGGGCTACACGGACAAGGCTTGCTGGGCTATGCCAAACGCGCGTAGGACCGGCCCAGAAAATTCCCTATATTATGTGAAGTATTTGTGAGCCCAAACCAAACCCATGGAATGACGTGTGTGATCCAAGTAGAAGAACACTTAGTAGGGTCTTCAGATCCATATAAGGTACAGAATAAACCCTAGAAAGGTACGCATGTACTATCCCTCTTCAAAAAAGACTGCACTCTTTATTCCTTGAGTTGAGACTGAATTTACGCATCGGAGTGCCTTCTGACTACTTAATTATGACTAATTAGGCTCGTGTTTCATCTTGCTAGCTTAGGAAGGTCTCAAACAGGAAGGTTTAGATCAAATCTTACCTGAACCAGAGCTCCAAGAGCAGAATTTGATCACACCTACACTGTTTTTCTATAGAAGAAAACAAAAGCCCTGTCGTTGGTTGGAAATCCATCATGGGATTGTTGTCCTAACTAAAAGGAAATCCATTTTCTTTGAGTAGAACCCTATATTCTGAAGGATAAGATTCTTTATGATAAAATCAAGTTCATCGAAAATAGTAGCGAAAGATATTTATTCAGTTATTAAAGAATTAAACAACCACGCGTGCCAATGACTAGTCGCAATTAGTCGTACAATGAATCCGAACATTACAATTTACAATCAATCGTTTTTTCCTGCATAATGTAAGGAATAATTATCTTAATGTGATCTATCTCATGTATAATCACAAGCAAATATTCCTTTTGTCAATTTTTGGGGTTTTGGAATGGTAGTTAGCGGATAGAACCTTTTTATTGGGTGGTTTTCTTTATAACGCAGCATTTGTTAAGACTTTGATTGGGATTTTAAAATAAGGGTGTGTTTTTTTTGTTTTGTTTCAAGTGAATATTTATTAGTACTTATTTCCAAAGATAAAAATGTCTCATTGTTAAAATTCTGCTCGTTCCTGCATAGAACGATTTTGATATACACCGAAACATTGGACTGGGCTTCAACACAAGGTCCGAGCTGAAATGAGTTATGAATTATCAAAATAGGCTCGTAAAAGGCCCACATATGAGGTAGTTGGAAGATCCCTTCCATTTTCATGTACTGGAGAGGATCCTCTTCCTTATGGAATTAGACTTTTGCGCACATCTGACCAGGAAATAAATGTTTTTTTCATCAGCAAAAATTGATAATGTTGATAACTCGATAAGGGTAATTCGAGAAAGAAATAGCAGGCAGTTACAAGCTCCATGATGTTCATACATAGAGCAAAGTGATGGCGAAACAAATTTTGACTCCTGGTGAAGTTGCAAACAATTCGTAGTGTGTCCAACGTGATGATCTACTAGGTAGGCTTCAAATATCTCATTTTTCATAATCTACAAGGTCTTGGCCTTGAAGGGATCGGCCCACGACTCCGGCCCAATGAATCATGGATCAATCTCAAAAGGATGAGTTATCCCCGTACTAGTAATATGGAGAGGATTCACTAAGGTCCCGTTTCGCTATTACATCACATTTAATTCTAAAAATAAATACTACTTATTTATATTAGTGGAACACACTCTAAAATCACATTTCAATTGTGTTTTCCATAAGCTAAATCCAATAAAAATATTATTTTCTTGATAATTAGTGCTTTCAAACAATAGCATTATGATCACATAGAATTTGTGATCCAAGTTTAATTACAATCTAGCCAATCAGACAAATTCTAAGAAGAATGCCTAAAAGTACATATCTATTTGCTTATTAAAAAAAAAGTACATATCTATTTCTTTTAACGGCAGTAATTCGTAATATTGTACTTTAATTACTTGAATTCCTCCAATTTATGAGTAAGTGTTGGTTAATTAAATAGAGTAATTTTTTAACCCAAACAGTTTGGCTGAGTAACGGAGATAGCAAATAGTGATTTTAGTGAAATTCATGATGTTGGAAATTATCCTGGCTTGATATTGGAGGTGATTGATTGAAAAAGAGAAAAGAGAAAAATGTCGCAAAAAAACCCAATAGTACTACATGTTTTTCGCATGGAGAAGATGAATTTGACCCAACCAACACGCAATGCAATACTTGAGATTCGTGTATGGAGTTTTTCATCACTCTGAAAATAGGGCTAATTATTTTGTTCTCAAGTTTTTTTTTTTTTCCTCGGCAAACGAAGCATTTTTATAAATCTTGAAAGGGGTACATCGAGGGGAAAAGGAAGAAGAGCCGAACTAGCTCAACCACAAAACAAGAAAACATACACACAAACAGAACATCCAGCCGGGGGTTGGATGTACATCACCTAAGACCCAACAGTTAGAGCTTCACCTTACGAATACCACCAAGAAATTTTTTAAAATCCTCCACTGTGTACACCTTGATTTCGAACTTTACTTTCATCCACATCGCCACTCGAGTCTTGATCGGTCCCCTATCTCACTAGCAGACCGTGAAATATTGTTAAAAATGAGGTCGTTCCTTGCAAGCCACAAAGACCATATGATAGCGAAGAAAGTTACCTCCCAAATGTGTCTTTCCAAATTTCTAAACCTATTGCCAAACCACCAATTTGCTAGGTCCGCCAAAGAAGAGGGACATACCCAAAACATCTGCCACCACACCACTATCAGCGACCAAGTGTTCCATGAAAACTGACAATGCAAAAAGAGGTGTGTAGGGATTTCCTCGAAGGTAGAACAGAAAGGGCACATTGACAATGGCCCCTCGTGAATAAAATTTCTGCTCGCGAGCAGTGATCTTGTAGCCACCCTTCCTTGTAGAGCCAGCCAAGAGAAGATTTCCACCTTGGGTGGACTAAGGTTGTTCCATAAAGACCCCAATACCTCATTTTAAACCTGAACCTGCTGTTCCCATTGACCATAAACTGATTTCACCGAGAAGCTCTTGTCTGCAGACCAATTCCATTGCAATAAATCCTGTTTGGAAGGGTCCAAAGTTACACTCTGTAATCTTTGTTGTAATTCTTCCTTTTGGAGTTTTTCCCAGTCATACAAATACCTTCCGAAAAGTAGATTCCAACTGCCATCCCCTGCCCCTTCCTTAACATCACTGATCACTAGCTCCTTCTGAGAAGAAATTCGAAACAGTCTGGGGTAAACATGCTTAAGTGCTACATCTCCTAACCAAATATGGTCCCAGAATAACGTTTCTTGGCCATCCCCACTTGCACTTTGAAGCCCTCTTGAATAATAGTACCAATACAAGAAGATGCATTACCTATGGAGCAAATATCACTCCATATATTCGTGACCTGACCAGAATTGGGGAGATGAGGAAGCCAACAACCTTGAGCCAGATTGTACTTCCTTCGAATGACCTTGACCCAAAGGGAATCCTTTTCTTTACTAAACCTCCACCACCATTTAGCAAGTAGTGCTAGGTTTTGAATCTTCAGATTTTTCACTTGCAAACCTCCATTTTCTTTTTTCTTAGCAACCACATCCCATTTCACCAAATGGAGTTTTCTCTTATCAACAGAGTCACCCCAAAAGAATTTTTTCTGCATTTTCTCTATTGACTGAGCAACCGCTACTGGCATTTTAAAAAGAGACATAAAATAAATAGGCAAATGACCGAAATTAGAGTTCAGAAGAGTAAGTCTACCTCCCGTTGAGTTGAATCTACTTCTCCAAATGCTCAGTTTTTTACCCATCCTGTCCAAGACTGGTTCCCATGTCTTAATTCTTTTCGGATTTGCACCCAAAGGCAGCCCCAAGTATTTTGTTCTCAAGTTTTAGTATCTATTTTTGTTAGTTGCTTATATTTTCAATTTAGGAAACATCATTTCCTAATTATGTAAACCACGCTTCTGCTGAGGGAAGTAGTGTTACGAGAGGAATTTTCTTGAAGTGCCGAAAAAATCTTCTGACTCTATGATTCGGAAAGGTATTCTAAACTGCAGAGACGTTATCCGCAAAGGTGCTTGCTATGTGATGAGCCTTTCGTGTATATTCTATTAAAAGCTTCCATAATTTGGACCAATCAATTGGGTTGGAAAGGTAATAAGATTAGGAATGTGATGAACGGTTCGACCTGCGTGTGCAGAATGTGCTAGAAAGTTACTAGAATCTCATCGGATAGAGCTAATTTCTCGCGGGCTCACACGGTTTTTCATTTTAAAATTATTGAACGGATCAGATCATCCGTGCAGGGCCCAGAATGAGCCACTCGTGATCGTCGGTACACCTAGTTGGTGGCCAGCGTCGGTTTCTGTAGCAAAGTTGGAGCATTGGAATAACAATTCCACTCTTTTTTTAATGGAATTCCTATTCTCTCATTTGGGGAAATAGTTATTCTTTTTGTAATACAGGTATATACTGTTTTGTACTGTTGAATATTATTGTTGTGTACTGTAGTATTGTCCATAAGTGTAAAGGTACGAAAGATGAAAAGGTATGTTGTCAGGAGTAATGTAATAGGTGTGTGACTGTAGGTGTGTAGGTGTGTGACTTATGCAATGATGTAGGCAAAAGCTCCTTTTATGCCTATAAAAGGAGGGCATCTCCCCGATGTAAGAAACCAAGTCAGTCTAATATCCAAGCCAGTGTGTGTGTTCATACATCTTCCTGTTGTACTCTCTCTCTCTCTCTCTCGATCCTAACCTACTTTGTGTTTGTACCCACTTCGTGTCTGTAAGCTTGGTATCAGAGCCATGATTTACATACTAGCTTAAACCCCCTTCTGGGAACTTCTTTTCCAACATTACTTCAAATCTTTTCTATAAAGAAAAATTGAAGCATATGCTCTGTGTTTGCCTTCAAAGGATCCTCCACATCAGAAACTTCATTAACTATTTTGGTTAAAATAATTTTGTATCAGTGGGTAAAAAGTCCCTTGAGACTTTGGCTTTTGAGCGGTGTGTCTCGGTTTATCTACCCTAATATATAGTATTTTATTAATCAAAATCAGTCAAGGTTCTCGTATTGAAAAGAAAGGATTTGTTGTATGAGAAAACGAAGAACCCAGATTTTTACCTAAAGAATGAATCGTTTGTTTTCCACCTACTCCTCTGCTACCTCATCTCTTGTTCCTTCACGGTCATCCACTAGTAGAAGTTCCTCTGCTTCTTCTTCTTCTTCTTCTAATCTTGAGTACTTGTATGAGTTTGAATATCTTCCCGATGACAGTAAGGTTCCCCTTACTGATCTCCCTTTTCTAAATCCCTATAATGCCTTTGTCCGACCACAAACCTCTGTAAAAAAGACCGTCACCCAACTCTTTTCCACAAAGCGTCCAATCTCTGTAAAAGAGTATGTCCAAGCCGCCAAGTATGATCAGTGTTTCATAGCAGCTACAGAAGCTGAACAGCTTTTACCTTTAGAATCCCAGTTGATTTGCCTCGCATTTGGCAACAATAAGGATTTACTCATCTTCACTTTGGAGCAATCAGATTGTCTGTCACTTTCCATGGTAGAAAAGGTTTACCTGTTACTTCCAAACTTGCTCTGGTAGATACTAGGTTCATGCAGTATCAGCATGCGTGTATTGCTACAGTTCAAACCACCTTAAATGCTGGAACCGTAATCTTTACCTTTTATCCCAACTTCAACATGCCATTAGCAGATCCTCATCTACTATTAGCTCTAAAGGTCCAAGTTTAAATTGGTGGTGCCTCTCAAATTCCCACTACATATACAGCAACCCTCCACTACCAAATGACCTATCGCCTTCAAAACCATGCTTTTGACATGTCCTTACCTTCCTCCACAGATAAAGCCTTTTTCCTAACTGTCAACGCACCTCACCAAGCTTCCTGTGTCCATGTTCCACCTCATTTCCAGGCCTGACCTTCTCAAGCTTCTCCCAAAATCTTGGGTTATAGCTTATGAGAAAAACCAACAAAAGCCCATACCTGTTCAATCCTCAAATCCACTTTTCATCTCAAAACCTGATGGCACAGTAGAAATTTCTTTCCCAAAAGAAGCCTCTGCCTCATCTTCCACCCATCCCGTTATTTTTCCCTCCAGGATTGATATGTTTGTAGATGGTACGGGAACTGGTCCTCCAATTAAATATTTTGACCCCCGTGGCCTTCCATTTTACTACTTCAAAAATCCAGAAACAGGTCATTGTGTAGACACCCCAATTTGGACTCGTCGAATTTCCTTAATTTGTGGCCCAGAGGCTCCCCGATGATGAAATTGGATTAAAGCAAGCCTTGAACCAATTGGAACCATGCTTCTTGAAGGGTTTGAAAAAGGAAAATAAATGGTCAAAATAAATCTCAAGCGCTTGGGAGCAGTCCAAAGCGCTCAAAACCACTTTCAAAAGCTGTGGGCCTGACTCACTCTCGAGCGCTCGAGAGTGGCAGTCCCGAGCGCTCGGGACCACTCCCAAGCGCTCGAGAATTCTGTACTGGCCAATGGGTGAAAAAGGTTCCCCACTTTCCATGCAAGCCATCATTTCGGCCGTTTGGGTCAGGATTCTCTCCAGGCAACACTCAACCTCAGTCAGAGGGAGTCAGGCCTGAAGATTTTCCCCCAAAAAATCAAAGATTTTATACAGCCTTTGTTCAGGAGCTGAGGACCACGAAAAAAAATCCCCTCTCTGAGCACCCCCCCCCCTTTTCTCCATTATCAAAAATCCTTTCAACTCTCTAAGCAAGTTTTGGTTCTTTCAACTCAAAAGAATTTCCAAAAACACATCAAAAAAAGATCCAAGTACCAGAAATGCAAGGACTTCAGGGCACATTCAGTCTCTGATCTTTTGTATTCTTCCTCATTCCCCACCTTTCAAAGCCATTGCAAGAAGTAAGGTCTCACAAAAAGGTAGAAAACATTCTACTGTCGGTTTCAAAGCCAAAAGGGGCTGTTTTTCCTCTCTGAGGGAGGTGTCTTGGCCCATTCCAGTCCTCAATACTGGTACGTGATTGAGGCACCTTAGTGTAAAAGCAAGAGTAAAGGGGCATGAAAGAAATATTTTTTTCTAAACTTACTGGAAGCACTCTCGAGCGCTCAGGAGTACTCTTGAGCGCTCGAGAGTGCCTCCAGTCTTATCTTCCGTCTTTGTTGATACTTTGGTAGATGGATGAAAGATTTGCAGTGTGATTTTAAATGAAGCAGTTCTGTTAAGGCATGTTGATGAGGATAGTCTGCTGTCCCAAAGTAGAAACCATTTTTATCCAAAGTCTATACAAAAATGAGTTTCTCAAATATTAAAAAGAAACTTTCCTTTTCAAAAGTACGAATGTGGAGGGTCAACATGTCAAAAGAAATCCATTGCTGGTTCAAAATCAGTTGGAAGCATGACTCATTTCCGAGCGCTCGGGAGTGCTTGCATGATTCCACACTGCATTCTCTCCCCTGTGTCACCATTTTCATGTCCTTGCATGTGCATGCATGTGCTCTCCTCACCCTCTTAGATTGTAGATCTCCCATTTCAGAGGCGAGGATGCATGGTTTGGAAGATTGAGACCCAATCTCAACCAACCAAGCCCTCTGTTGAGCCTATAACATGTTCATAATGACTTCAGTATTTAGATTCAGCATCATATTTTATCTGTGGCTAACAAAGTGTGCAGGTTGGGTCCTAACACTCCCAAGCGCTTGGGAGTACTCCCGAGCGCTCGGGAGTGAAGTCAGTGGCAGTGATCTGTTTTCTACTACTGTGTACTTAATCATCACTATTTCGCCATTCGCATGTACACAAACACCAGCATACACTCCTTATTTGGTATACATGTGGATACTTGCTATGTGTCTAATGAAACAAGGTCTTTTGAAAAATCCCACGAATGCTCAGTATAGACCGATCCCGTATCGGGCGAGGGGGGTGCCATAAAACCTTTCCCCCCTCGTAACATGGCTTCCGAACCCAAAACGATCTCTGGTTTTCAAATTCAAATCAATCATTTTCAAATCAAAACGGTTTCTCGGGTGGCGAACCATAAATCCGGCTGGCGACTCCTCCAATTTTTCAATTCGATTCAAAAACGGTGTTTTTCGGGCCGCCCCGATCCACCCGAGGCTGTGGGAGCCCACACATTGTTATTTTGATGCATGTGATTGTGATGAGTGTCTAGAAGAAAATCTTTTAGAAGATAATGAAGACTTTGAAGATCCAGGTCCAACATGTCCTCTGTTACCCCTCACTCCCTGTAAATCTCCACCTCCTCCTCAACCTCCATCTAAAAACAACCCTCCGGCACAACCCAGTGGGTGTTTTATGTTAACCTCATCTTCTTCTTGGACTGATGCAGATTTTCCTCCTTTAGAATTTCATAATTATCAAGAAAGGACAATCCACCGTCATAAAGTTTCAGACTCAACTACCATTCTCCCTGATGGTAGTACCAAAGCAGTATCCGCAGCAGAAGCAGCCATAAATTGGCAGTAAGCAAATTCGCTGGCACAAAACAAAATTCTCCAGAAGATTGCTCACTCTCAGCAAAATTTGGAAAATGTTGTACATAAGAAGTTATCATCATTAGAACTTCTTATTAGAGATTTGCAGCAGAAAATCCAAAATG
>JAOTQK010000019.1:14906602-14917917 GCA_025642025.1 Rhododendron ferrugineum
ATAATTGAGATAAGGACGGGAGTGCAATTATAATTCTGTAGTGTGGTGAATTATAATTAGTGAAATAAGAAATAGAAACCTGCTGGGATTGGATTTTCTTATTTATACTGGGAGCCCAGACTTATTACTCCTTAGGTCCCTATCGTAGCCCTATATATACACGTTATGCTCTTTAGGTCAGATTGACGTTTTTTCTATTATTCAATAAATAGAGGCAGACTTAGAGAGAACAAACAGATCACGAAAGAGTACACACTCAGTTCGTGTTTCTAGACGTGCAGGGAATACGATAGAAGATCGTAAGGTGCAGTCGAGCAGTATACGTGGCTTATAGCAAGATGTGCTATAACAAGTTCAACCAGCGTTCGTGTCGCAGGGAGTTGTGGTAAAACCTTAATTCCGCCTTGTAGGGTTTTGCGGAGTTATTTTGTTGTCTAATCTGTACGCGTCATTACTGGATTCTGGGAATCGTTTTCCCAACAGTTCTTGCATATGCTTACACAAGGTATCAGCAGACCAAGCGAAAGAAACAAGGCCAATTAAATACCGAATCGAGTTAGAATCGAAACGCAGAGCAACCGAAACTTTTGAATGCGAAAACCGACCTCTCTGCTGCTTCGAATCGGGCGAGGACTTCTGCGTGGTGAACCACTGAGTGTCCAGCTTCTCAATCCCTTTGATTTCGAAGGCCAGTCTTTCAATCAACAGCGAAGACTCGGCAGCGTCGCTATTACCACTACTACTGCTACTAGTTGTCGAACCATTGTTCATACCTAGGCCTGAACTACTAGGTGAATTGTTACGGATCTCGATAGTGACGACCACTGGATCACCCGGCTTGTACACGCCTCTGTCGGTTTGTAGGTTCAGCGATGGCGGCACCGCCTTTGAACCGCCTCGACTGTTGGCCGAGTCGCCGCCGCGGCCGAAGGAGGAGAATCCGCGCAGAGGTAAACACCAATCCAAACATAGCATTAAGCATATGCATATCCCGTTCTACTATATCCCTCAAACAAACTATCAATCCTTTAGCCCCCTTCTATTATACTAGAGGCGGGGCACACGTATTACATGTGCAAGTCAAATTTTCACAATATTTATGAAAATTTGATCAAACAATAAGTGGGAAGCATTTTTACAAAAATGTTGTGAGTAAATTTTTTTTTTTTAAAAAAAAAAACAAATGAATGCCACTAGGCAAAGGTAATTCTCTCGGGGAATAAAAACAAAAGGCAATCCACAAAATGAGCTTACTGCTCCGTACCAGTTTAATGGAAGGGAGAAAAAGAAGCATGTGTAAGAGGTAAAACAAACTTTTTATACTATCAAAAAGAAGCATCTATAAGAGACAAAAGAAAAAAGAAAAAGCAATTTGTAGCAGTTTCAATAGATGAAGTAGAAAAAGCAAGTGGTAGGTGTGCCATTGATGCAGGCAGTGTAATTACGGAAAGGAACGAAAAGTGGAAATGGAAAGGTCACTGTTAGAGTACCTGACATAAAGAAGAATGCGGAGAAGTTGCAAGTATGGAACTGAGAAGAACTGAGAAACGGGAGAGAAGAACTGAGAAAGTTGTGCACGTAGCGGAGTATAACTGTTTTTAGGTGGGTTTCTTGTGCTTAAATGTCCAATCTATCTTTACTATTAACTGTTTTGTTTTGTGTGTTTTTTCTCTTAAGATGGTATTTATGAAAAAGGGAAATACATGACAGGGAAGACACCAAGTGGTGCTCCCCTTTTATATATTAGAATAGATATTAGAATAGATCTCTCATTATACAATATTTCCCTCTTATTAAACAAATACACTTGTATAAAAAGGGAGGAGTTTTGGCATAGCCACATCGTGAAAAGACAATTTTGCCCTTGTAGTTTGATGAGGGTGGATTAGAGGTTGAGGTAATGTGTGTAGTTTAGTTTTGGGTTGGAGGGCAAAAGGGAGAATGATATGGCATAGCCACATTGTGAAAAGACGAATTTGCCCTTTTAGTTACGTGATGGGTGTCGTTAGATGTTGGGGTTCATCTCATGTAATCTAGAACAATTGTATTATGACCGGATTTTTCGGCCATTTTACCTCATCTTTATCCCTATTTTCATTGTTTTGTCGAGAAGGAAGAAGTACTGAGAAAGGAAACACGCGATTACTTTCTCAACAGATCCCCAAATTTTCGGCCTCCTCTCTCTCTCTCTCTCTCTAACGTTGATTTGAGGATTCACTGTTTGAACGGTTGTTTATGTATTTGTTTTAGCTTCGTACAGATTCAAGCGACTATTGAGGAAATTTCCTCCCACCTTGGTACAGATTCAAGCGGCTACAATAATTATTTCACCTACTTCTTTCTCTCTTTTGCTTCATTTATGTGTTGGTTAGGGCTACCAAAAAGGAGACAAGTGATTTGGTCTGTTTTGCGGTTTGCTATTTTACAGAGGTAATTTGCGTTGGTTTTCAGTTTGTATGATTTGTGTGGTATGGTAAAATAATCGTAATTTAGTTTAGTATCTCCGCTTTAAATGATGCATGTATTCCATTTATGATCTCTCATTGTGATCGCTAAATCACACATGAGGCTTAGAAGGCTAGAAACCTTGTTGCTTCATTTATGTGTTGGTTAGGGCTACAAGAAAGGAAACGCGTGCTTTGGTCATTTTGGGGTTTGCTATTTTGCAAAGGTAATTTGCGTTGGTTTTCAGTTTCAATGATTTGTGAGGTATGGTAATATAGTCGTAATTTTGGTTTAGTATTTGCGCTTTAAATGATGCATGTTCCATCTATGATCTCACTATGATCGTTAAATCACACATGAGGCTTAGAAGGCTAGAAACCCTACATGAAGATCTTCTGGTTTAATGAGCTACATAGGCTCAGAAAAAACTATATATTTTTTTAGTAAAAGACCATGTAAGCATCAATAGTAGAAGCAATAGAAGCCACGTGAACACTCACTGAGGTGTGAAGGAAGGAAAAGGAAAAAGGCAGATGAAAAAAATAAGAGAAAAGTAAGGAAAGATAACACCACCCCAAAAATGGTTTATTCATTTAGTACAACACATTAGATGTTAAATATAATAGGGCCACCAGATTTGCGCAATTGACTAGAGCCGAGCAGTTAATATGTGGAAATTGTGGGGAGAGGGAGAAACACAGTGTGATTGGTTTTTCTTTCTTTCTTTCCTTCCTTAACAGATTTTCAATTGATGGAAGAGCAGGACAAAAACAGCCGGTAGTGGTGGTTTACGTCAGATTTGGGTTGGAAATTATGGGGGCAGAAATTTTTGGGGCAGCAATACCGAAAGAGGGAGGGCAGAGAGAGACTAAGAAGCTGGTGGTGGCTGGATGCAACGGCAGCAGAAGCCAGAGGGTGGCTCTCAGTGGTAGGATAGGCACAGATTTTGATTATAAGAGAGGAGGAAGGAGGGATATAAGAGTCTGTACAACCAAACCAATTCCTGTAAAACAAAAAATGCCACAAAAGATTTCAAGTTAACAGGTGGATCAAGCAAAATCAAGGAGTAATAATAATTCCTAAAAGGCAACAAATCCTCCGCATGACTGCCCCAGACAGTTACTAGAGCTATCTCAAGTGTATAGTCCGCAAGAAACTCTGGTCGGCAAGAGTCTCTTTCCTTGTGAGTAAATTGTTGACCTGTCTAAAGACAGCACTGAAGATATATAATAATCCAAGCACTTTTGTAATCCATCCTCCAGGGATGGCATTTTACATCAATGAAGAAAACAAATAAAAGGAGAGAAGATCAGCGGGAAAAAAACATAGCCATGGACACCATAAAACCTTATACGTAGAGTAGAAGTAAAACAGTCACCCAGTCCATGAAGAACACTGTCTTCCATGAATTCTTTTTACTTTGTTTTTTGGAACTGTTACTGCTGATGGTGATAAAGTATAAGGAGTAGAAAAAGAGTACGATAATATTGTTTAACAATAAGTTGGGAGTTACAAATCTCTCCCTTCAATCTCAATTACTGATCACTGCTGTTGCCTTCTTCCTCCGAGCGGTGTGGACTGTACTTGTTCATTAGCTTGTTAAGGGCAGTATCAAAATCCTTCTCCAGCTGAACCTCTTCCTTAAAATGCCTCTGCTTCATTGAGATTTTGTTGTCTTCATAAGCTTTCACCAACTTCTCCCTCTCAGACACAAATTCCTCCATCTCTTTGTCCTGAGACTTGACAAACTTCGCAAAATCTTCCTCCCTGTTATACAGACAAAAGCATGTGAAGGTCTAAGAAAAGAGAGCAACTCGAGGATTAAAAATGTGTTACAAACTTCGCAAAATCAAACCCCTATGCGTTTCATGCACAATCATGTAGCATACATTACACATCCAAGGCAAATTACCTGCGGCTACAATCCCCCTTAGCAGAAACATGTGTATTTGATTGTTTCTTCTTCTCTCGCTCCTCCTGCTGAATCTTCTCAAACTCGTCTTCCTTTGCATCCCTAGTTTTATGGATGGTTTCAAGCTGGTCTTTGAAGAATTGTTCTTGAAAGTCCATCTAATGATATATGGAAAATAAATGAAACAACCAAAAGGTGAGCAAATGAACAGAAAGAAGAAAACAAATTACTAAAACCAAGAGCCATTGAAAAAAGATCAGAAAAAAATTCCAAACTAGAATCCGTCCACTAGGGTCTAGGGCCTAGGGCGAGGGAGACGACTTTCAATGCTAACAAGAGATTAATCCCAAACCCGAAATCCATAGCCGCAAAGTTCGCATCATACCATAAGCCCGCCACCCGCTTCATGCTCAAGTGCAAATGCAAAATAACTGCTGGCATCATACTCGACAACAATACCAAACATAGGACCACCAGGAGAGGTCCCAAATGCTGCTAGAAACTCATATTGCGCAAGTAGAAGGAAGGGTGCATCAATCAGATGACAAGGAATATGTTTAAAGTACATGAGGATGTGGATTCATTTGAAGTACATGAGGATGTGGATTCATTTGAAGTACATGAAAATAAAAACAAAAAAGAGAGAAACTTGCAACAAATTATACTCAGCAAGTATTCTTGCTAAAGTAAAAACCAGGTCAACTTCGTACCTCCGTTGACATGCGAATAAGGACATTGTTTTCTGTCACATACATTGATACTAGGCCAGCTATTTTATCCTTTTACTGAATGATTTCAGTATAGGACGCACGATTGAAACTACTGACATTAAGAGGATAAGCCGATGTGGAAAACACGTTCACATATCTGAGACGTGAAAAGTTCTGGAAATGGCAGCTGTAGTGTGAACAAAACCATTGCACATAAACTTAACAGAGTCAAAATGGCTATGTTATAGCAGTACATGAAACTCCATCTCTGCAGGCAAAAATAGAGCCTACTCCATTTGGGCATGAACCATAGGATTCAGAATTGAAATGTTTATGGGTCCTTAATCAAGTAGATTAGAAGAAAACCAGAAAACTTAATGCATCTCCTGAAGGCATTCCAATCATTTCCGTCAATGTCTACACAAACTCATAATCAGAAGCAAGATGATTGACTAGAGGTAGTAAAAAAAATGCATGACACATTAACAGTCATGGCTGCAAGGGTTATGCTCAAAATTAAAATGGTCACAGCAACAAACCCCTCCACCAGAAGCTATCTTAAGAGATCACACCTACCGACTGCAAATGGCAACAATGCAGGCAATAACAGTCACCAAAACATCTAATGCAAACTCCTTGTCTGAACATCAGGCAGGACATTCAATTTATATCCAGCCCTGTTATTACCTCTTCCTTGTTCTGCTCATGATGCATTTTGCTCCTTTGCCTGACAATGCGGTTTTCCTCCACGGTCTTGCGCAACTTCTCAGATACAACAACAACAACCTCTTCAAGAGCTTTTGAACGTCTTTGCTCTTTAGCCACTTTATCCTTAAACCAGATCAACTGCTGGTTATCTTCACTCATTTGTCGCATTTGGTTCACAACCATCTCCTGATATGACCTAGTCTCAAACTTCAGTCGGGCGGCTTTGCTGCCTACTCAACAATAAAGCATGACCAAACAAAGGAGGTACTCAATTACTGGAATCATAATAATATAATTGAAATCCAACTAGTATGCCTAGCCCTGCCACCACTCGCGTGCACACAAAGCCGCACGCACACACACAGATATATATATATATATATATATATAGAGAGAGAGAGAGAGAGAGAGAGAGAGAACCATGGCAGTGCTTATTAAAAAGATCCAGGTCTTGTTTCTCTGCCATGTAGCCATAAAGTTGGCGCTTTCCACCAGGATAGAATAGGACTGGACGACGGTCCCAAGCGTCCCTATCGGTTCCTTGTTCCTGGAAATGGTTATGAAGACGTTCGGCCTCTAAAAAGCCCATTGCCGAGTTTTCAAAAATCAAAACACTCATCCCTCGGTGCCCCTGTGGGCCATAGGCATGTCGAGCCTTCACTGCAGAGTATGAACTAAAGGAATCAAGAAGCTCTTGATTTCCCATGCCAAGCCACTGCAAATACAGTTGCAAATGAGAATTCAAATATCAAGCAGAAAACTTTTTAATAACAGATACAATGTGGCAAGATTGCTTCGTCCAATGCCATAAACACACATACATCCTACATCACACATACATCCAACGTCATGAATCGTGCCCGCAGTAAAAACAGTGATATGTTAACTGTACCTTGTCATTTTCATCCTGCTCAAGCCTTGTGTTCATAATGACAACCATTGGCGGCCAAACAATAGAACGATCTTTGACCATTTCATCAAGACCCTTCCACTTACCAAATGTTTCACCAGCTGGTATGACTGAAGTACCCCGCCTACGGAGTTCTTCATCCAAAAGTTCTGCGAAACCTCTATGCAGCTTCACCCTCTTTGATCCTTTTGTTTTGGCATGCGTCATGAGTGGCTGCAGACCTCGATACCAGTCAATTGCACCAGGACCCCCTTTGCATGCTGGGCAATGCCACTGTCTTGATGGACCATGGATATCATCCAAACTTAGCTTGTCCAAGTTTTCAAAAAAAACCTTGAACCACTTACTATTCTTGCGGGAGTCATGGCTTTTCTCACTCACATCAGAATCATATTCGTCAGTTAATAGTTCATCATCTGTATCAACTTCATCTGAGTCATCGTCATTTTCAATCTTGCCATCGTTGTCATCAACAGGAGTGGGGTCGTCCAAGTGTATGGTGGTGTCTCTTTGTCCTGTAGCATCTTCTGAAGACTGACTACTGGCAGCAGCTCTCGTAGGCCAATTCCACCCGTGCTCCAAAGGAAGAGGGATTGCTCGTGGGGAAGGGGTGTTGCTGTTGCTCACAAAACCTCTACCAGCGGATTGGAGCCTTGAATTATTTCCTCTCCCCGGAGGCCTTCTCGAACCAGCATCAAGTGTTGGCCAGCTATTGCCAGGAGGAACAGTACCCGATCCACCACTAATCTGCACGCCACCCAGCTCTTGGACAGCAGCAGGATGTCCCCATACTTTAGCACCGGAACTCTGAGAAGGCCATGGTTTTCCAGCGCCACCTCCAAAAGCTCTATTTTTGGTCTTCCTTGTGCAAACCTCCCATTCGCCACCCTCTAAGCTCACGTCAGCTACAGCATCTGTCAATTGATCCACCTTCGGACTCGAGCCCTCAGGTATGCCACTAAACTTGGATGATGAGTGAGAAGTACCAGCAACAAATGGCTTTCCACCCCCTTTCTGTGAACTCATTATATTTAGCACCCTCTTCCTGGTCATGTTTTGCATTAGAATATCATGGTCATGTTTTGCATTAGAATATCAGATAGCACTATGTGAAACAAATGCTCAATAAAACAGAACAGAAGCCTACCACCATTGATAAGGCAACATTATAGCAGCTTAGCATGACTACAATGAGAATACAACAGATGAAAAGCAGATATCTATGTTCGCTCAACATAGCAGATAATCAAGAAAAAAGTGTCGTTCTGAATTAGTGACCTACAACAGATGAAAAGCAGATCTCTATGTTCGCTCAACATAGCAGATAATCAAGAAAAAAAGGGTCGTTCTGAATTAGTGACGCAATGGAGCGCTTCATAACTTTCATCAATCACTCTAAGTGAAATGCAAAAAGAACAAATAGGAAAAACTCTCACATACACACTCACACCCCACAAACCAGAGTCCATAAAAGATCATAAAAATTCAATAAAAAACAACACATGACAAATATATGACACTTCCAAAGCTACTTCTACGTGGGTCCACAAGCAATGCCAAGTCCCAATCCAAATCAATCATGTCAATTGCAGTAGAGTACCTAACACATGCATGGATACATCAACAATTTACATGCACATACGGATCATAGGAAAAAAAAATATTGTACTTCGAAAATATTTTTACTGAGCTATACCTACATCAAAGATATTCAAATGAGAAGCACAACATAACAGAAACCAGATACATTGCTAGCAACTTAAACTCATTCAGCTTCCAACAAGTGGTGCATATGAGAATTAAAAGACCATAAGGCCTAGATTGGTGGAGATAACTTTATCACCTAAACAACTTCCAATGAGCACATCACTATAGTGCTCCAATTATTCATCAAAGGATTGACATCCTATCATGTCAGCATCATAATGCAATGAGTTAAAGCCCCCATGGTAGAAGTTAGAACGAAAGAGTCAAGTGAGGACAGTTTCACAAGATCAAATGTTAGAAAAACCTCAGAAATTATTTTGATATCTGAAGTAATCTTCCCCAAGGAGTCAAGGACCCAAACTGGCAAAAATAAAAATTTGTTTAGAGAATCGGATTCTCGGAATCAGCACCAGGAATTCAGCTAGGGCTGCCATCAAATTGAAGGTTAACTGCTAAATTCCAACAGAAGCTTAACCATCAAAGTCGGTGAATATTTTGAGAAATAAATTTTTTTAGACAAACAATCAACTTCCAACAGTAAGGCTTGCCATTAGCCCTTTTGTGCATAGGAATGTCATTGAAACCTCCTCTTTCTAATTGGGGAAAAGCTGCATAAAATAAAGTCCGTTTTCTGGTGGGTAAACCAAGATGGTGCGATGGCCTCTTCAACAGCAAGGAGGGACCCACATCGCTGTTGAGGACCTTGAGGCCACAAATTGTGTGAGAGAGGTTGTGTAGCAGTTACACAAAAGAGGATTGAATGTGATAGAGATGTGGCATACTGGGCCTTCTAATAATCAAATTCAAAAGATGAGAGTAGTTCAAAGAAAAATGCAGTAAATCTTTTAACTCCTCACTAGAAGAGAGTGCATCTATGTTTTTCTACCATGAGTAGAGGATCTTGTATTGACAAAACTCCATACAGACAGCGGTTTCATATAGCTGACCCCATTTGATTGGGACTTGAAGGCTCTGTTTGGTTTGGCTTGGTTTGGGAAAGGATTTTGTATTCTCCACATCGGGGGAAAACCACTTTGATTAAAATGTATTGGCGAAGAGAGTCAACCGTTGAGAAAATGGATTAAATGGGGAGTCTTTCAATAGGGGCAAAACTCTACCCAAACCAAATGGAGTACAATATACTGATAAAAATGAGATTTTACAACTAAATGTTACAACAATGATTAGTGCAGTTACATTCTTTTTCATGTTGAAACAAATTCAAAGGCAATATGTGTACAGTTCAAATAAGGAGCCAAGTGGGAGAATCCAAGGGGAGGTGTTCAACGTTAAATGCCAATGCCAAGGGTGTTCAACTTAATATGCTATCATGCTACCGTAGAAAACTATGCACAATGAAATTCTTTCTGATAAATGACGGTGTTCAACTTAGCACCACAGCCATAATGTGGCGCCAACCCTGCAGATAATTTTAATGCATATTCCATGCAGTAAAACAAGCCCGTAATATCACGCTTAGGTATGAATGCAGAAATTCTCCTCATATAGTCCTAATCCAATGTGCCTTCCAGAAACTCGTATAGAGGCCAGAAAAAGTGCAAACATTGAGTAGAAATCAAGTGCAATATTGCACCATATAAAGCTCAACAGAGTTTACTGATATCATCCTCAACAAAAAGAAGTATCATAGAAAATAACGAGTATAAAAAATAAAAGATCCTCCCTCCGTCCCTTTTTAAGTGTCCTGTTTGGTAACTCCAACTTATTAAGGAGACATCATCATTACACATTTCACACCAACTTTTATCTCCACTTTCCCTACTTACCCTATATGGAGACATCATCATTACACTTTTACTCACTAACTTTTCAAAATGAAATCTAATTTTAGGGGCAAAATGGAAAATGCATAAACTTTTACCCACTAACTTTACAAAATGGACATTTATTAAGGAACAGTCCAAAATGGAATACTGGACTCTAAAAAAGGGACGGAGGGAGTATATGAGAACTGAGAAGTATAGGTATCCCGAGCTCTAAACAAAAATAAAAGCAATGACAACTGAAAATTGCTCATGAAAGAAAATTTAGGAGGCATGTCGATTACAAAGCAATTTTAATTTACCAATGCACCGAGATAAGAAGTGGTTTGTTTTGGTCCTATATGCAATTCAAGGAGGAATCAATGAAGTCAAACAATTTTTTGGTTCATGTTAATCAAAAGTTTAGATACCAAACAAACTACAGCTATCTACGCCGGCTTTACCTAAGAAAATGACAAAATCATCTCCTTCGTGAAACAAAGAGGAAGAAGAGATACTAACGGGTGCCAGATGTTCCCTCAAAGACTAAGCTGGGTGGATACTTAGAGTGCGACCAGTGCAGGGTGTGATTGACAATACTGAAAGAGGATCTAGGAACCATTTCTTATATATATTACTAAAGAAAAATGATTCCATAAGGAAATGAAGTTGTTTAAGTATCCAAACATATTTGAATTACGAATACATAACCCTGCAATTAGTAAAAGGAAGCGTATCTTTTACCAGAAACAGAAAATCCAAACTAAAACCCATTGAAGCCATCGATATATCAACAGGAAGAGCAAGTCATGAACCCAGATGCACATACCCACAATCAGTAGTACACATGCACAAGAAACAACTTGACAGAACAAAAATTGAAAAAAAAAAAGAAAAAAACAGAATTAGAAAAAAAAATGTTCAACGAAAGGAAAGCAGGGCCATATCCAGTAACTCTCACTTGACTGAAAAACATACAAGGGAAATGCATATATTACCTGTAAATGTATCTAATACATAAAAGCCACAAATCTAGATACACATCATATAAAAGAGGCGAAATGTGTGTGTGTGTGTGTGTGTATATATATATATATATATATATATATATATATATATATATATAGAGAGAGAGAGAGAGAGAGAGAGAGAGAGAGAGA
>JAOTQK010000019.1:14982764-14993164 GCA_025642025.1 Rhododendron ferrugineum
ACGGTTCTAAGACGGAAGGGTGTCACTTGGGTAACGGGAGTAGTTGAGGGGGTCTCCATGGGCGCTTTTAAATGTGAGGGGGTGTTTACGAGAAAACGTGATAGTTTAGGGGGTGTTTATGTACTTTCACCTAATAATAACAGCACACTTAGTGGCACTGAGCACTAACCTCAAGCTTTCGCTGTACTTTCCCTTCTCCTTCAGCCTCAATGCCATCCAATTTCAGCAGCTGCCTCATTAGCAGCTCGGATAGAATTATGAATTCCTTCTCTCCAACCTGGGTCCCACCATCCACAACTTCTTCCAGTGCAGCCACCTACAAGAGAACAGCCTGATTGGCCTTTTTAGGTGTTGAGCAAATCGAGTGATAGTGTATGAAGGAACTTACCAGTTCTGAAAGCTTATCAACCTCTGCCCTGACTTGAGCAACAGCTGCACAGGATCTTGCCACCACCTCCTCAAACTCCCTATCTTTGACTGTGTCTTCCATAGAACCCAACTGTTAAACAGAAGAACCGGAAATGACTCCCCAAGGGACGTGCGTGAACAAGGGAGAAACTAGGGCTACTTCTGTTGAACCTTAAATATAAACCAAACCGAGCCTTATGTCTCAATCACTTGGGGTCGGCTACATGAATCTTTTTCCTCCATTGAGCTCTGTCAAGGGCCACTTGTTCACACAAACCTACTATACTCATTTATTTGCGCACCACAGCATCTAATGTCAATTTAGGTCTACCCCTCCCCGTAGCATTGCTACACAAAGCTATCATATCCGCTCTCTTAACTACTGCATCTCCTGGTCTACGGTAGACCTGCCCAAACCACCTTAGCCTATTTTCCCTCAACTTCTCTTCTATGGGTGCTACACCTACTATCTCACGAACTGTTTCATTTCTAATCTTGTCTAGTCTAGTCTTACCACACATCCACCTCAACATTCTCATTTCCGCTACACTCATCTTGGTCACCTATTGTTTCTTAATAGGCCAACATTATGTTGAACCTTAAATATTATTATGAAAAATGATTCCCGAGTTTCCATTATTTAGAATATTTCACAGAGTAAGATAGTGTACATCGTTGGCTGAAGGTGATTTCATTTCAATTTACCTGTACATTGTTTTACCCCATGGTTCTCGACCCTTTCATAGATGCCAACTCTTTGCCTTTATCAACAGCCCAAAAATGGAAGAGACTACACTCCATGTCCAACAGCCACAAGATGAGAGAGAGAGAGAGAGAGAGAGAGAGAGAAGGCTTTAAAGTTTCAATTCCTAATGTTGAGGTCCAGAAGTTCACGATTCAATTGTACGCCTATAGCTATCCTCCCAAGTTTTCTTTCTATACATGGAATCTAAGAAGCACGGATACGGATACGCGGATACATGATTTTTCCAAAAAAAGGATACAATACGTTGGGGGATACGTTGATTATAAAAGTAAATAAAAAATATATTATATATAATTTTTAATTCCTAAAATTTCATTAATAAGTTTTCCATTACACAAGTTCACCATTTCACATGCCGAGAGATACATATTCACGTATAGTTATTATATATATAGAGAGAGAGAGAGAGACGAGAGATTTACAAGGTTGTCGAGGGAGAGGATATCATCGGTGTGTTTATGGTGTCGATTGGTGGGAGAAAAAGAAAAAAATATCCTACTTGCAATTTTAACCCATATATTTTAAGTAATAACATATTTCCCTCGCACGTATCCGAAACATATCCGAACGTATCCAACACGTATCCGCACGTATAAGATACGTATCCGGAGTGTATCCGAGAGTATTCGTGCGTATCCGAAACGTATCGGGATACCCAAAAATAATTCTAAAAGCAGGATACTTTAAAAAGTGTATCGGATACGTATCCGGAGAGTATCCGAGAGTATCGGTATCCGATACGGATACGATACGTGATACGGAGGCCAAAATAGAGTATCCGTGCTTCATAGCATGGAATTGTGTAGATATATGAACTTTAATGTGTATATTTTGGGTCATTGTCTTTGCAATGTTGTCTCGGATTCTCTGTTTCACGAAATTTGTTGCCATGGGAAAAGTTTTTCAAGTGCCAACTAAACACTGGAAACAAAAGGAAAAGGATTACTTTACCGCATGATTTTACATGGAAAATGTTTTAGATCATAAATAGTTTCACTTCAGTTCAAGCCAAACAAGCCTAGGTGAAAAGTAATCTACCTCTTTCTCTGGTCTGACTTCAGCAGCACTAGAAAATCCATTGCCCTCAACCTCCTCAGAGTTTCTCTCAATGGTTTTCTGTTCTTCCATGAGTAAAACCTTTGCGTTATCCTTCACACCCACCATGTGCAAATACTCTTGATCGTCTTTCTCCATTCCTCTGAACAACAATCTTTGTTGATTAGGCTCCAACCCAATTTCTTGGGCAATACACTTCTTCAGCTCCCCTTTCGAAAACACAAATCAAAGTAAGCCCAAAGCATGTCCGATGTAACAAGCTGCTATCTTAGCTTTCTCTGTATTAGGACATGCTTCAAGTTGAGTATATTTTTATATTTGATAATCAACAACCTCCAGTACATCCACACACACACACACAGCAGAATGTACCTATGACAGGGAGAGCGTCCTAACACTTCCTTTTGTAACCATAATTATAAAATACCATGAAACAAGCATGTCAAAAAAATTCCTCCATCACAAGCAAAGTATAGATATATGCAAACACCAAATATAATAGATCGCCAAGTATAAACGAATGAACGTGGAAGAGAAATCTATGACCAACCCATTTGCATTCAGTACATTAGAAATCACTTCAGCACTATATACATAGGAAGAACTAACATAAGAACATGGTTACATACACTAATGAGTGGAAGTGCACTGAGAGCTAAGAATTTCACATCAAATCAATAGTCATGAGCTAGGGGTGGCAAATGGGCGGGTTTGGGCCAAAATGGGTAAGTTGCAAGTGGATTGGGTCTTTAATGGGTCATTGACCCATTTAGAACCCATTAATTATGAGTCCAATTACCCATACCCGACCCGACCCATTTATTTGAAATGAAAACCGACCCACCCATTAACCCAATTACATACTATATACTAAAATTTAAAATGACTAAAATACCAATTTACACTAAAATGACCATATTACCCCGGTAAATCTAAATGACTTAAATACCCCATATATACTAAAATTACCATACAGACAGGCATGTAGACAATATTTCATTGCGTTTTTCCATTTTCTGGTTCTTTCAACTATTGACAAAATTGTTCTACTTTTTGTTTTTTTGTTTGTTTGTTTTAGATACAAATGGAAACGAGAGAGAGAGAGAGAGATGGGTTCAGCCAAATCTTTCACCCCAATCCACCTACGACAGAAACAAAGGAAATACACTATCTGAGAAGATACCAACATAACAAATGCTTACACATACAGCATGTCCACTACTTAGCTAACTTCAAACTCTAAAACAAAGGGTATTGATGTGAAGCAGCAACAGAATTGAGTGAAGCAAAGTAATCCAAGTTTCCAAGCAAAAAATCTCCACCCATGGACACCAAGTAGAAAAAAATCTCCAAATCACTCGAATCAGTCTTTCTAGCTACAAAACACTAACACTTCGTTTGGTTGAGTTTTTAGAAAGTTATTTTTGAGAGTTAAGTGGTAATGAGTGGAAAGAGATAGAGAGAAAGATTTATTGAAAACTGTGCCGAGAGTTGAAAGTTACTCTCAAAAAAGGGAACCAAACACAGCGTAAAGATTTGCAAGAGCCCTAAACTCAACCGATTGCCAATTGCGTCGACTAATTTAGACTGAATCTCCAGGCATCTAAAACACTACGAAACACAGATGAGAGAGAAAGAGACGTGCCTGAGAGTCTGAGACGATTCGGCGAGAGAGGTCGAGACGTGAGACGATTCGGAGCAGAATCAGGAGGAGATCGAGGATAAAAGGATTTTGGGGTTCTGACTAGCCGGTCCTCAATTGTCGTCGTCTACCCATCCAAGTCCACCATATATCAAGCCCATTCCTCTTAAACCCTGTTTTAAGTAAATAACCAAAAATACCCCCGCCACTTCATGAATCACCAGATCCTACTCCTTCTATTCCCCCTTCTCATCCACCGCCACTCCTACTCCATTCCCAACATCAGCCGCTCACACACCAACTCTCGCCTTCTCCAATGCCGGCAACTCCTTCTCCCCTTCTCCATCGCCGTCTCCTATCCACACACCAACCCCATCACGGCGTGCAAAAACCACGTAAGATTATCGTGACTAATCTCTATACTGACAACTCCTTTCTCCAATCGAACACTTCTTTTTTCCCTTGGTATATTTTATGCAATTCAAACAGTGCAAAGTTTCTCGAACTTTACGGTTTCTTACACTAACCAACACCTGAATATATATTTTTGGTGCAGGATTAATAATGGCAGACGAGGTGGCGATAAACGGCGTCGCACCGTGCGAGGATAACGGATCAGTGAAAGTCTTCGTGGATTTTGACGAGACTGCCGCTGCCACCGCTGCCACCGCCGCCACCGCCAGCGCCAAGGTGGCAACATCTGGCCCAATCATGGCATAGAAGATAGAAGCCCTAGAGCAAGAGAAACGACAACTTGTCCACAAGAACAGCATCGTGAGGGAGAGGATCGACAAGCTGAAGGAAGAGATCAAGGGTTTGATTTTCTTTTCGTATGATTTGTGTTCGATTCGAGATAACCTTTTGACAGAACATCCATAAAAATTTGATGCTTGTGCTGGAAAGAAAGACGCCGTTTATTTATTTATTTAATTTGAATTCAACTTGGCATTTTTATTTCGTATTCTTTGGTGTGTCGTGTATAATTGGAAATGCGTGTGTATGTCTACACTGAGTGTCATTTGTGCTTGAATTGACAAGATGATTGAACGACAAAGGTAATTGGAAATGAAGCAGAAGCGATGACGGGCTTTACATGTGTATATTCACCTTGGTGTTAAATGTCTTTTGTTTTTGTTTTCTCTACTCGGGATTTTGCTTAATTAGGTGTGTTTTGGCTGCCTTTATGACTCCTTCCACCCAAGAATTCACACATCTTTATAGAATTCACACCTCCAAAGGCCCCAAGAATTCACCTTCCCAAAAATTTTGGATGTGAATTTTTGAAAAGAGGTGTGAATTCTGCAAATGGATGTGAATTCTGCAAAGACGTGTGAATTCTGAAGGAGGTGTGAATTCTGCACATGGGTGTAAATACTGAAAAGAGGTGTGAATTTTGAAGAGGGTGTGAATTCTGGGAGTGTGAATTTCGAAAAGAGGTGTGAATTCTGCACATGGGTGTGAATTCTGAAAAAGGTGTGAATTTTGAAAAGAGGGGTGGATTCTGGGGGGTGAGAATTCTGCAAAATGGTGTGAAATTTGTGGGTGTAAATAGTTACAAGGGCAAAATAGTAAAATCATCTTTAAAAATGGTCTGGATGGAATAGCACTACACCAAAGGGTCTGGATGGGACAGCAAGCAAAAAAAGGGACCGGCCAGGAATTTCCCGAAGGATTTTTTTTATGGGTTATATGTATGACTTATTGGGTCATTTAAGTGAACCCATTAAGACCCAATTAATAAATGGGCTGCGTTGAGTTTATTTTTTAATGGATAGGTTTGGGTTTCTTAATGGATTTGGGTTCAATTTGCCACTCCTATCATGAGCTAACAACAATGTTAGGTACCACACACACATCAAACAGAAGAGATGATTCGTTTATCTGACAGTAACAAAAACTTGGGTTCGGCTCCAGTCCAGTATGTTAATGTCCATTTTGGTCCATTGAATGGCTGGGAAGCCTGGGATCAACTCTATTGCATCCAAAGGTCCACGGCATGCCATGTCATGTCATGTTCTCACATTTGCCTCATAAAGAAATGGAGAATGGTCGGAAAGTCTTGCAAAAGTAACGGAACTCTGCAAAATTCAAACCAAACTCCACTCCACGTGTTGCCTCACATTTTACTTGGCACTTAAACCCTCGTTAATGCAGAAGTGGGTTCATATTTTTAACTCTTGTGCATTATTCAGCACATATTCTTGCAATAAAACTATGGCGTATGGGTACACTATATTTTGTTGTACAACAAATGTGCACAGAGTTGTGTGAGACCCACTTTAGAGTCCCACACTAATGATCGAGCTGCTTAATTTTTGTCACTAAAACTCTTATAATTAAGTATCTGCTAATTATTTGGGACTCTGTAAAACATATACTTGATTATGAGAGCTCTAGAAACAAAAATTAATTACGGCCCTTTAGGATAAAATGATCAGAAAATAAAATCTTCGCATCGGGTCAAACAAATTGAAAATTAGAGCACTTATTTTTTAACCATACTTTTTAGTAATGTAAACAGTCAAAAAAATTAAGTGCTCCAATTTTTAATCTGTTTGAATTAGTGTGGAGATTTTAATTTTTTTATCATTTTATCCTAAAATGTCATAATTAATTTTTGTCTGTAGGGCTCGTATAATTAAGTATCTGCTATACAGGGTCCCAAATAATGAGCAGATACTTAATTATAAGAGCCCTAGATACAAAAATTAATTATAACTGTTTAAAATAAAATGATCAAAAAAATAAAATCTTCGCACTAGTTCAAACGAATTAAAAATTGGAGCACTTAATTTTTTAATCATATTTTTTAGTAATATATATACAATCTAAAAAAATCAAATGCTCCAATTTTTTTATCTGTTTGAACCGGTGCGGAGATTTTATTTTTTTATCATTTTTTCCTAAAATGTACTAATTAATTTTTGTCTGTAGGACTCGCATAATCAAGTATGGTCCCAAATAATAAGCAGATACTTAATTATAAGAGTCCTAGAGACGAAAATTAATTATGACTGTTTAGAATAAAATGATCAGAAAAAAAAATCTTATCACCGGTTCAAACGGATTGAAAATTGGAGCACTTAATTTTTTTACCATGTTTTTAATTTATGAACATTCTAAAAAATTAAAATTAAGTGCTTAGCTGGACGTATGGAAAAAGGAAAAAAGAGTTCTTGAAGTGGACAAACTTTTCATCTAAACTGGAGTGGAGTTTGGTTTGGATTTTGCAAAGTTCCGTTATTTTTAGCAGGACTTTCCATTAACCATTCTCCGTTTCTTTGAGAGGCAAATGTAAGAACATGACATGGCATGCTGTGGACCTTTGGATGCAATAGAGTTGATCCTAGTCATTCAATGGACCAGAATGGACATTAACATACTGGACTGGAGCCGAACCCCAAAAACTAGGTCTGCTCGCGGTCCGGTTCGGTTCGGATTTCTAGGAATCCGAGGACCGAACCGCTAGTCACGGTTGTTACAAAATGAAATCCGTGTCCAGACCAAAAGTCCTACGGTTCGGTTCCAATCCGATCCGTGACTCGCGGATAGGTTACGGTTTTGACCACGGATTTTAGTAAAAATAAAGCTCAAGCATATATCCCACACTAAAAGGGAAGAATGTTACATTCAGAATTAAGTTTAACACCACCAGAAAGTACTTGTTACATGAACTACCAAAAGACTACTTCAAAAATCAGATTCAAAAGAATCTAAATACTAGTATGATTGTATCATTATAGTATATAACATAAAAGAACTGGAAAAGAAACGAACTAGTGAAACTCAACTAGGCCTACCCATTATTAATAGAATAAAAAACTACGATTTACTCCCTACATTTTATGTACATCTACACTATATCCCATTATTAAGATAAAATACTAAAATTGGTAGAAAAAAATGTTAACATTACTAACAATTTATTATATAAATACACATATATATATGTATATTATTTATATAAAATAAATACCTCACAGTCCGGTTCGGTTAATCCACGATTTTGTAATGAAAATCCGTGGACCGAACCGCGAGTCACGGTTCTAATTTTTCAATCAGTGTTTGGACTATTAATCCACAGACAAAATCCAAAAGGTACGAATCGATTTGGTCAGGACCAGTTTCACGGTTCATCGGATTTTTTGAGCAGCCTACCAAAAACTTATAGCAATTTCTTTCCTTATTCTCCCTAAACCCAAGTAAAAAATCCAGAACAAGTGAAGAAACACAGAAAAAGACCGAGAAAGGAATACTCATCCGTTTTTCTTTTTCTCTCGAATGAAAGAAGTTACCAAAAGTGAATTGAGAGGGAACAACGAGGCAAAGCTGGTTAAAGCCATGGACGACATTGACCCTGATTGTGGGCCCACCACCACCACCACCATCGTGAAGAAGATCGTCGTAGTGGCCATTTTCGGCCACTGGCCATCTCGAATTCGATCCGTCCATGCCCAAATTTCTGCAAGAGCCAAAGCCGAATGGGTGTTTGGGAAAAACCGAATGGGGTATGGTCAGTACTGAGTAGAGATTCTCCAATAGCAAAGAAATGAGGGTTTCGAGTCTTTTAGATTAGGAGAGGACTAGGGATGGGTACCGTAGGAGTATTAATTTCCTCAGGACGGTTGGCCGGCTTAAGCGTTGTTTGGTTCAAAGGCAATGGAAGAGAAAGAAAGAAAGAACGATAAATGTGTAAGAATACGTACAGAAAAATTTCCTTGGTCAGGATTTTGTAGTAGTTCTCTCGGGTGGGGATCCAGATCCATCACTTGGATCCGGGGGGGCCCAAGTCACCACAAGAGTGTAGGGACCCAAAACAACGTAGTTTTGGGGTTGCAAAGCGTTTAAAAAAAAGGGGCCGAAATACCCTTTTGGTGGAAAGTCGAGAAAAAAATTAAGTGCTCTAATTTTCAATCCGTTAGAGTCGGTGCGAAGATTTTATTTTTCTGATCATTTTGTCCTAAAGGATCATAATTAATTTTTGGCTCTAAGGCTCTCGTTAGTTAGCCATAAGAGATATTTGGTTCTACTACTTTCTTAGGACTAATTAACGATAGCTTTAGAGTCAAAAATTAATTATGATTCTTTAGAATAAAATGATCATAGAAATAAGATCTTTGTACCGGTTTAAACAGATTGAAAATTTGAGCACTTAATTTTTCATAGGCAGTTTATATATTAAAAAATATGGTTAAAAAATTAAGTGCTCCAATTTTTAATCCGTTTGAACCGGTGCGAAAATCTTATTTCTATGATCATTTTATCATAAAGGGTCATAATTAATATTTGACTCTAGAACTCTCGTTACTTAGTCTTAAGAAAGTAGTAAAACCAAATATCTTATAGGTCTAACTAACAAGAGCTCAAGAGCTAAAAATTAATTATGACCCTTTAGGATAAAATAATCAGAGAAATAATATCTTCGCACCGATTCAAACGGATTGAAAATTGGAACACTTAATTTTTTTTGCTCGACTTTCCACCAAAGAGGGTCTTTCGGCCCTTTTTTTAAACCTTTTGCAACCCCAAAACTACACCGTTTTGGGTCACTACACCTCTGTGGTTACCACAGGCCCCCCAGATCCCTCGGGTGGCTTCTCTTAAACTTAATTTTTTCTGTCTTTTTTTATTAGATTTTGTTCGTCTTCTTTCTGTATTTGTATTACTCCTATATTTTTTGATTAATCATATGTCTCAAGACAAGTCTGACAGTAAAAAAATTATGACCAAAAAAAAAAAAAAAGTTCACCAACTACAAGAAAAATTAATCAAACAGATTTCTTTTTTGTTTAAAGCTAAGAGTTGTCGTATATGAACTTTTTTCAACATCGGTCCATATTTTTATACTTTTCCGATTTGTCTCGTCGAGACAAATGATTGACCCCAAAAATTACGACGAAAAACTAAACAAGAAATAACAAAAAGTAAAAAAATACCAAAATAAGTTATGAACAATTAAGTTTACAAGAATACAGCCTTTGTCTCCGACCATGTTTTTGATTCATAGCAACTTCACCAATGTTTTTCCCATTG
The DNA here is from genome assembly GCA_025642025.1 of Rhododendron ferrugineum. Classification (NCBI taxonomy): domain Eukaryota; kingdom Viridiplantae; phylum Streptophyta; class Magnoliopsida; order Ericales; family Ericaceae; genus Rhododendron; species Rhododendron ferrugineum. Next base: position 14,992,670 of record JAOTQK010000019.1, read on the forward strand.
GTAAAGTATGTAGATACTCCCTTCGTCTTTATTTCATTTAATAGTCTCTTTTGGGAGTTCGTGCCTCTTTTCTGTAATACCCCGTTTATTAAAAGAATGACTTATAATTAGTAAAATATGTTTTGTTTAAGTGACCCAGTAACTTGTCTTGCAGTGTTGCAAATATTTTGGCATAAATAGAAAATGGAAAGATAAAGATGGAGTAAATAAGTAATTTGTAAGCTAGTAGGCTTTTGGACTTGGCTGGTGAAACGTGTAAGCATGAGAGAATTTAAGCATCTTAGTTGTAAGAATTTGGTGGGTTAAGGCATGCATGGGTTTCCATTGACTTTTTGGCCTTTGGCATGATATGCCGTTATATATATAGGAATAAGGTTAATCCTATTAAATCGGTTAAGAGAACAGTGAGTAACTCCGAGAGGGAACCGAGAGAAGAAATGATCGGCGAAGGAATCCAACGTTGTTATGGGATCCGAGTGACGGTGAGTGTGAGAT
>JAOTQK010000019.1:15014182-15029627 GCA_025642025.1 Rhododendron ferrugineum
TTCGGCAGCTTTCTTAATTGTGACAACGATTCTGGCTCTTTTGCTGTTCTGTTGCTTGTTATGAACCGCGTGTTGAAGGCGCGCTCAAGGTCGGCAAGGCTCCTAATGGATCCAGCGGGCAATTTGTTGAACCACTGGAGTCCGAGGGAGCCGAGGCTGGACGGGAACGCTTTGCATTTCACCTCATCTTTCAGGGTGCACAGCTCGATTGTCTGGCGGAAGTGGATTAAATGGGTGTAAGCTTCACAAGTTGCTGGATCGAATTTCGTGAACTTAGGTAGGTGGAACGTGGATTCGGGCGGTGTGTTGATTATATGAGAGGTGAAGGGGGATACACCGAGATCCTTAAGTTGCCTTTCAAAACCTGGGCGCGGCGGTTTGCCGTGCTCATCAGTCTTTGTTCGTTTCGAGTCTCTCCCTTTAGGTTCCTTTGCGGGCGTCTTCTCGTCTTCACGATTGCGCAACTTTTACCTCAAATCTTTTGTTCGGTGGAGGCTGCCAACAGACTTTTCCCTGTTTCAGCAGATTTTTAGTTCGTTGTTCTGACCTTCCGCCCGTGCTTCTTTCCCCTTTCGCCGAGCTTGAATCTCATCGTTCAAGATTTCTGGTGGAATGTCCCCGAGACGTTCGGACACATGACGCCTTGTATCAACGGAGCCTCGGCTATGGTGCGAGACCTTTGTGCGAGAGGACTCCGCGCGACCGGTGGAGTATGTGCTTGTGAACGACTTGGTGTCCCTTGTTTTGGTACGTTCATGATGACTTCTGGATTGATGAGTTCCAGACATTGTGGGTCTCTTGTAGAGGATAATTTCTCTTGCGTCGCCCGCCTCCGATGTGAAACCAAGGCGGTCCTTCACAGAGACACGGCGGCCTTCCTCGTACTGACGCTCCTCTGGTGGAGGCGGTGGTGGAGGAGGTGGTGTCCGCCTTTGTCGTCTCCCGCCTCCGCCAGATCTGGATGTAGCGGGGGTGGCGTCCAGCTGCATTCTTTGCTTCATCTGGGCCACTTCAGTCCTCAAGGCCGCCAACTCATTATCCCTCTCGTCGTCGCGACGCTGTAACAGGCGGATGTAGGCCGCTGTTACATCGTCTGACGCCGGTGAGAGACCAGAGCTTGGTGGGAGGGAGATGGACATGTGTCTTTCTTGAGACGGTGGGAATATCGCATTTCCGCTTGCATCCTTGACCCCTAAGATTGCGGCGTCCGTCGTATCTCCACCCATCGTTGCTGGATTTGTTGTAGTCTTTGAAAGGAGGAAGGTTGTCCGTGAGGAGACTGAGCCATTTGATCAGAAGGGATTTCACGTCGGGTTCACCAATTGTGTGGCCCACGATCTCAGTTTGAATCCTTCCTCCGGAGGTTGGTGCAATTTTCTAGCCTTCCGCCCCGACCTGCACAAGGAACGCACGACTAAAGACCTGGCAGGGGTTTGTCCGGCAAGGCCCTCCGGCGTGAGGATGAGAATGTGCAGAGAGAAGGCAAGAGTCTAGAGTTTTAGTGTGTAGAAGCATGTACTGCTTAGGGTTGTGATCCTTTAGTATTTATAGAGCCTCCTTGGATTGCTCTCGAAGTACGGACATGTGCCTGGCACGAGCCGGACATCATCATTGTGACGTCACCGGATAGATCTGGTAAGCGTTTCGAGCTGAGCTGGCACCACCCATGTGCGCGCATCATTATCCTCTGGCGTAACTGCCTCAGCACGTGTGACAACACGTGGCTTGGCAGGTGGCTGAATCCCACATGTGGCCGAAGACCACACGTGGCCGAGCCCAACATGTGGCCGAGCACGGTAGCGACCGTGGGGAAGTGTCATTAGGACGGCCATCCCATGGGCAGCCGAGGCTGGAGACTTCCGCCAAAGGTAGCCGAACGCGGGTAAGTCTCACATGTTGGTTGACAGTCGATTGCATCGTCGGCTGCTTCTGCTTCTGGACTTCCGTCGTAGCCGAACGTGGAACAAGTACGGCCACAGCCTCCGATAGTGGCTCACTCGTCGGTGGGCTTGAACCGTTTGGTTCGGTCCGCTACAAAAGGATTCCCTCATCCTAAACAAATCCTCATCACAAATAAACCGAAAGCCCAAAAGCCCAGAGAAAGTCCAAAAGCTCTGAACTAGACCTGGAACGCCGCACGGGACATCCCTACATCGCACGGCATATCGAAAATTACAACGCCGCACGCGATCATGGGGTTAGCCGCACGGCATTTCATGAAAAGTACTGAATGGCTCAGAAAGCTGTCGGCCACGCCCATTTGAGCCACAGCTGCAAAATGGCTCAGCCAAAAATACACTTCTGGCCCGCCCAGAAAATGCCTTCACCATTTGAAATTCAAAATCCTTGACTCTTGCCTATAAATACACCCCTCTACTCAAGAGAAAGGGGCCCTTAATCACCATTACACCATTTTCTCTCTCCTCTTGCTTTCACATCCATTCCCCACTTCCAAACCTTGAGAATGTTGCTTTCAAAAGACATTCTCAAGGTATTTTGCTCCATTTTTTTCCTCACTGTTAAAGTTAGTTCCTTACTAACTTTGAGGTCTCAACTTACACACCATCACACCTCCTTCCCCTCACCCGATCTCATCCAAGTTCGTCCATCATCATCCAACCTCATTCAAGCTCAAGATCAAAGGTAAAAACTAAGTTTCCTTGGGCTAGGCTCTATCCTGGCCCTGAGGGGGCTCTTCTATTGTTAGGCATAACCCCTTTTGGTTAAGATCTGGTCTAAAAATCATTTTCACAAAGCAAAACACCCCCTGTGCTGGGTAAGCTACGCCGCGCGGCACTTTAATGTGTCGCACGGAGTAGTGGACTCACATGCGCGGCATTCCAGTTAACTGCTATTTTCTTATCTAAATTGTCTGGATCATGATCGTTCTTCGCTGGATCTGTTTCTATCTATCATCGGTAGCCTCGGAACAAGACCATATCTACAAGCCATGTTTTATCATCGCGAATGAACTTTCTCAATCTTTCTGATTAAACGAATGCATTAAAAGTGGTTTTCTACTTGTGGCTTGGAGGAACTGTACTGTTCTGGGATGATCTGATGGTTGTGGGTCCTCTGGTGTTTTGACATAATACCGTGCGTTGTACTCGGTACGTCGCGCGATGTTCTAAGAACTATTGACAGTCAGAAGACAAGATCATAACCACGCACGGCATATCTTATGGCCGCGTGTCATATCATGGTACGCCGTGTAGCAGAAGACAGTGATCCAGACAGTTCATTAAATAGCTTTCCTTGTCTATATTTTTGTCGCATCATCCTTTATCATCTCTGTACAGTGAGCACCACGTGCATGCCAACGTGATATATTCCGCCTTGCTCCCCTTTCCCGTATGTGTTTTTGAAGTTTTCAAATGATATTGAATCCCACATCTAAAATGCTTAGTAGAGACCGGTTTTTGCCGGGCGAGCGGGGTGCTTTTTCAACAAACCTTCCCCGTTCGTAACGTGGCTCCCGGACCCAAAATCTCAACGTTGTCGCTAGATCAAAAGCCTTTTTCCTCAAACAAACTCTCGATTTCTCGGATCATCCATCTCAAAAATCCGGGTGGCGACTCTTCGAACGCGCCGGGCGCGGGAGCCCACAGTGGCGACTTTGCTGGGGACTTAATTTTATTCAAAACTTTACTTGTACTTTTTTTTTTACGAAAGAAAGAACAAAAGGTATTGAATAATCAAGAGAGCCAAGCTTGAAAGGCATTTTTCTTGGGGGACTTAATGCTATTTGGAAAACTTAACTTTCTCTTACACTATGCACCGCACAAGCATCGTTAGCGTGTATCGGCTATCTTGCCCGGTTTACCGGTGACAAGCTCTCCCGGGACGCCCAGCAACCCTCGACTATGATTGGCCATCGTGTTGTTCGACCATTGTCTTTCAATACACTTGGCATGGGGTAGTACATCTTTGCTCTAGTCCGGGGAACCCTTCTGAGACCAAAACCGGCCTTCTGCACTTGTACTTAGCCATAGAACCTTCCCAACTAGGACAGGGACCCGGAGATTAGGACTTATGTGTTATATTCTGCTTATGTGCATTTCCTTTCTGTATATACATGTCATTCATTCCTCATTGCATAACGCGGGCTGGAGGATAGGATCCCATTAGATTTGTTTAGGATTACTCCGGTCGGTCCAGGAGACTTTAAATCCATGGAGTTTGCGATACCTCCGGCGTTTGCCGTGCCCGAACGGCTCCCCTGGTTTGAGCCTAACCTTTAGTACGTGCGTGCCTGGATTTTGATAGTCACATTGCTCTGTCTTGGATGGTCAAGGTAAGGAGATTGGCTCTGATTCCGAAGCGATCGAAATTTAACCTGCCTGACAGTACCTACCCGGGCTATCAGAAATCTTCGGTGCAAATGTCTCAAGTGAGACCCAAGTCACGGTAGGTCTTAGGATTTAGGAGGCGCATAAAAGGTAGGACGAGCATTCGAGATCAGTTATGAGTTGCTCCATTTTTGCTTTGTTGCCAGTACTAAAACATTGGACGTCCGCGAAAAGAAGAGGCTATACCCAATTGGTTTCGTCCGCTCCAAAGATTAGTCGCATGGACACCCTGGAAGAAACCCAACTGTTTGAAGTCCGATAGAACAGGAAGAAGAGTCGTTGTTAAGAGAAGAACCCATAAGGCCTTTTGTAGAAGAATCATCTGCAAATCCCTCACCCATGGTTGACCAGGGAAACGGAGTGGACGAGCTAAGGCAGAACATGGCTGCCATGGATGCTCAGTTCAAGCAATCCATCGCTGGTGTGGACGCATAGCTGAAGGCTTCCGTCACAACTATGCAAAAGAACTTGCTTATGATGATGGAAACAATGCAGGAGATCAGCGAAAAGTTGCAGACTAAACTTCCCCCGCAATTTGAACAACCCAAAGAAGAAATGCATGCGTCAAACCCTAACCTGGCAGCCCTTGTCGCAAAGATTAGTAAACTGGAGCAATCTGTCCAAGAAACCAAACGTCTTGGGAAGGGAGAAATAGACATGAGCAAGTTGTGCCTATTTCCAAACGCCAAACTGCCTGAAAAGTTCAAAGGTGTGGACTTTGCAAAATTTGATGGTACTGGTGATCCAAAGGCCCATCTCCAGGGATATGTTGGTTCCCTCACCATGCGAGGAATTGAGAAGGAAGCCATGGCTCAACTATTCCATGAGTCTCTGTCCGGCCCCGCCTTGCAATGGTTCCTCACTCTCGAACCATCTAAGAAAAGGACGTGGGCAGACATTGGACAGCCTTTGTGGCCCAATATGACTTCAATGTCTACCTGAAAATGACCACGAGAGAATTAGAGAGTACTAAGATGGGCGAAAAGGAGAACTTCGCTGATTTTGTGAAACGGTGGAGGGCCAAGGCCGCTCAAATGCAGAACAAACCTGATTTGAAGGAACAGATACGGATTATAACCAAGAATCTGCCAGGCTCTTTAGCCCCATACATGGTCCTTTCCTAAGCAACCCCAAATTTCGAAACCTTTTATGACTTTGGTCTGGCTGTAGAAGAAGCTCTACGGGATGGGACCTTAGAGAAAAAGGACACGGGATCAAAGTCTAAAAGGACGTACTTAGGAAGTAGCAATGTTCTCTTTGGGAATGCCAACCAAGCAAGAACCTCATCCACCAAGCCTGTAGAGGTTAACCAAATCTCCAAAAAACCAAAATCCTAGAACCGAGTCTTTACCCAGTTCAGTACCCCTAGGTCCGCTCTACTCAAGAAACTCATGGAAGTCGGGGTGTTGAAACCTCTTCCACCACCACAAACCATCCCACCAAACCTACACCAAAGTGTCTACTATGATTTCCACCAAATGCCTGGTCATACTACCGATAATTGTATCCGCCTCCGTCATGAGATCCAAAATCTCATTGATAATAAGGTCATTGATACCCCACCTCCAGACAAACCAAATACCGTTTCAAACCCTTTACCGCAGCACAACACTCCCTTTCGCATTAACCAAATCACCCTAGCCACTAGCCAGGATTCTCAAGAATTCAATCCAACCCTTTTCATTGTCCCTCATACTAAGCCAAAACCAGTTGTGGCAATCCCCGAAGATACCGCCCTTTGCTACCTGTGGGAAGAAGAAAACATCTGGGGAAATTTGATTTCTGATTGGGAGGAATTCGAAGCTGCCAATGTCCAGAGAATTGTTGAACCACCATTCGCGCCTGGATGGGAAGTTGACTGGCAAAATATTCACGCTGACCCTCTTGATGGGTTTTCTTTGTACATGATGCTTGGAAACCAAAATGAGAATTTCTATGTCCCTCAAGAGACGCCTGAATGGGAATGGGACCCAACCCCAAATGAATACCAACTCTTGGCTGGGAATGACCCTCTAGATACCTTTTCTCTACCCATGCTATTCGCAGAAGAATACCAGTCCCAGACGGTGATTTACAATTGGTCCGAACTTGCTCTCTTTCAACCAAATTCCTCCTACCTCAATGACCTCATTGTCAACGATCCGTACAACAATGTAGGCCTTGCCCCGTATCCAAAACCACCATAACCTGAAAAAGAAGTAGCCAGTAATGGGTTTAACCCGATAGATTTCCTTGTAGATGAAGTCAAGTCTGAACCGTCAGTCATCTCTCCCGAAGACACTGATGTTGCCATGATGAATTTATGGGAAGATGAGCCAGGGGCTAAAGCAAGCTCATGGGCAAATACTGAGATTGTTAACATAAAGGTAGGAAACGAGGAATGGACCGTGAACAAGACAATAATGGAAGCCGAGAAATGGAAGCCTGAAGATCTTTGGGACGACTTGGTTATCGCAGGCCTGGGCACTGATCCTCGTGATACAACCATTGGAAGCAAGCGCAAGGCCCTTGCATATCTATGGGATGAAGAACCAAAGTATCGTCAAATCAGTCATTTGACCAGGAGCGGCCGGATTTACCAACCCCCAAACCTCCAAGTCGGAGAATCCTCCAACTCTCCAGCTCCACTAGCCAAAGAATCTTCTGACTCTTTCGTGACCCCAACTAAAAGCACTTTCCAACCTTTTGCTCCACCAGACAAAGAGCCTTCTCGTCCTAAAAAGAATCCTAAAGGAATGATTAAGCAACAACTCGAATAGACTCACGCCAAGATGTCTGTTTGGGATGTGCTCGTTCACTGCACTCGCCACCGGGAAGGACTCATCCAAGCCCTTTCTCACCTAAAAGTTCCTTCCTCTATAACCCTTGATGAACTTGTAGCACTTATCAAAACCATACCTATTAAACAAGCCATAACCTTCACTGATCGAGACTTGCCTGCTGAAGGAACTGACCATAACAAGCCACTGCATGTCACCCTGAAATGCCATGGAAAATGGGTTCCCGTAATCCTAATTGACAATGGGTCCGCCATCAATGTCTGCCCACTCCGTGTTGCTTACTGCCTAGGATATAGGAATAAGGATTTCTCTCCGTCAGAGGTCAAAGTTCGATCGTATGACAATACCCGCAGGGATGTAGTTGGGACTCTCATGCTTCCCATGACTTTTGGGCCATACCAAACTGAGGTGGAATTTCATGTGGTAAACATCTCGTCTTCCTTCAACTTGCACCGACCCGACATCATGGTTGTGCCTTCCACGCTTCACCAAAAAGTCCGATTGGGACTTGAAACCGGGATGCTCACCATCCATGGAGATTCTGAAATTCGCGCCCCTGTGGAAGACAATGCCCCGCTTTTAGAAATTCAACACGGGGAGGAAGATATTGCCTTGGGAGGTTTTTCATTGGACACCTCCAAATTCGTCTTCTCGGTCAGGATCGATAATGACTTTGTCATCAGTAACGTTGCCATCAAGAAAATGAAAAGCGTGTCCTATATGCCGGGCTTGGGATTAGGAAATAACCTCCAGGGGCTTGAGAAGTTTGAAGAACGAGGAACTTTGACCCGCATAACCGGCTTAGGATATCACCCTTCCAGGGAAAAGAAGGAAAAGAAGGGGGAAAGATTGGAGGACTATTTTGTCAAGGAAAAGGCGAAGCAAGTTTACCAAGGGCAGCCGGAACCATTCTGGGATAAGGAAACCAACGCCTTTCTGCCAGTATTTGAGATATTCGCCAACGATGTTTGGCCTGAAAGTGAGGAAGAGATCGAGCCGGTGAAAAAGGAAGAAGGTCCGGCTGATTGGATCGAGGTTTTCACCATGAGTAGTCTAGCAATCTTGTTTAAGGAGGATGAACCAATGGGTATAGCCACGGAGGCAGAAGTACTGATGCTGGGGCAGGAGGCCCCCGAAGATCTAACTTCGCTTATCATGGATGCTGCTAGAAATTACGAGAATTGGACTTTCATATCAAACGCAACTTGTCATGGGTCTGAATTTGAGTCGGAATCCGAGTCTGAGTCTGAGTCCTCTGAGCCTGTCGAGTCGGAGTTGGTGCCTCTTGGCATGACTCCTCAGGGTCTGTACTTTGAATTTGAGTCCACTCGCGTGTATGGTGCCCTCGTGGCCTCCGCTAATGATGAAATAAATGGATCCGATTCCGCTTACTTTCCTGACTTTGAAATAAACTGTGTCGACCCTGATGATGAAGAGATCGATCTCGATGGGGACATCCCTAAAGAGATTCGATCCCTAATCGAAAGGGAAGACGAAGGGCATGCTCAGCCTGTAAAAGAAGAAGTTGTTTCGATAAATTTGAGGGATGAAGGGAATCCTCGGATGGTCCAGATCGGTTCCATGCTATCTGCAAAAGAGCACCAAGCTCTCACAGATTTGCTTAAAGAATTTGAGGATGTTTTTGCATGGTCAAATGCTGATATGCCCGGAATCGATTCTGAGATTGTGGAGCACCGAATTGTCCTTTACCCCGATGCAAAACCGGTAAAACTGAAGTTAAGACGCATGAGACCGGATTGGGTACTTAAGATAAAGGAGGAAGTCACTAAACAAATCAATGCAGGATTTTTAATAGTAGCAGAATACCCTCAGTGGGTCGCAAACATTGTCCCTGTTCCTAAAAAAGATGGCAAAATTAGAGTCTGTGTTGATTTCAGGGACTTAAACAAAGCAAGCCCGAAGGATGATTTTTCGTTACCACACATTAACGTATTGGTCGACAATACTGCCGGACATGCTTTGCTTTCGTTCATGAATGGTTTTTCAGGGTACAATCAGATCCTCATGGCCCCAGAGGACCGAGAGAAGACTACGTTTGTCACTGAGTGAGGATCTTATTGCTAGCGAGTCATGCCTTTTGGATTGAAGAATGCTGGGTCTACCTATCAGCGGGCCGCCACCGCCCTGTTGCATGACAGATTCATAAGGAAGTGGAAGTCTACGTGGATGACATGATTGTTAAAGCAAAGGAGCGAGAAGGGCATTCAACCGCACTCAGGAAGTTCTTTGAGAGAATCAAAGAGTATAGGATGCGCCTTAATCCCGCCAAGGGCACGTTTGGGGTCACCACAGGAAAGATGCTCGGATTTATGATCACTACTCGCGGTATCAAAGTCGACCCATCAAAGATTAAGGCCATTCTGGAAATGGAGCCACCGCGGTCCGAAAATGATGCGAGGAGCTTTCTTGGCAAAATACAGTTCATCAGCCGATTTATTGCGAAGCTAACATCGACTTGTGAGCCCATCTTCCGCTTGCTCAATAAGGGGACACCGTTTGCTTGGGATGATAAATGCCAAAAAGCCTTCGAAGCTATAAAAAACTATCTACAAAATCCTCCGGTACTAACACCTCCCGTAATGGGAAAACCTTTGATCCTATACCTGTCTGTCACTCCATCCTCGATGGGGTGCATGCTAGCACAGGAAGGAGATGATGGGGTTGAGAGAGCTATTTATTACCTCAGTAAGAAGATGGTCGGATCGAGGAACGTTATACTTCGCTGGAAAAGACGTGCTGGGCACTCGTTTGGGCCTCCAAGAAGTTGAGACATTACATGTTAGCTTACCCGGTGAAGCTGATATCTCGAATGGATCCTTTGAAGTACTTGTTTGAGAAACCAGCCCTCACAGGAAGGATGGCACGATGGCTGCTAATGCTGACTGAGTTTGAATTGAAGTGTGTTACCCGAAAGTCGGTAAAAGGAAGAGCTGTCGCCAAATTCCTAGCAGACTGCCCAGTCAGAGGAGGGGAGGATGCCGAGTTCGAATTTCCTGACGAAGACATAATGACGACAGCAGAAGAGGTTTGGCAGCTGTACTTCGATGGAGCAGCTAATCAGAGAGGGTTTGGAATTGGCGTTTTGCTTATCTCTCCCGACGGGTCGCACATCCCACTTGCCTTTAAGCTCAACTTCGAAGTCACTAACAATCAGGCAGAGTATGAGGCTTGCATCGTGGGTATGAAAGCAACCATTGAGATTAGTATAGAAAAGCTGGAAGTTGTAGGAGATTCAAACCTGGTTGTATCCCAAACAAATGGTGATTGGAAGGTCAAGGAGGAAAAGCTAAAGCCGTATCACCAGGATTTGGAAGACCTTATTCCCCACTTCAGCAAGGTAACATTTACTCATGTCTCGAGGCTCAGAAATCAGTTCGCAGACGCCCTGGCAACGCTAGCCTCCATGGTTGAAATCCCCGTCGGTGTAAAGTTAAGGCCAATTGTAATTGAACAAAGGGATGCACCGGTGTACCAACATGTCATGGTCATCGACGAGCCCGATGATGGTCACCCCTGGTATCACGACATTTGGAGATTCGTGGAAAGGGGGGAATATCCTACGCAGGCTAGTAAGAAAGATAGAATCGCCCTCCAAAGAATGGCGGCTCAGTACATCATATGTGGAGGAAACTTATACCGAAGGTCTCACTATGGCATGCACAAACTATGCATCCATGGTGCCGAAGCACAAAAGGTAATGGAAGAAATTCACAAAGGTGTATGTGGCCCTCACATGAACGGTATGATGCTCGCTAAAAAGATTCTGAGGCAGGGATACTTTTGGACCACCATGGAAACAGAATGTGTGGAATATGTACGACGGTGTCGCAAATGCCAGATTCACGCCAACCTCATGCATGTCCCACTGCATGAACTGCAACAAATGACCTCGCCCTGGCCTTTCTCAACACGGGGCATAGATGTCATCGGGAGAATCGTGCCGGCAGCCTCTAACGGCCATAAGTTCATCTTGGTAGCTGTTGATTACTTTACAAAATGGGTGGAAGCTGCTTCATACACTACCCTGACTGCGGTTCAAGTTGCTCAGTTCATCAAGCAGAATGTCATCCATAGATATGGAGTCCCTCAAGCGTTCGTGTCCGACAACGGGGTTCATTTCAAAGGGCGGGCTCGGGAAATTTTGGATGAGTTCCAAATCCGAGTACACAAGTCGACCACTTACCGACCGCAAACTAACGGGGCAGTGGAAGCCGCTAACAAAACAATCAAAACCATTCTGGAGAATACCATTCAATCAGCAAGGGACTGGCACGAGCAGTTGCCGTTAGCTTTGTGGGGATACCGCACATCCATACGTACACCGACGGGGGCAACTCCTTACTCTTTGGTTTACGGTATGGAAGTTGTACTTCCCATCGAATTAGAGGTTCCATCTCTTCGGACTATGATCGAGTGCAATGTCCAAGAAGCAGAATGGCTAAGCAATCGGTTCGAGGAACTCATGCTATTTGACGAACGCCGGTTAAAGGCTCTTTATCACATTCAAGGATACCAGAGCAGAATCGCACGTGCATTCAACAAGAAAGTGAAAAATAGGGACTTAGCCGAAGGTGACATGGTTCTGAAAGAAATCCGAGCGCCAGTCTACGATCCACGTGGAAAGTTCCGACCAAAGTTGTATGGGCCCTACATCATCAAGACCATTTTGTCTGGAGGAACTACATAGCTCATTGATTTGGATGGAAATGAATTCTCCACTTTGGTCAATCTGGATCAACTCAAGCATTACTACCCCTGAGAGGAGCCGCTGGACTGGAAACTACAAGGGCATGCAGTCCCAGGCAAAAAAATTAAAGCAAAAAGCCTGCTAGGATGAAAACCCGCAAGGGCGTCCTAGGCAAAAGTTAAGGCACATAATAAATGAGCTCGCTAGGCCGAAAACCCGAAAGGGCGGTACTAGGCAAAAGTTAGAGCGCAAAAGGAGAGTGTCAAAACCAGAGCAAACCCTACCCTGAACTACGTCATGACCTGATTCCTTTACCAAAAGGATACTAGGCAGCCTCACTTTGAGGCTCGGTCACGATCAATCAAAACAAAATCCAGGTTGTGAGAGTCCAAAGCACGGAATCAAAGAGGGGGAAACCCTCCATAACTCATTTTTATTAATACAGCAGCTTCTAGTACATAAGGTTGAGCATGGTTTTCAAAAACAAAAGTGCAACATAATAGAGATGGGTCCACAGTTTATTCAAAAGTCAAGAAAGTAGGGTCGAGTCAGTTTCCTTGAGCCCCAGCTCTCGCAGCAACGTCCCTCCTAAGCCATTTTCGGTAACTTCCGCGTATCGCCACAGATGGGTAGGGATGTGCGTCAGTCACTTCGCGAGTCCTCCAGAGCCTCTGATAGTTGCAGAGAACAGAGTGGCGGAAAAGAGGCAAAGCCACATCCACAAGAACCTCTACAGGAACCTCTTGTCGCAGACCAAGTTGACGTTGAATCCGGTAGGGGATGTAGAAGGTAAAAGCCCCCAAACCAGCAAGGACAACCCACTGAGGACCCATGAACTGTACTGTCATATGTGGAAGGTCCTGCCATGGGCACCTCCAAGAAACGGTCTCAGCTCGCAGATGCCTAAAAAAATCAACCCACTCAGAAACTCGTCTGTCCGCAACCTCGAAGCATCGTTGAGACAACAGCCCGGCTTCGTACCTCCAATTGCCTGGAGGGATGGTCAACACATTCACCTTATCGCAAAGCCAGATCTGCAAGGAGAGAGAAAACAAGTAAGAAACCGTAGAAAGCTAAGCCTAGCGTCAAGGTAAAATGAGAACGTGAGGAAAACCAGAAAAAGGAGAGCTGAGTGAGAAGCCAACCTGTAGGAGGAGAGGGCTGCCCCCAAAAGTTTTGGTCTCTCCAGAACGGACCTTGTCCAAACCGATCATTGTTTCAGCCAAAACCATAGGAACCACGTCCTTCCGAGCCTCAATCTGCACAGCAATGCTGACCAATGTCGAGCTAACATGACCGGTGGAAGGAACCAAGAAGTAGGCGGCGAGCAGGCACATGCAAAGGGCGGTCATGCGCCGAGTTTGGTAGGTTGGGTTCGCCAGATCACCAAGAGGGGAGAACATCTCAATGAGGCGCATCACGTTGAGGTGACCATTGCTAACCAAGTAACGAGTAATACCATCATTCAACCCAAGGGAGGCAGCGAGGACTTGGAAATGTTCTCATGCACAGGAGGGACAATGACCTCTCCAGAGCTGAAACCGCCAAGATAGGCGCGGAACTCTTCCATGGTGGGGCAAAGCTCTTACTCGCCAAAGCGGAATACATGCACTTTCGGGTCCCAAAGACTTGCGGCAGCCTTTAAAAGCTCGGGACGGAGACGAATGTTGCGAAGGTACCTCATGGAGTAGAGGCCGTGGGCCCGAAAATTGAGCCAATCGACACCTTCCATCGAAACCAACCATGGACGGAGTGAACCGGTGAAAGAAAGAGCTATTGAGAGGAAGGAAAAGCTTAAAGAAAATAAAAGTTTAAGAAGGATTGGAAAGTTTGAGGCTCAAGGCCTGAATTTATAGGAGGGATGGAGGAGATAACTTCAACTTTCAAAGAGCCTTGGGTGACCAAAAGTGCAATTTTTCCATGAGTCTTGTGTGGGAAAAAACTTAGTCATACCTCAAAAACTCAGTACAGACATGCATTGGTTCGGAAATGGCATTAAAGAAGTCAAAACCTCAGCCATTGTGCAATCTGTCTTGGGAAGCAACAGACTGCAAACTGTTAGTAAAATAATACCGCGTGGCATATTGAAGCAACGCATGGTATAACAAACTTGAGGAAACACCACGGCATAACAATGACACGCCGCAGGATTGAATGGAATCCCGCGCGGCATTTTGGAAGCCACGCACGGCATAGTAAATCTGCATTTCTGCAGAATTTTGACAGCAGAGGTCTGGAATCCATTCAAGGCACTTTGAGGCATCACCAACCCCCAGAGCACACTTCAATAGGTATTTGGGACTTCGGGGAAGTTTTGCTTCGAGTCAACTCTGAAAAATTCGAGGTCGTGGCACAAAAAGTCGATAAAATCCATTTCTTGAGCCGTGTCGAGGCATCAAAATCCGTTTCAAGCCATTTCAAGTAGTTTTATTGAGTCACACAAGTCATAATGGTCAAAAGTGACTTAGTCCAAGTTCTGGTTTGAGTCCCAAGTCAAAATTTGAGAATGTCACCCTTTGATGTCAATATTTTCTTACTTTTTCAAGTATTAGGTTCAATTCTCGCGATACATGTCAAGCCTTAAAGGTCACCATTGTCATACACAGTCATTCTCAATTCGGTGGCAAGGGTATTCATGTAAATTTTTGTATATAGTGTCAATTTTCAAGAGTTTGTCCAAATTACCTTTCGTGCGATTTTCATTCCTTTGTCAATACATTTCTCTTCTTAAGATTGTGTTTACACCCATTTTTGGCCAAGAGTTAGAAGGCCGATTGGTTGGCTAGAAAATGACTTCAAATGGCAAAACCAGGCCATGAGAGGCCAGGATAATCGGCCACAAAATGGCATTGGGCCGATGTAAATGCAAAAGGGCTAAAATGGACTTTCAAAAGCTTGGGATAAGACCCAAGATATCACTTCCAGAGATGTAGGCCCAGATGGGCCAGAGGTGTAAATCAACCCAAAGTCTTATCCAGGCCTAGCTCAGGTCCGAGAGGCAGCAAGGCCTGCAAGTAGGCCCAAATCAGTTAAAGCGTGGTTTATCTTGCCAAGCTTGGGCTCAGAAGGCTTATAATAGGGAAAAAGGCCTCAAGCTGCTCACAAGCAGCTCAAAGGCCTGGAATGTTCTAGCTGAGACAGGTCTGGATAAGCAGCTCACAAGCAGCTCACAAGCAGCTCAAGGTCTGAACTGGTGGGACCTCCTTCTTCAGCATCGAGCAAGACCAGGGGCAGGTGGCATACATGCAGCCCTCGGAGCTGCTAACAGATGACTCACGCAGGCCTAAGCAAGCTGCTCACAAGCAGCTCACCCAGGTCTGCTTGGCCTGATATTCCCGATCCTTCTTCTAAAAAGGAGTTAAGCCCAGAGGAATTAAGGGCCCACCAAGGATGCAAGGTCCAATGTGATCAAGGGAAGGCCTGAGCAGGCCTCAATCTTCAGCATTGGTGGGCCCAAGAAATGTCCAAGCAAGCAACAGCTTGAGTGTGGAAGCTGCTCAAGGCCTGGATGAGCTGAGATTCCTTTTGCCTTTTTACAGAGTTTTATGCAAGAGGAAGGGATTTCTCAGGCCTTTGCCATTTTCTTGGAGTAAAAGGCACGTTTTGTT
>JAOTQK010000019.1:15039080-15066138 GCA_025642025.1 Rhododendron ferrugineum
CATACTTATCCTCCCGCCGGAGGGCCTTGCCGGGCAACCCCGGCCAGGTCTTTAGTCGTGCGCTCCTTGTGCAGGATGGGGAAAAGAAGCTAGGAAACCACACCAACCTCCGGAGGAAGGACTCAACCTGAGATCACGGGCCACACAAGATGTTTGTAATTTCTCTTTGTTTGGTGGTATTTTGTTGTTTACGTTCCCACTTCCAATTGAACATGTAATTTGGGTACTTTATTCAGGATAACTGTGGATCAAACAAAAAGAACAGCTGTGCTAGTAGTGACAAATGGAATACGCCAATGGGAAAAATATATATTTCCACTGACAATAACCTTCCCTTTCACATTTCCTCCAATGTATGTTTTTTTCGGCCTGCATGTCCTCCAACCTTTTCTCTGAAGAGAGATGAGAGAGAATGATGGCGGACGGAATCGAAGGTGAGATCGCGGAAGGAATTGCAGAAATGATTGATTTAGAAGTTTTTCTGTTGTAGAACGAAGCAGGTGGCGAACAACTTGCAACAAGCGACATTGGGATCTTCCAACTGGCTCTCAGAATGGTAAAGCTTTCTTTGTTTTCTTTCACAGAAGAAACTCCCCCAATTCTTGAACTCTCTAAATCTTTAGAGTTTGATTCTTCTTATTTTTTATTTTTTAACTAGAGTATTTGACAATTGCTGGCAAAACCAATCTTCCTTTTCCAGCGATCTCACTTCTCACTCGTTCATCTGTCTCTACCATCATCAATTGCTATTCTTTGTTTACAGCCATCGGATCGCCTCTCAGGTAATAACTACTCGATTTTTATCATGGTAGAATATGTTTTGATATGCTCTTCATAGATTTTTGAAATTGTTATATAATTAGGTTGGTTTAAATTGAATCGTGTGTGTGCATATAGAGTAAAGACAAATTAGTTGAATTGAGTGTGTTCTTCATTTAAGGGTTTTCAATTTTGACGTTAGTCTTGATAGGAATGAAGGGGTAGTAAAAATACTCTTCATATTGTTGAAATTCGAATCTTTGAATCAGATTGTCTAGCACTTATGAACTGCTTTAAGGGTGATAATTCTCTGTGTCCGTGGGAAATCAAGACATTTGTGGATGATATCAGAGCTTGGGCCAAAACTAGAAAATGGTCTTTCATTTGGTGTAATAGGGAGATTAATAGAGTTGCCCATGGTTAATAGAGTTGCCCACGGTTTGGCAGATTTTTGTGCCGATAGAAATTTTGTTTTCCAAGCAGGATGTTTACCATCTGCTGTGGAAGTTTTGGTTTCCAAAGATGTAAGTCGTTCATGAGTTTCTATAAAATCGTGATCCTTTCAAAAAAAAAAAAACTATGTTTTAGGGCTGTCCAGCTGTCAGGTTTGGTTAGATTCGGGTCGGGTCTAGTTAGGGCTGTCCAGCGGTTAGGTTTGGTCATATTCGGACCCGACCCGACCCAACAGTTGTCGGATTTTGGAAATGCTCACTTGAGCCCGACCGAAATGCAGTCGGATTGAATTTTTCGGGTTCGGTCGGATTTGGCAATGGCTGCAAAGTATCGAACACAAACAAATCAAAGAAGAGAGAGAGAGAGAGAGAGGAAACCGTGCCCATTAGCCATTACAATCTATTACAGAGAGAGATGAGATTTAAACATTTGATTACAGAAAACAGAGTCAGAGAAAGAAATAAAACAAAAATTCTTCATTGATTACATGCGAAACCTGTTACATAATATACGAAAATCAACTAAATTACCTACGAAAATACAAAGAAATCAGTTTCCAAGCTTCGTCGATGTCAGAGGTCCAAGATCGCGAAGCCAGTGACGGACAGCTGCAAGCCTACAATCGTTGGAGAGAGAGAGAGGGAGAGAGAGGAGGCGCTGCTCTAGAGGGTTTACGTTTAGGTTAGGAGGAGAAGGGACGGAGAACAACAAGTCTAGGGTTTTTTTTCCTTTTTATACTAAAAGTCGATTGGGTCGGTCGGGTTAGGAAAATAATCAGGTGTATCTGACACTCGACTGACATCATGAAAAATCTTTGATTTTGGACCCGAATCCGACCGATCCATCCGATCTGAACTGTCCATTGTGTTTTTTTTTCGGGTGGGTCGTTTGGTGGACAGCCCTACAAGTATGTTTATTTGTTATGAATGCCTTTTACTATTATTTATCGTTGAGTTTGTGTTCATTTTTACATCTATTTATATTTTCTTTGTGCTTCATACTATAATGCCCTGACGCTCTTAGAGGTTGCCGTGTCGGCGTATCGAACACAGAGACATGTGGGGGACACAACTAGAAATATGTTGGACACGCCACGTGGTCTGTCCAAAAATTTAATTTAATTTTTGGAGCCCCACACATAATGCCGAGTTCGAACACGAATGGGGTGTCCAATAACACAGTTGGGGCCTGTTTGGATGGGGTATTGTAAAGGGGTGTTGTGTTCTCCCCCCTTTTAACACCTGGGGCCCAGCCGAATACCCCGTTTGGCAGTCAAAAATGGAGGGGGTATTCTCTTCACCCTGCTTCCACTACACCTACTAATACCGGCTGAGGGGGTGTTAGCCATGGGTAGGGTTCGACCAGTTGCTGTGGAATCCCCCCAAATCTCCCTCTATTTTGGATGATTCTACCCCTCATAATCCCCATTCCCCACCCCAAAGTACCCCATTTCTGTCGCATCTCTTCGCCGCACTCGTTGTTCAAAGAGACGAGAAGTTTTGTGGCGATTTTGGGTGCTTTTCGATTTCAGTTTGATCCAGTGAGGTATGGGTCTGATTTCTTTGTGCTTTTTCTGTTGCTACTCTTCCCGCACTGTCTCTGTTGCTATTTCTATTCCATGGCAGTGTTAGGTTCGATTTTATGCCTAGAGTTTTGTTGGTTTCGACTGGTATGCATGGGTTTTCGATTCCATGGTTTTTGATTTTGTTTCTAATTATTCCATGGCAGTGTAGATTCGATTTTGTATGCTAGGGTTTTGTGGGTTTCGATTTTGTTTCAGATTATTCCATGGTAGTGTAGATTCGATTTTGTATGCTAGGGTTTTGTGGGTTTCGACTGGTATGCATGGGGTTTCGATTCCATGGGTTTCGATTTTGTTTCAGATTTTTTAGGGTGAAGAATATGAAACCCCAACCCGAGATCTTTTTTTTTTTTTTTGGTGTAGATTATGAAACCATAAACCCTAAATTGCAATTTTTTAGAGTAAGATGAACTGCTTTTGAAAATTTTACGGATTGTTTTTGAGCCTACCGCAAAGGAGTACTTCAATAGAGCGATGTCTTTCTTTTTTGCTGGTGTCGGGATGTGGTGCATTGTTTTGGATAAATTTCCTTTGTATCTAATGTGGGAATTGGTAATTGTACATACTAGTGTCTCGTAGCCTAGTTTATTTGGATGGCCCTTGTATCGAAGAGAAATGACATGCCTAAATTAGGAGACCTCAGAAAATATTCGTTAACCACAATGAAATCCACTTACAAAGACCTTTCCAAGGGCCATGGCTACTAGTAATGAGGCGATGGGGGTTTGGTCGGTCGTTAATTTTTAAAGTATCAGATTTAGTCGATGAGCACATAAAAGTAGCCCGGACATCCGGTTGTTGGAAGAAAAAAAAGTAATGAAGATGCAGAATCATAAACCCACATCAGCCCACTCCCAATCTGTTTTCGTACATAACATTTATTATATCAGTCCAGTCCCAATCTGATTTTGGACTACTCATTTTAAGCGTGAGTCAATTTAACTCACGAGAATTGAACTCAAAATGTAATCGTAACAACGACACCACCTTGTCACTTGGACTATCCGTCGTTCTAATCAAATTGATCACCTACACACAAATAAATGAATGGCACAAAACTCATACTTGGGAGCCTTTTTTTTGTTATTGTTTTTTGGGTGTCTCATCCGTGGGAGCCTTTATTGACTCAAACAATTATAGTCTATTCTAAAGTATATACTCCACCTTGGGAAATTTTAGAGGGGTTTTATGTAGTACAATTTCTCATAGAATGCCAAACGCTATGCTTATTTTTTATTGGCGAACTACAATGCATGTGATGCATCACTAAGCTGGGTTGATCATTGTTATTTTAGGATCCGAATATTAGGTTGTTCATTAAAAAACCTAAATCTTGTAAGTGTTTTTTACGATGCCAAGATTAAACAAAAAACAGAAAAGGAGAAGAGAAGAGCAAGAGGGCTTCATGGCATTACATGCCATTATCAACGCTCTCATTGGTGTTTTCGTCTCTACTTGTTCATCACGTCCACATTTCGCCATTCTCGTCCGGAATTATCTCCGAATCCGGACTTTTACCAGTCGCACATAAACAATATCAATAGGCTTGTAAGGGGTAATGACGTGGATTGCCACGAGCAATTGAGGGTGAATAGGCATACTTTTTTTAGATTGTGTTGTTTAGTCCGAGGTGTTGGGTTAGGGGACTCACGCAACGTATGTCTTGAGGAGATGGTAGCAATATTCTTGTGGGTCCTCTCTCACCATACGAAGCAGAGGCGTACCAAATTTGATTTCTATAGGTCTACTGAGACAATAAGTAGGCATTTCAATGTTGTACTCCAAGCTGTTTTGCGCCTTCACCGAATGCTCCTAATGACGCCCGAACCTGTACCTGCTAACTACCAAGACACTAGGTGGAATTAGTTGCAGCCAAGAGTACCCTGATTCCACGAATATTGTTTGAGCCCAATCAAGTTTTTACCTATGCTTGATAAAACTATGCCATGCCTTTGGTTCATTTTCTTTGGTGGTTATGTTAATGACTGTAGCAGGTGCAGGGGTGTGTGTGTGAGCAGGTGTAAGCCAGGTTTTGGACTTGTTCCTTCCACTTTTCTGTGCACTTGGTTTCAGTTGTGTGGGCAATTGTGTTGGTAGTTCAATGGGCAATTTGTGGGCTGTTTTTGCAGGTTACTTGGTCATGTACACGTTGCAGTTTTGGCATGTGTGTGTTTCTGTTTGCTGGACTGTTTATGTTTGCAGTTTTGGCATGACGTTGTAAACTAGTGGCTATGATGAATATTTTATGAGCCAAATGTCATCAAAGAAGGCTATGATCTCATGATTTCTGTTGTTGTATGTGTGTGTGTGTTTGTGTTAGTGCAGTTGCAGTTTTCTGTGCTACTGTTTGGACAGTGTAGTACCAAGTTGATTTCTGCAGAAAAACAGTCCACAAACTGCTGAAAAACTGCAGACAACAGTTCTGTACTTTGTAGAAATCAGTTTGGTATTGGGGGTTTCGACTGTTATGCAGGGGTTTTCGATTCCTAGAATTCAATTTGTAGAAATCAGTTCAGTGTGTGAAATTGTTGAGGTGTAGGTCAGTGAGTGTGTGAGTTAGAAGTGCAGTGCAGTGTGTGAAATTGTGCAAGTGCAGGTTAGTGTGTGAGAGGTAGCAGTGTAGTCCATTTGGATGGGGTATTGTGAAGGGGCATTGTGATATCTCCCCTTTTAGCAGGTGCACTTTATGGGTTGTTTTTGCAATTTGTGGACTATTTTGGCATGGGTTTTGCTGGAAATTGGAGGGTGTGGGCAGTTTGCTGTGGTGTTACTGTTGTGTCCAAAAGATGTTGTACTTCTATTGTGTCCAAAAGTTGGCTATGATGAAATTTTTCTGAGCCTCTGTCCAATTTTTGGCTGCTTTGTGGAGCAGGTGCAATGTGTGAGTGTGAGTGTGATTATGAGTGTGTGTGTGTGTGTGTGTGTGTGAGGTGCAGTTCAACTGTGGTACCAATGGTTTCTACTCTGTCCAGTTTTTAGCATGATGTTTCTGTTCTAAAGTGGTTCTGCAATTTGCTATTTTGAATTCCAATGGTTTCTGCTCTGTCCAATTTTTAGCATGTTGTTTTTGCTTTCTGCTCTATCCAGTTTGCTGTTCTGAATTCCAATGGTTCTTAAGTGGTTCTGCAGAAATGGGGCAATGATGAATCAATCCATGACTTAATTAAGGTGGAACCTTGGCGGGGTAACATAAGTTGCAGCCATGAGTACCCTTATGATTAAAAATTCATGATCTGAGCCCTATGTGTTGGGTTTTGGTGCTGGTTTTCTGTATGTGTTAGAATTATGTTCCAATTTTGTGTCCAAACTAGATACACCAGACAGGTTTTTTTGGGGTGGTATTGCAGGGTTTCTGGGCATGTATTACAGGGTTTGTGGGCTGGTTTTTGTAGGGTTTCTGTGATACTCTCAGTTGGTGTTGCTACTGCATTTTTTTGGGCAGCATTGCTGCATTTTGTGTGGCATTTTTCTGCATTTTCAGCAGTAAGTGTGGCTATTTTTTGGGTTGAGTGTGGCTATTTTCTGGTGCTGGTACATTTCTGTTTTCTGTAGTTATGGTGGCGGGTGTGTGTAGTTTTCAAGGTTGGAGAAGGTGCACTGTGTGTGTGTGCGCAGCAGATGGGGTGAGTGTGTGTGTGTGTTTTGGCATGGCTAGATGACTGTACAAGACAACATGCCAATATTTGAGGCTATTTCTGTTTGCAGTTTTGGGCTGTTTTTTTTTTTTTTTATATATTAGGCCAGATGATATGAAAGAGACATTTGAAGGCAAGTGAATTTTCTTGGCGAGACAAGTTATGAGGGTCAACGGTTCAATCACCGTTCGGCAACATAACTTGTAGCCAAGTAGTGCACTATGTGAAGGTCAAATATATCTGAGCCATATTTATTTGTACAATAATGCTACCCACACATATATCACATACAGATTCTTCACAGATGCGCTGATGTGGCAAAAATCGGCCCCACTCCCACTCTCTCTCCCCTCTCGTTTTGGTTTGAGGGCCACAAACAATTTTGCTCCCAAAATTTTCCCCACACCCACATCTGCTCCACACCTCCACCACACCACGAACCAGCACCGCCGCTACCAACAACCGTCGACCACCGGAGATGCAACCAATCGCTATCCATCGCCTATTAAACTGATAAATTTTACAAACTTTAGACGCACGTGATGGCAGCAGAAGTCGGATAATAGATTGTCATTTCGGTGTCCGATGACCCGCGTTGGACGATCGTAACGGATGCAAGAGATGGCGCCCGACGATGGCGAAATTAACGGCGAATGGAAGGAAAACGTTTTGGGTACCTTGGGGAAGAAACATTGCAAGACGTGATTTGGATGGAGATGGTATTTTCATTCTCTGTTTTTTTTTTGGTCAAGCGGGAGGTTTTTCCTAATCCATTCTGGCTGTTATGTTTTTTTAGTTTCTTATCAACCTTCTATTATAAATAGCTTATGAACCCAATCTGGGTTTTGCGCAAGCAGCGCAACAACAAAGGGTCATGTAAATTTTGACATTTCTTTGCTCAATAGGAGTCGTTCTTTGCCCTTTTTTCTTTTGAAGAGAGAAGAAATCAAGAATTCACAAGAGCGGCGTATAGGAGTTTGGGAGAAGAGGGTGGCTTTGGTGCTGGTCGGTGGCGTCTGTTTGTGTTTAGTTGGGCGACGGGGACAGTGGTGAACTGTGTTTTGGTTTTTGGAATTATGTGCACCACAAACACACCTGTAAAAAATCTTAGGGGTGCATCCGGTGCTCGTAGGCGGTGGATGGCGGTTGGTTGTGTTTCCGGTGTGCGGCAGTTGTTGGTGGGTGGTTGGGTGCTGGTGTGTGGTGACTGGTGAGGACTGAGGTGGAGAAGAAATGAGTTTTGTGAAAATTGAATTTCTTCCGCCCAAAACGAGGGGGGAGAGAATAGAGAGGGGGAAGGAGTGGGCCCGTTTTTTGCCACATCATTGTATCTGTGAAGAATCTGTGTGTGCTGTCTGTGTGGGTAGCATTATTGTTATTTGTAAGCATACTCTTACTATTGTTTCACAATTAAATATTGTAATTATTGTATCCAAATAGATTTTCGATGGGAAGTGAAGATAAAGATAAGTATTGAGTGGTTTTTGTTGGCCATAAACTGGGAATATATACAAGTTGGGGCGGCCGCGGAACTGCAAGTTAATGGATACGGGGGGAACTTGAAGAAAAAGTACAACACATTAGACGAAGCGCAAGAAGCATTGTTAGCATTTTATGAGGAAAGATACCGGCTCATTCAAGACATGCAGTTGGCGCGAACCAAACATCAATCAAGTGATGGTGCTTCGACATCGAAAGGTGCTTTCGAAGTTCAACATCAAATTAGTCTAACAACATACTTTGTTGTAATTTTTTTTGTTAGGTTTCGTATGTTGTATTTTATTGGCACATCTGTTCGATTCGGAATGAAGTTGTAAGTTTTATTTCAAGAATTTGGACGAATTAGGTTGGGAAGACTGTATAAGTTGTAAGAATTTCGTAAGTTGTATGTTTTATTTCATAAATCACGTGATTACATATTGGTTCAAAATTTCACTTGGAAACAATGCTACAATACAGAGGACCAACAGAAACGCACCTTCACACACATACATAAAAACAACTTAGGAAGCCATGAAAAGGCAACCATTTATTTCACAACTACAAAGTTATTCTTCGAACGCATGCCTTCAACTTCGACCTTCTAGTTTTCCGCAAGACCAAAAATATGGCCCAATCGATTGAAATTGAGAAATTGCATGTACCGATAACGTCTCACATATGGCCGATCCTACATAAAGTAATGGGAAAACATTTTAGGAAATTTACTAAACAAGACTTTATATAAAAATTCAATTTACTGAACAAGACTTTATAATATTTACTTACTCGAATTAATTCATTCCAAACTTCATCTTCTGCCACAACTTTGTTTTCATTTGAATCCCACCCAAACCCAGGACGGTGAAGCATATCGGCTACATAGTAATAATCCCGTTTCCAGTACTTCATCTTCTCGAGGATATGATTTCGTTCGATACCTGCTTGGGGAAAAGAAGCTTGCATTTGATTTTGAAGATTTCCAAGTAGGCGGGATGCCACCCGTCGGCCTCGCCCTTCCAAATTCCTTGATCTACAAGGGTCGTAACATTTGTTAGTAATGTTTTTTCCTCCACCTCGGTCCAAATTCGGCATGCCATCAATATGATTGACCAACGAAAGGAAAACTATTTTTTTTGAATGAATATGAGATGTCAAATGAGAAGAAGAGACATGAGAACAATTTATAAGGAAAAAATTTACCAACCTAATTAGTTAGGCATATTTTCACCAAAAAAATATGTTGGCCACATGGGAATTCACCTAACAAAATTGTTAAACACATTTTCAACTACTAAACAATGTATTTTTTCAAAAAAAATAAAAATAAATCAGAATTTAAAAAAAATGAATTTTATAAAATTAAAACTGACTTTTTCATTTTGTAATATTATTAACTTAGTACATTTGTTAGTAAAATTAAATATTACGGGCTTAAAGTGTGAAATATTAATTATATTTGTAATTATATATATATAACGTAATACATAATTAAGTTTGAGACTGCACAAGGGCAAAAGGGTCATTTGACAGTTTTTTACATCATCCACCATTCCTTATACTCCATATTTATCCTCCATCCAAACCAATTACTATTTTATCCCCTCTTTCTAATACCTCATCCAAACCAAGTACTATCTAATCTTCCCTCCATAAATATCACATCAATGTAGGCTATCCCTTATTAACCAATATCCTTTATTATCCAATCCTCCTTCTTACATAATACCTCCAAATTTAATCCCGCATCCAAATGAGCCCTTGGGGACACGGGATGACAGAGGTGGGAGTCAGAGCACGGGGGGTCTCTGTCATTTCTTTAATTTTTTGGGTTAAAATGTAATTATACACCTAATCAAAAACATATCTCGACCGATAAAGCCCTAATCGGCATCCTAATATATATACATCGACAGCTCCTCTGTCCTCTCTCACGATCGCCACTCTCGGTATCTCTCTCTCTCTCTCGCGGTATGTATGTCTCTCTCTCACTATCTCTCTCTTTCGGTAGTATACTGTATATAGTGGATAAAATAAAGCAGAAGTATCTGTGCGAAGGTTGAAATTTCATGAAAAATGCCCACCTGCAGTTTCGAATCATCCTGTGATGGAATAGAGATCACTGATTCACCTAACTTTTCAGCTATTACAGTAGTTAGAAGGAAATTTAGAAGAAAATAGTAGATATTAGCCTTTGGAGATTAGTTACTCAGTTTGTTTCTTTGGCTTATTATTATTGAACTATGCATGTTTTCTTTTCAATTGGGTTGTATTGAATTAGATGTTTTGTTTTGTTTGAATGGTATTGGTACTCATCAATTTTGTTTTGTTCACATTTGGCAATTTGAACTTGGGATTTTTTTATTTATTAATATCTAGAATCTCTAGATATATACATGTGGCGTGTCCCCGCCGTGTCTGATACGTATTTTTTTAGCATTCCCATGTCTCTGTGTCTGAGTCCCTGCCACATAGGCTTCATATATGTCAATGTTCTACATTCTTTCCTTTTTTTCCCCTATTCATTGTTTAATTGTCTAATTATATTTATGTTGAATGAGTTAAGGGAGAGAACATGCCTCCACTTACCGTGGATGATGTAGTCCAAAGATGTCTGATGTTTGTAAGTACCTTGAAAAAACTGCATGATAGGCAGTTTGTTATGTATTTGTGGAGCTGATTATTTCCTCAACTTATACTGGAGATTCTATTGGCTTTGGTTCAGCTACTTCTAGGTGTTCTAATAGAGATTTCATCATACGTTATTCTGGTTTGTTTGAATTGGCAATATAAAACCAACTGCTGTTTGTTCACCTGGAAGAAATACTGAAGGAAAGCAATTTTGAACCTGTAACCAAAAAAAAAAAAAGTGGAGGAATACAGTGATATACTTCTTTATTGACATTTAGTATTATTCATGTCTGCATTGTTCCATTTTGAATTGTAATTTCTTGTTTGTTAATTCATTATCTTTTGATGGAATCAATGACACCGAGGGGTGGATGAAACCGGGCGACCAACCTACTTAAGTTTTAAAATTTATTTAGAATTATAGACTTTATAGTTATTTTTGTCTTAAAATTGTAAAATTAAATTAGTTCGCGTGCCCAATGGTTTTAAAAGAAAATCTAATGCCTGTCATTTCAGGGTTTTTTTCAAAAGTTTCATAAGCTTCCTAAGATTGTATGCATCTATAGAAAAATTATTACTATTAGATTCAATATTTTAGCTTTCGAAAATAGCTATGGGGTACAATATTGTTTGCATCTACATTTATATGTCTACGTCTACATTTTTATAATTGCATAGGTTGATTGACAATATCTATGATTATTTTTTAGTATGTTTTTTTTTTTCATTTTTGTAATATGTACCTCTTGTTGAGAGTCAACATCCGACTCTCCATAGATCTAGTTATAGACTAGAGAATCCTAGAAAAGTTCGGAAGGCTTAAGAGCGTTTTAGACCGTTCTAGAATAGTTTAGATTATTCTCCATTTTGGAAGGTTCTAGAAGGAAGTTAGAGTTTCAAAAAATTCTAGATGATTTTGGAATGTTCTAAAAGATTGTAGAAAACTCTACTATATGCTAGACTTGTGTGGAGAGTTATGGAATATTGTGGAGATGTGAAGAAGGAAAGATATCTTCTAGGAGGATTTTAGGAGGAGAATGTTGGCCGTTGGAATGAAAATAATCCTAGCCATTCAATGAGGAGGTTGATGGCTATAAAAAGAAAGATTGCTCTCCTTTGTGATTGTCCATCATTGGTTGGAATTTTAATGTTATAGCCTAGGTCTGGTTTTCTGATGTCAGGACTAAGGAGAAAATGATTTTTTTTTGGTTTGAAACTCAACATCTATGTACGTATTGCGGAATGACATTTTGTGAGGGGAGCCCTCAACGCGACAAGTGGCTACAATTGATTGGGCAAAAAATTCTTTTTTCCAATTCTTTTTGAATGTTTGAAAGATTTAGTTTAGGTTAACAAATCCTTAATTTGTGAGATAATTGTTTGAAACATGGAGAACATTTAAAAGGAATAAAGGATCCTATTTGATTTGTCAATGAAGGAAATGTAATTATACTTATGGTATCAGTTTATTCTTCCTATCCGGTACCCCATTTGATTTTACCTAAGAAGTTCAAATCTAAATTTCTCAACTTAGTAGATTTTATTTATAAGATTACAGATCCTCTTGTGTTTTGTGTATTCCAAAATAAGGTTATTTACGTATCTTATGATCATTTCTCTCTAATCTTATTATATCTCCTAATTTTATTTCATTGCCACCAAATATCTCTTTAAGATTTATCTCATGAATGCAATATCTTTTTTATTCTTAGAAATTTAATGAAAATTGGCCTGTATGTAGGAAGTTATGGGCGGTGAATGAAGATAAGGAGGATAAAGGTACTTGCATCAGGTATTATGTGCCCACTAAATTAAAGAATCTGTAGATGCAAACTACTTGAATCATCCGTCATCTTGAACAACAGTGATTCTACCGGTACTTTTCCGTTCCTCCCTCATGTTAGCATCTTCATAATTGAGACCTTTTTTTACATCAAAATGTTTGGTGACACTACTAGAGGTGATTGGACAAGGCCCAGGTAAGTATTCATAGCCCTTTATTGATTGGGGCTAAACATATTCCAAATACCACCCGCACATGGTGAGACTTTAGCTTCAGTCCTGACATTAGTGTAGAGGGATCCCTAACGTAAAAGTTAATAGTGTGGTGTGTGTGGTAATACTCCCTGGAGAAGGTGACATGGTATCATACATGCACTTTCGTTTATTGCACCAAATAAAGATAATGACATGCCACAACATGATAATCACTTACACATTATTTTCTTACTATTTCATCTTATATATGTCAAAAGTCCGAGTCATGCATGATGGATTAGCATTGGAGTCATAATGATGACAAATTGGCGAACGATATTTGATTGATTCTGTGAATAATGTATATTTTGACAATTTAGAATACAAATATATTTTTTCGTTTTGGATTTAATTTAACCGAGTATATTTTAAATCATTCCATGCATAGCATGGGTTAATGCTGGTATACATATATTGGAAATTCAATTTTCCATGATCTTCAGAAGTCTGCAATAGAGATGCTTAAACAGAAAGCCATTCTTTCATTTTCAATCCATGAGCACAAGACTTTGTGCGTGTGCAGAGCCTCCCCTAGTAAGCCAATAAACCAAATGAATTTTAAAGCTTTTAGTCAAAAGGGGCAATATTGCCCATAGCTGCGAGAAGAAGCTAGACGCTACGCGGTAAAACAGAAGACAAAGCGTCTCTCTCTCTCTCTCTTTGGAGAAAGAATTAATGATCGAAAGCGAGGGTTGAGACAGTAGACATCTATCTCTTGCTTTTCATATGCAAATCATCTCATCTATATATCGTTCTGTTAAGACGTCGTATAGTTTTCTTTTTGCAGTCTACATTCTGTCTATAGAGGACTACTGTTGGTAGAATTTTTGGTCTTGGCAATCATCATCAATCATGCTATCTCTGCAAAGCGATCCCCGTCAACACCACCAAATGCAACAACAGCAGCAATTCCCGCTGCAGGGGGGGCATCAGGTTCCTACTAGGGTTTTGTTCAGTGGCGATCATTGTGACCCAGAATCGTTGTCCTTGGCGGCTCCTTCAAATCTCAAGCTCTCACAGGCGGTCAACACCACCCTTGAAGGTTTGGTTTTTTCTGTCTTCGGCATTGAATGTTATTAGTTGTAGGACTTTTTTTAAGAACTCAGGCTTCCGGGCTAGCTTACACGCTCCTCAACTAATCTTGGGGAGCCAATCCAACTGTCGCCAGCGGGGCTGCAATTAAAGCAATTAAACCTTGATCACTAGGCCAACTCTTGGGGTTGTTAGGTAGCAGGACTTGATAGGCAGTTTCTCACTAAGTGATTTCTTTTCATTTTTGTTGTTTGGATTTCTGTTCGGTGCAGAGCTACATGTATCAATGCTAAAGAATGGTGCTTAGATTAAATGTGTGTTTGCAGAAAAAAAGGCCTCTATGTATTCTCTTACGTATGCTGGCTAACCCTAACCTTTTCTTGTCCAAAACAGCCAAACAGGTTCAATGTTTTCTAATAAAAAAGAACTATCTTGACTGTCACCGTTATAGGAATAAACCAACTCCAAATCCTATTTGTAGTATGCCCATTCTGGTAACCTCATGCAACTCCATCCAAAATATTGAAATCTACCTTCTATATCACAGTTTCTGGTAACTTGATCTATGGCTACCAGCAACAGTTATCATGGTGGATTTCATAAGAAGAGAGGTTATAGGTTAAGAGTTCTATATTTTGTGAGAACCAAAATTTGTTTCGGTTTGATTTGTGAAAGATGCAGGTTGCAAGGTTTCAAAATGGAAAAATTGGTTTTGGAATTGATGTTTTTTGGCTGGAAAGGAAACACCTTTGGGGTATGGATCTGACCTAAAATTGCTAAAGAATTGCCCCAAACGGTATGGCTGTGATTGTGTCGTTTTTGTAACACCTTTTTTTTTTTTTTTTGTAAAATCTTGATTTTACTACTAGTACTTCGTAGAACCGTGGCTAAGACCGAGTATTGTTCTTCAGGGATTGAATGGCTAAGTTACGTTAGATTCAATTAATTCCTAAATTAATTAAAAAAAGAGAGATTTGTATGTAAAAGCTATAACTAGATTAATTAAAACCATGAGAGTGAAGAAAATCTAAGAAAGAAAAGGCTAGGGTTTCGAATTCACCACCACCTAGAACAAGGTTTCGAATTCACCACCACCTAGAACAAGGTTTCGAATTCACCACCACCTATATAACAAGTTATGTATAAACACAGTTTACTATTCAAATCAAGGTGAAATTACACGGAGACCCCCTCATCTATACGTTTTGGACATGAACACCTACTAACCTTTAAAAATGCCCAAAAGCACCTCCTCATCTATAACCTTTAACCAATCAACACCTTTCTGTCAAAAGATCGTTAAGATGAAGGGGTCAGCGTGGACAATTTTTTATAGATGAGGGGGTCAGTGTGGGCGAGTTTAAGGGGTAGAATCGTCATTTGTCCTTATCCCGTTAAAAGAGTGAGCCAATTTTTTAATTCATATAGATGAGGGGGTCTAAATGGGCGGTTTTAAACGTTAGGGGGTCTTCGTGTCCAAAACATATAGATTAGGGGGTCTTGAGTATTTTCACCTCAAATCAGTTAAAATTACTGTTAAGGCTTGCAATCCTTATAAATAATTGCCGAGGAGATTATTACGATTCGTCAATGGGCATAGACTATCTTAGGCACGAATCGTCTGAGCACGAATCGTCTCTCCTAGCATAATCTATCTCAATCACCAAAATCGCAAACTAAGAAAATCATTGCATGACCGTATCAAATATTGCGAATATAAATATCAAGATAGGTAGGAAATATTCAAACCAACCCATATGGAAAAAATCCTTGTTGATTGCGAATTTATACAGGGACAATGTTACTTGAATGATAGCTTTCATCCAGTGTTTTAAATGGCGAAAGGCGCACCGAGGCGCAACGGTCCCCTGGGGCTTTAGCGCAAGGCGCGGCGCACGCTTTATTGACGCGAAGCGCCAAAAAAAAAAAATCGCAACGAGGAAAATTTTATTAGAACAAGTTTTTTCAACACAAACAAACACTTGCAAAACTTTCAAATGTCATAAAACATAACATGTCAATGGTTAAACGAAAGTACCAAACACGAAATATAACATATCATCCATGAAAAGCTAACATAATAATGTTTAGCCTTAGAGACACAACAAAAGGATTAAAGGCAATAAAATCTAGAGGCATGCATAGGCATTAATCATCATTCTCAGAACCAAGAACTTCATCTTCAATTTGATCATCATCATCTGATGATTCTGATTTATATCCTTCCACATCTTCCTCCTCCTCATCATCCGTCTCCCATTCTCCCTCTTCAATCTCCCATTCTCCCTTTAAACCCCACTACTGAGCAAATAATCACTTTTGCCTTCCTTTCCGTGACGTCTGTCGGTGGTGGTTGGTGGTGGAAGAAGAATCAGTGACTGGGAAAAAAAAAACAGGTGGATCGTGGATCGGTCTGTGACTGGAAGAAAAAAAAAACACTGGTGTGTCGGTCCGTCGGTGGTGGAAGAAGAAGAAAAAGAAGAAGAGAGACGGTAGAAGAAGAAGAAGAAGAAAGGAGGAAGAAGAAGAGACGGTGGGAGGAGGAGGACTGGAGGAGGAGGAGGAAGAAAAAGAAGAAGAAGTTACCTGGAGTCCTGGAGTTTGGACAGAGTCAACAGACGACGATCAGAGGGAGAAGAAGCGTCCTGGTCCTCCTGGAGTCCTGGTCTGAATCAGCTGAAGAAGAGGCAGCTCGATCTGAAGAATAGGGTTGAGAACGACTTTTAAAGGTGGAAATTATTCAGTGCATCGCATCCTCCTGCAAGGTGTGAGTCGTTTTTTACTTCAAAACAAAAAGTGCGCACCTCAGCGCCTTTCGTGCGCCTTTGTGTTCTGCGTTATAGCCCACATTCTCGAAGCGCGATCCTTGCGCTGCGCTGCGCTTTGCGCTTTAGCGCGCGCCTCGCGCGCTTTTTAAATCACTGCTTTCATCTACACCCTAGAGATCGGTTTAGCCCCTGTTTCTGATGTAAATGCTTCTTTCCATAGTTTTAACAAGTCCTAAGCAAACTAGGAAACTCCAAACCAAAAGGGCAATTCGGATGGAAGTTTACTCCGCATATTGACTTTGCTTGTGGGCCCGTTTTGACCTAGTAAAAACAAGAATTCAAAAATTCGAATTTCTCGCAAAGTTGTAGCATTGAACGTAACTTTTCAACCCAATTTGAACCTCCTCAATCGGATTAGCGAGTAGAAACTAGAAAGTTATGGTCAAAATAGCAAAGCTGTGCGACTTGAGTCCAAATTCGGCATGGAATTAAACTCTTGATTTCTCCTTCCAAATTAGATTAGTCTAGATTTCCTCGCATGATTGCAAGTATCCAAGACTTCTATAACCTCCTAGGATTGTAGTTCTTCCTTTATTTCTCACTTGGGCTTTCTTAACTTGCAACCTGGTCTGTCTCTGTGTCCTTGACCCTCCAAATTATGCCCAATTCATGCAATTGGCTCTAGTAACATTCAATCACGAAATAGACTTGACAAGTATAATTTAAGGGGCCTCCATGTATACGCGTATGTGTTTATTGAGCTTTCTTCAGTTCAGCGCCATGCGCTTTGCTTTGTAGAAGATAGTGACCGTTGTCTTGAGAGTGTTACACATTTATCAGGCTGCATACATCATCGTATACTATTGGAAGAGCATAGTGCAAGCTCACATAAGCCCCTTGTATATACCTAATATAAAAGAGAATAGTTGATTGGTCTTGCGCATGGGAAATGACTATTGTACCCTTACTATCTTCAGGACTCTCAATGCGTAATATGAAATTATATATTAAAAACATGGGACCCACAATAGTAAAACTCTAGATGCATTATCAAATTTTAGTGGCAATGTTGGACCCGGGACATTTAATTTATAGTGATCAATAAGAAGAAAGCACAGAACTGATGTAGAAGCTTACAAAATATGGTGATAAATCTCAGCTGCTGATGATGGAGGCGACATATAGTAATGGGAGCCTAAATATTGATAGGTTATTGGATAAAAAACAACAATAGTCCAACTTAGATACTTGGTAGATTGTTTAGTAATAAAAAATTCAAGATACGATGAAGGCATACCAGCAATGTTACTTGAGAAGATTGACGACTATGATACACAGATTATGCGTATAAGCGATGATGCTGATATAAAAATAAACGCAATTACAGCGAAAATAACATCTATGGTGCTTTCCACAAAGTGGCAATTAGACCAGATGATAGCTACAAGGAATCTACATCCATCTCTCTTAATTGTCAATGATGGAGGATATCAATGGCCATCAATCGTGAATAACGACTTCATCAATTGTGAAGGATAAAAGGTTATTGATGGTTGCATTTAATAACATATGATGACCTGTATTCGGCACGTGCCGACACTAGTAACAAGACAAGGGCCAAAGAGGCAAGCAAAAGCCTACTCGTAACAAGTTGCTGGCTTTTGTCAGTCATTGCATCTGACACTTATGATTTCTGCACACTTCATTGTGTTTATTATATGTGAGAAACATGAATGTAGGGGTTGTTGCTATAAGTAGCTAGTTATTAGCTTGCTATGGTGCTCCTTAACTAATGAAGTGGAGGAATTGACGTCAAACAAAGAGTGCCTGTGAGTTATCACCCTCATTTCCTTCTTAGATTTGGTGATGTGAGTTATCACCCTCATTTCCACTATACTACAGATCAGGACCTACTTTCGTCTTGCTCCCTTGCAGTTGGGTCCTGAGTGGACTTAATTTCTTGTCCCT
The DNA here is from genome assembly GCA_025642025.1 of Rhododendron ferrugineum. Lineage (NCBI taxonomy): Eukaryota > Viridiplantae > Streptophyta > Magnoliopsida > Ericales > Ericaceae > Rhododendron > Rhododendron ferrugineum. Next base: position 15,057,425 of record JAOTQK010000019.1, read on the forward strand.
ATGCAGTTTCGAGAAGTTCTTTGCCTAGCGAGTCTATCCTTGCAAAAATACTTTGGTCTCTAATATGTCCTTGATCGCTTGATTTACTTCCTTAGTATACAAAGAAGGAAAATTTATTTACTCCAGCAATCAATATAGTATAAAGCAAGTGTCGAATTTAACCATAATAAAATGTAAAGAGCTACCAATAAAAATTGGGGGAAGCTAATAGTTTGACAATACCTTAGAATGTTAGAAAGAGGATATACTTGTAAATTTTCCTTGTTCAAGGTAACTCGCGACTCAGGAAATTTATTCAGTCTACGGTTCAGGCCCTTAAATCTGTACTTAAACAAGCACATGGAAGGCAGTAATGGCTAGTTTTCTTTCTTAGGGTGGCTGATTTGCAAGAAGATGGAGTGGTGGGGCAGCTGTAGGGCTGATTGGTTGATTTGGGTGAGGTGGCCATGGCTTTTCACTGGTAAAGGTGTAGCAAATTGGTTGATTTTGTGTGCCTGCTCTTTGATTAGGCTGTGGTTCCAGTATATATATCTAATTGACAGAAATAGATGTAAGTAACCATGCTTCCTATTGGTTAGTGTTCGGGATGGTATGGTACATTGGATAATCGGCCATTGAACAAGAGGAACGCGGGGGAGTGTGGAAGAGAAAAGCATGAGTGATCATGATGGGTGGTTGATCTATTGATGTCTTTGTTGAGAGAAGCTTTTATGGAGGGCAATTTGACAGGTGATTCGTAAAAATTGCAGTGATTTAAGTCAAGGCCTGGTCCAGCCACGCCTTGCATACATTTTACGACTCCATTTATGAGTTGACCTCATTAGACTCGTGTTTTTTACATTCCAATGGGCGCTTATTGGATTTTGTAAGCAAGTTGTAGAACTTTGGGTTGAGTGGTGATCACTTCAAAACTACCAAATTAGATTGGTGTATGCTGTGATTTAGAGGAGAATGAAGGCTGCTTCTTGTGATCTCTGCTGATTCTTTGTGAGGAATGTACTGTCTTCCGTCAAACATGTTCCGATTCTTATTCGCTACATGAACTATCAGCTCTTCCTTTGGAAGAGAATGATCTTTTATGTTCTTTGATTAGATTTTTTCCCCTTTGTTTCTTTCTTTTTTTTTTTTTTCTACAGATGATGAGGACATGCTTTTGGCCCTTGCTCATCAAAATTACAAAGCTGGTAACTACAAGCAGGCATTAGAACATAGCAACGCTGTTTATGAGAGGAATCCACGGCGTACTGATAACCTTCTTCTTTCGGGTGCCATTTATTATCAGGTTAGTATACCAAGAAATACATTATACATGTTTTTAACTAGAGATCCCAAATTTGCTAGTCTGGCTGACTATAGTACACCTTTGCTAGAGTGTTGAGCCTATAAAGGAAGTAGCCGTCCCTCTCTCACAGCTTAAGCTTTCTGATGAGTTTGTAATGGGATATTTAACATGGAATCTGAGACTATGGCTTTTGGATTTCAGCACAAAACCAAAATTTTTTCTACTTGCATGTGTTGACGCGCTTATGAGGAGAGTTTTCTCATATGTGGTTGGGCGTGGTTGAGGATATGAATATTAAGTTGCCCTTCGTAGCAACTTAAGCTTTTAGGCGAGCTGGTGGTTAGCAATTTAACAAACAGTATGGGTGGTTGTTTGCTTGTAGTTGCAAGATTTCGATATATGTGTTGCAAAGAATGAAGAAGCTCTTCGAATTGACCCACATTTTGCCGAGTGCTACGGGAACATGGCAAATGCTTGGAAGGTAAAATGCAAGTTGCTTTGGTGGCTCGTGTAGTCCTCCTGCGAGTTCATCAGAAACTAATATTGTATCTATGTGTTTTTGTTTCCTGCAGGAAAAAGGCAACATTGATTTGGCTATCCGCTATTATTTGTTTGCGATTGAGGTTCGTGGACAGTTGTCAACTATTTGTTCATATTCAGTTCATTTCTTGCAACACTATTAGAATTTCCAGTACATGCTTAAGTTGTAGGTATTGTTACTACTTCATATTATTTTTTACTGTCTAAAGTTGTGTTAGCATCTTCAGTTAATTTTTGAGGTTCATTTCTTGTCGATAATAGAAGGGAGTTGTAGTTATTGATAGTTTTTTTAGTGGTAATGGTCTCAGCATTTGGTTCTTCCATTTATGTTTAGCTTCCAAAAATAAGAGGTATTTAGTGGTCACTGGTCTGCATCAATGCATCTTGTTTTTAACATGGGGACATGTATGCATAGCCATAACTGAAAGTACACACCAACGTAGGATAAAGAATTGAACAGTAACATCCCATTCTTGAACTACGGCCTTGTAATTTTCCTGAACGACAAGATCTTTGGTTACCGAAATAAGGGGACATTTCAATATCATCATGACCGCTTGGTAACCGCCAGAAGTTACCATTTCTGGTGGTTTGATTCTATGTGGTCGCATTGTCTGTCTCTTCGTGCTTGTTTACTGGAATTGATCATGGTGATTTTTTAAATTGTCATTGTCGCAGGATCATAGTGATTTCTTAACATTAACAGAAACCCGGTACACTTATGCTGTATAGCCCTGCATGTTAAACGCACACTGCTGATGTTAAGGAAGAAGTGGCACTTGAAGGAGTAAATGCCATCTTCCTATATTTGCACAAATGCCGATGTGAAATATTTAAATTTGAATTTATGGTTGTAGTGGATGTTTGAAGCTCCGTAATGGTTAATCAGTATGTTGAAACCGCAATGAACACATTTATCAGTGAGTTGGACTGCTCCCAAACTATAAGAGTAAAAGATAAACAAAACGGCAGCTTTTATTCTTTAATCGATTTTATTCTGATACTCCTGATACCTGTTGTGAGTCTTGTGACAATGTTTAAGTTATAATTGAGGTATATAAGATATTCTAGCTGCTAGTTGTTGACCAAGCTCCATGGTGTGCATCATTGCATGCTGAAGAGTGAGGACATAAATTTTCAGCGAGGTAAATATAAATGGGTGTCTGATGATTTTCTTCCCTGACTCTACACTTGCTTTGTGTCTTGTTCGGAATTGTCATTACTATGCCTCCCCTATTTTTAAATTGCTGAGATTCTAAGATGTCTCTTTTGTAGTGAGTGTGATTGGTTTTGGTTGTACTTTTTGTCTATTGCAGCTTCGACCCAATTTTGCTGATGCATGGTCTAACTTGGCTAGTGCATATATGCGGAAAGGAAGGCTTACTGAGGCAGCTCAGTGTTGTCGCCAGGCTCTTGCGCTAAACCCTCATTTGGTTGATGCCCACAGTAACCTTGGGAACCTGATGAAAGCTCAAGGTTTAGTGCAAGAGGTGAGAAATTCTCCTTTATGCCAAGTATCGGAGTAGGTGGGGGGTGGGTCAGCTTAGGGATCCAAACATCTGAGTGTTGGGGTGGTGTTGATCTGTTTTGGGCACATGATGGCAATTGGTGTGAGACAACAGCTCGCTTATCAGAAGCGATGATGGCTGGTTGTGGTGGTGTTCGAAACAGATTCTTGACATTTCTAATACTCTTAATTCTTCACCTATATTTCCGTTGTGAGCTGTTATGATGTTGGCCGGAAGTGGTATGCCAGAGGAATCCTGCGTGGTTTTCATTTGCGATCCTGCTTTTGCCCAAATTTCTTTGCAGATTCTGCAGATTGATTTTTATTTTTTTTTACACGCTTTCTGTTTCTCAGTACTCTTATGTTTTAAAATGGGTTGAGTTATGCTTTCTAGGCATATAATTGCTACGCTGAAGCTCTACGTTTGCAACCAACTTTTGCTATAGCATGGTCCAACCTTGGCGGTCTTTTCATGGAAGCAGGTGATCTAAACAGGGCTCTCCAGTATTACAAGGTAAATTAATAATATTAGGTGGTTTAAATATTTACTCTGGTTTCTGTGATTTGGTTTTTAATTTCATGCACCCTCATTCATGTAGCTTGCTGAATGTGGTTTTTGATGTTTGCAGGAAGCAGTAAAGCTTAAACCCACATTTTCTGATGCCTACCTGAACCTGGGTGGTGTTTATAAGGTAAGCTCTTATGTTCCGTGCCAATAAGATCAGGTAGATGCAAATGCAAGGACAGGAATCCGGAGAAAACAAGCTATTTCTTCTGCATTTTCCAGGCTTTGGGAATGCCTCAAGAAGCAATTGTGTGTTACCAGCGTGCTCTTCAATCGCGTCCAGACTATGCTGTTGCTTTTGGTGAGCACAATTTTCTGTATTGTATGCTTGCATGCGAGTATTCTAAGTTCTAACACACGAACAGTGATACTTTAATTAAAATAATCCATGTGCCAGATTTGTGGTTGCCCGTTGAAACTTATGGTCATTGGGTTGGAGTCGTTGGACCCACAATGATTATTAGATATATTCTTACTTATCCTTGCTGAGGTCAGATCTAAAGCAAGTTGACTGTTGGAAGATAGAGTCAACCAATTGTGGCCAGAGTTGCAAACGAACTAAATTGAGCCGTTTGCGAACTGTTGTATTCGTCTATTAAACGAACCAAACTTGGGCCTTTATTTTAGGCTCGTCTAATAAATGTGCCGAGCTCAAGCCTAACAGTATCCGTCTCTTTTTTTGCCTTAAGATATATTCAACTAATTCAAGACCCTATTTAGTGGTACTGATCATTGAGAATGGAAAATGATTCTTTTAAAACCTTTGCCTTTTTTATAATACTTATCATGTAGAGTTTCTGTAGGTTGAGCACCGTTTGCTCTTGATCAGCCTTTCCTTGGCCCATTCGCGTTTTTTTGTTTTACGCCCGGTAACCTATGAAGCATGGGTAGTTGATACTGTTACGCGATATAGACACGATACAGTACGAATACTGATACGAAAATACGAGAAAATTCAAAGGAAATAGGATACTTATATGGCTAGGATACGTTAGATTGAAAGACATTTTTTAGGTTTTTAGCATTGTATGGGTGTGTTTGTGATAGCTGTGGATACAGATTTTAGATTTTAGCTTCAAAGTCTTGATTTCAGATTTTATATTTCAGTTGTAGCTGCGAGATCATGAGAATTTCATTCATTTTTTTGAGAATTTGTGTTGCAGAATCCTAAAAGCTACCCAAACCTTCATTCCTTTTTTAGCTTTTCACAATCTGTAGAATCCGAGAATCCTTTATCTAGAATTTTTGAAAAGCTAGAATTTCAAAATTTTAATTTTTTTTTTATTGCAAACAAGCACTATTACCCATAAAACTACTGTATTTTTCTCATGCAATATTGTTGTATGCAAGTCTACTTGGTTACTTGCTCAATTATTGAAGTTTAATTTTATTGAACACATGTATGATACAACAAAATGTTCAGAACACATTAAAAAAGCGGGATACTTCATTGAATCTCAGTTCGTCTCTCCTTGTAGAAAGTAAGTTAAGTACTTCAAGTCTATCATTTTCATTATTTCTTAACAATTTTACTGTACTACTATGCAAGAAGTTACACAATCTTAATTTCATGGAAGTTTGGATGCGTGTCTTAAAGTATCCGATACTTTGTAGAATTGAATAATTATTTTTATAATCGTGGATACTTCTAGGATATGTATCCACGAGAATCGATCTCCGATATGGATACTATACGGATACAACCCACATCTAGAAGTATCTGTGCTTCATAGCCTGTAACTCTTCCTCAGCACGATGCTTGTATTGCTCTCCCACAACCCTGTCCTTAACACAGTGAGATCAGTAAATTAACAAGAGTTGAGGAAAAAAAATCCAAAGGAGGTTCTTTTATTGCATGATGGACTCCCTTGGAAAACAGATCTCACTCAAGGGGTGCTGAGTTGGAATCCAAAGGATTAGAGCACGTTGCTACAACAAGACAGAAGTACCTCCTGGACAATTAGACACAAGTACTTTCACGAAAGCGAAAAAGGATGGAAATATTATGTGGCTCTCATTTGGGTCCCAAATGGATTGGCTTGTTCGGAAAAGGTAGCTTACTTTTGTGTGATTCTTGTTGAAGCATATATTCGGGAGGGAGGGTGTGTGTGTGTGCAGGGCGGGGGCTTGACATGCCATGAATCCTCTTGGAAGAGGAGTGCGACACTGAGAGACGAAAGCTAGGGGAGCGAGCGGGATTAATCCAAGGCCCCGAAAACCCAAGGGTTCCTCATCGAGCCTCCTCTCACTCTCCGTCTCCACATCCAAGCCTGTTCTCCACATGTAAATTTTATTTGCAGCCTAGACCCGTGTGCTGAGCATAAATGTATTTTACATTATTATTTTTTGGCTCTTTAAGGTTCGTGAACAAGCTCCTCGACTAAAATCTAGGCCATGCTCGGCTCGAGCTCGGATCGCCAAATTTTCATTGGGCTCGAAGCTTGTGCTTTCTAAAAACATAACAAACACACTTGAGCATGCTATAATTCGGCTCTGAAAGCTTGGCTTGCGTTGTAGTCATATCTCTGAGGGCACAACAGCCCATGACTCGGTAGTCTAATGTACCCATAGTTCTAGTTTGAATGACTGATTGCTTGTATTATTCCGTCAAAATCTTGCTTAATAGTACTAAGAGTGCAGCACTTAGTTCTATTGGGAATGCATTGTACTGATTTTGTAGTATGCACTTCGAGACTCAAACTTTGAGTTCTGTGATTTTTCTAAACTTGTTATAATAGCTTGAGGTAAAACAAACTGTGCAGGTAATTTGGCTAGCATATACTATGAGCAGGGGAAACTGGATTTGGCGGTGCTCCATTATAAGCGAGCCATTGCTTGTGATGCTGGATTCTTGGAGGCATATAATAATTTGGTTAGCTCTCATTATCTTGGTCTATCTAATGCATTATGAAGTTCTAGTGTTCTACAATATAGATTTCCTTTGTGTTTGGACTATCTAAATTTTGTGTTTCCATTCTCACTATTACAAGGGCAATGCACTTAAAGATGCTGGCAGAGTCGAGGAAGCAATTCAATGCTACCGTGTAAGCTTTATTTTGCTGAAAGGCCATATGTTTTTGTTTCTCCTTTATTTTTTGTTTCTTTGTCAATTTTGTCTGATTAGGGTTCTTTGTTTTATGAAGCAATGCCTGGCTTTGCAACCCAGCCATCCACAAGCACTTACTAACCTTGGGAATATTTACATGGAATGGTACGTACTTCAAGATCTATTACTTAGTTTCTTTTGATTTCCTATGTTTATTCTTTATCTGGTGAATGGAAGCATTGTGACTGGACTTCTGATCTTGCAGGAATATGATGAGTGCTGCTGCACAATGTTATAAGGCAACATTAACTGTGACAACAGGATTGTCTGCACCTTTCAATAACTTGGCAATAATCTACAAACAACAGGTAGTGTCAGTTCTATGGTTTCTCTCTCTTTGCCAACACCCTCCCTTGGAAATTTGTGCAAGGATGAGACGCACAAATCGAGAAATGGTTCAAATTTTTTACTTATAAAAAAAATCATTTGGGGAATAAAATATGGGGTTATTATTCATTTAGAAGGGATCCTGTTTAGCTTAGAAATCTCTATAACATTTCCTTGCACAGGTTTTATGTTGACCGCTGTCTTGGTTTCCCGTTTCCTCTTTTTTTTTTTTTTTTTTTTCAATGCAGGGTAATTATACAGATGCTATATCTTGCTATAATGAAGTTCTGCGCATTGACCCATTGGCAGCTGATGGCCTTGTCAATAGGGGAAACACGTACAAGGAGATTAGTAGGGTCAATGAAGCAATTCAAGACTATTTGCGTGCAATTGCCATTCGGCCAACCATGGCTGAAGCTCATGCAAATTTGGCTTCAGCTTATAAGGACAGGTATACATTGTTTTGAAGTGCTGTGGAACTTTGTCTTTGATCCATGCATATCATTTATCTTTCGAATTCTTGGATTTGGATAATTTGTAGTGGGCATGTTGAAGCAGCTATAAAAAGTTACAAGCAAGCATTAGCTTTGCGCCCTGATTTTCCAGAAGCAACTTGTAATCTTCTACATACCTTACAGGTACATATCGATTTGATATATAATATATGATACCATGTTGGTGCTTCAATTCAGTCATGTATATAATGTTAGAATGACATCTCATGGATGGAACTACCCAACAGATAACAATTTGTTTGTGGAGTTTCCTGTGGTTTTTGTTCTCACTCTTTCACTATTGTTTCCATAAATCATTTTCGGTGTATCCAATGCAATCCTCTTTTATTTACTCTTCTTTCTTGAGTTTGTGTACTGTGTGACCTTCAACATGCTCTCTTATCAGGGTATAAACCCTATTCGTTAACCTCCAGAACAGTGGTGTAATCTTAATGGTTCATATGTTTTGAGGTTTATGGTCCATCAAATGGTTAATGCTGTGTTTGGTTTGGTTTTTGAATTTTTTTTTTGAAAAATAGTAGGGGTAATAAGTGGAGAGAGATAGAGAGAGAAATGTAAGAATTAGGGGGAATCTAGGGGGAATTTTTTGAAAAATTCTTTTTGAAAAGTAAAGAGAATACAGCATAAGACAGATTTGTTTTAGGACTTGGGAGTATTAGGCAAGAGTATCTGCATTTATCTGGTCTTGATGCAGCTTCAAGAATGTGAATTCCGTATTCTCTTCCTGTTGGAACGACTCGAGCTCTCTAATACATGTGATGTTGGTTTCTCTGCGTGCAAGTTTTTTTTTTTTTTCCAGCTCCAGCTATATGTGTTTATGACTTTATGGTATTTATTTGTACTTGTTAATTGTAGATGACATCTGAAAATTC
>JAOTQK010000019.1:15099703-15111509 GCA_025642025.1 Rhododendron ferrugineum
TGCATGCATGCATGCAACTTAAAAAGAATAAAAGAGATAATTAAGATAGGATAATTATTTTTGTATTTATCTACTAAGAAAAAGAATTTTACTATTACGAATAATACTTTTTAAATGATATTATAAAAAAAAAAAAATTGAGTCGAAAATTCGGGTCGTTACAGAGAAAGTAGAGGTAGAAGTCAATGTGAAATGTGTGATAATGATGTCTCGTTAATACGTTTGAGTTACGAAGTTGAACACTTATAAAGGGACAAGGGAGTAGCATATTGGAGTAACAAAAAACTTGACTTTTGTTTTTTGGTAAATAAAAGCTCACCCTTCGTCTAAGTTGGGAGAGAAAAAGAAGAGAAGATAGGATTGGTCCTCCAATTCACTGTTCACATTTTCCAAACCCTTTTTTTATTCATCTAATGTGTATGTGCATGTTTATATTCTCATAAAGTTGTTATTATTCGACAGATATTAGCAATACCTATAACATAAGATTCATATTCAACATATTTATTCCATCCGTCCCAAAATATTGTGCTTGTTTTCTTTTTGAAACATCTTAAAAAATTATCTATATATTTTAATTTATAATATTTTTTATATTTAATGTGAATCTTGTTTGATATATCTCAATTAATTTTGTTAAATAAAAATTTTGAAATTATAAAATACTATAGATTGTGAAATATCAACAAGTATTTGAGATGTCTCAAAAAGGAAACATGCACATTTAATTTTGAAAGAATTGTTTTTTGAGTTATGGAAGTAACTTTTTTAGAAATAGAGTACTCTATTGTGGCTGGTTAAACAAAAGCTATCAAGATGGTGCAATTAATGACACTTAACAGAATCTAGGAAAGTTCTTCCAACCATGCAAAAGTTTAATGCGTGGAAATTCATTGAGTAAGATAAAACATTATTAGGCAAGTGGGGTGGAGTGCAATTGGTGTCCCCCTTATATTCCCATGCACATGGGCAGGGTTCGAATCACGTAAGCACCCATCTCCCTCCCTAAATCCCCTAGGATAGAGTAGATTATGTTTAACGAATAGCAAAAAAAAAAAGATAAAACATTATTAATTACAACTAAAGAGGTGCCCCTAAACATTATTAACTTCAAATTACAATGTTAATTGCTCCTAAGCAGATGCCCTAGGGGCACCTATTAGCAGGACCGTTCCTTAATATACTCCTTATAGATAACTGAAAAGATAATAAATACTGTCTAATTACGTGCGGTTAAAAACTAGTAATATATAGCATGTGATTTTGGTGTTTCCTGAAATAAATTTGTTGTGCTTATCATGGGCTGAAGATCACTTTTATTCCAAATTCATAATCAGTGGAAGACTTGATTCTATTCCTTGCGTTTTGGAATTCTATGCCTTGCGATTTGGGATTTGCTTTCTCTTTATTCTATTTGTTGTTCTTGATGCTTTAGTGTATCTATAGCTTTCTTTTTGCCCTCCATTGGCTTTTTGCCTACCTGCCTTGCTGATAAAAAGGCTTATCGTTGGCGGGAGAGTGGACGATACCATAGTTGGAAATTGGAATACACTTCTCTTTTCAAAATGATGCATGTCCATTTTCTATCCTTTTTAATTCTTTGGAGATTAATTAATACATTTATATATGATTTATCTTTCGCTTATAAAAGAAAATGGCGAACACTGATCAATAGAATACGGGGTACGTAGAATATTCTAAATGGAAACAAAGGGGGCCTTAAAATCAAATTAAAGATTTGCTGATATGTACTTTCCTCAAATGGTACACAGTAACTTCATGATTTCCGTATGCAATGCTGAGGATCGCATCCTAGCTAATTTCAGCATAAATAGTTCGGTGGGGCACAACAGCTAGCAATATGTCCAATTTGGCAACTCCGATGAGAATTTGATCCTTCAACTTCAACAAACAGTACTTGATGGAATATTGAGCAATTTTGGTTTTGGTGACTCTGGAAAATTCTCTCAATTTAACTTTACCATATACGTACTGCACCTAAATATATGGTGGGAACCACCTCTCTCTCTCTCTCTCTCTCTCATTTATATATCAAACTACTGTCAGATTCCTGCAAATAGTGCAAGTGCAATGTATTTTTATAAATACGTCGCCCGAACACCCTAGCTTTCACTTAATTAGTTCCCAACCTTAATTGAGTTTGCAAGAAATCAAATGCTGGGAAAGAAGAAGGACCAGAAATCATCACTTCCAAATTCAACTACATGTCCACCATACTCATCATCAACATCAGATTGTTTGCCTCCTAATAGGATTCATAATGATGCCAATAATGAAGTCACAAGCTGCTGCACCATTCGCTTGGAGGAAGAAAACAAGGCGGCCGTATGCCAGTATGTCGTCGTCGTCGGCAACAATGGCACTCCCACTGGTAATGATGATCATCTGTTTGTTTCAAGTGATCACAAGTTAGATGATGATCATGTCGATCCCGGTGCTAGTCACGTGACTCACGTCAAGGCCAGTAGTTCTTTTGCTCATTCGGTCATCAACATGGTTGGCATGCTTATCGGTAAGTCAACCAGTTATAAAACCCCTTTTATTTTTACTATTTCCTCTTATTATCATACAGCTAGCGTTACAGTATAGTATTACGGGAGCATGGCCCATAATCCTAATTAGATTTTGTACTTTAACTAAATAGTTCTTCTGTTTATTGCTAGCTACTTTCTAAGGCCAAAAGTACGCATCGGGAAAAAAAATTCAAAAGACAAAAGCAATTAAGGTGTCATGTTTTTATTTTTATTTTTTTATAAATCTGCATAATCTTTCAAAAGTAAGGGAGGTCAGAGCTTTTCCCAAAATTAGAGGGAAGGTCTTACGCACTACTCCAGTATTTGTCAAAAAAAAAAAACCTTAAGAGACGTCGTTACAATTTACCCTAACCCACAATGAAAGTACTATAACTTACTATTTGTAATTTATGTATTTCAATAGTTATTCAACAACTAATTAACCCACAGTAACTAACTAACTAGCAATCTAATTAAAATACGTACGGGTTTCTACTTAATTTCTACGCTGCAGGTCTGGGGCAATTATCAACACCATATGCTTTACAGAACGGAGGATGGGCTTCTGCATTCCTTCTTGTAGGCCTAGGCTTAGGATGTGCATATAGTTCTCATTTATTGGGAATATGCTTGAAGAGGAATCCGAAATTGATGAACTACAGCGACATCGGGCAACATGCATTTGGAGCAAAGGGAAGAGTTTTAGCTATGTCTTTCATCTACATGGAAATCTTCATGGCTCTTGTGTCCTATACTATCTCACTCCATGACAACTTAACTATAGCCTTTTTGGGAACCGGGCTACACCTCAATCTCAAGCAGCAGCTGCCTTTAGCTACTAGCCTCCTATCAACATCTCAGCTCCTAACCGTGATCGCCATTTTCGTGGCGCTTCCGAGCTTGTGGCTCAGAGATCTCTCTTCGATATCGTTCCTTTCAACTGGCGGTATTTTCATGTCACTTGTCATTTTAGCAACCGTGGCATGCGCCACCATTTTTGGAGGGGTGAGAGCTAACCACAGAATACCAGTTCTCCAACTCCACAACATTTCGGCAATATCTGGACTTTACATATTCAGTTTTGCAGGTCATATTGTTTTTCCTGATATATATAGGGGAATGAAAGATCCTTCAAACTTTACCAAGGTAGGCCGGCCATGTGTTTTTTTTTTTTTAATTTTATTTTATACTTAATTTAACCACTTACAAGTACATACATAAATACACACACACATACATACATATATATTGCCCTACTTTCTGTAAATTCTAGCTAGTTCACCGTTCATCAATATTATATTAGTATTGTTTAATAATAGAAGCGATTGTAATTAGGTATTTCAGTTATCCATATCTCAAAGAGATCAGGACTAGTACTGGTACTTTTAGCGTGATACAATTATTAACAGATAATGTTTCTCATAGAAAAGCACAATGCCGCTCGCAATAGTCCATATGTAACCTTTTGTCTTGTTTTCAAATAATAGAACGGTCTTGTTAACCTCCACCCATAAGGTGGAGGATAATATGTCAATAATTTAAAACAAGCTTCGGATATCAATGCATATCTAATAGATATTAATACAATATTTTCACAAATATCAATAGATTTTTTTTGAATATCAATACACATTTTATCTATTATCCAAAACCCTTTTGACAGAGGTTAGAATAATCCATAATTAATAGAAATACTCCTCCACAATCGAATTTTGCTACACATTTGAAATTAAGAGCTATTCGACGGGGCCTATGCTTTAATTAAAGTGATTGGATTCAATTCAGAAAAATCATTGCGTGCATGTAACCATTTAACAATTATTGTTGTCTGGTTTGAGTAAAATTATTATTCTATTGCTAGCTAGCTTATCTATAATTTATGCAATTCCAAAAATACATATTTTTACTAGTGGTTTTAAGTTATTTCGCAGGTATCTATAGTAAGCTTCACGCTAGTGACAGTGCTATATACAACCTTAGCATTCATGGGTGCCAAAATGTTTGGGCGTGAAGTAAATTCTCAAATCACTCTCAGCATGCCGCGAAACCTTATATTTACGAAGATTGCACTATGGGCAACTGTTATCACACCTATGACCAAATATGCACTAGAATTTGCGCCATTTGCGATGCAGCTTGAGCGTAACCTTCCTCTCTCAATGAATACGAGGACGAAGATGATGGTACGAGGTGGCATAGGATCGTTATTGCTACTCGCAATCCTAGCGCTAGCTCTTTCTGTGCCATATTTTGAGTTCGTTCTCAGCCTCACTGGCTCCCTTGTCAGTATTGGAATTTGCATCATTTTTCCCTGTGCCTACCATACCAAGGTTTTTTGGTCTGAAATCTCAAAACCGTTGTTGATTCTGAATGTGATCCTGATTTTGGTAGGCTGCCTTCTTGGGTTATCAGGAACCATTTCGTCGTCACACCTACTTGTGAGGAACTTACATACAAGAATACGTCACTCACCGTGAATGGACCAGCCATTGGAGATTTGCAACAACTTTTCCTACTTTTGTACTGTATTATCTTCTATTATGGATGATACATATGAGAAAGTGTATTAGTTCAACATGGTGTATATGTGAAATAAACCATACAACATGATAATGTAAAACTGCATGATTAATTAGCAGTCGGCTGTATAACTAATATGCAGTCACCAATCATATAGTGTCACGTTCAAAAGTTGTGCAAATTATGACATACGTTGTTGTGTTACTTGACATGTGTATGTGTATTCGTGCACCCTTGAGTATGAATATTGTAGCACTAATTAGTTCTATTTCCAATTGCATTTACTTTCTCACTTATCCCGTTTAGAAAGACTATACATGCTCAATGAAATCACACACCTTCTTGGACGAAAATAATCTCATCAATTTTACGTTATGCACGTTCATGTGAAATAAATCAAAAATATTTTCTCAATGAATACAATATCTGCTGAACGGTGTAGACACCTTAATTTAGCTTTGCAGATATTTTAAAGTCCCACAATGGGCGAATCCCAATGATGAGTAGGTTTCCTATTGCTTTGGTTGACTTTACGCAAGACCGATGAACTTTGTGAGTCTTTGTAAACCCTTATAGAGATCCCAAGTCAGTGTTAGAAAGCTCAGAACGCCAAAAACCCAACCTGTTAGTACAATCAATGTGCACGCCGCCACTTTAGCCTTTCCCCGGTGGAATTTTTCAGTCCAATTGCATTTACTTTCTCTTTCCAATTGCATTTACTTTCTCACTTATCCCGTTTAGAAAGACTATACATGCTCAATGAAATCACACACCTTCTTGGACGAAAATAATCTCATCAATTTTACGTTATGCACGTTCATGTGAAATAAATCAAAAATATTTTCTCAATGAATACAATATCTGCTGAACGGTGTAGACACCTTAATTTAGCTTTGCAGATATTTTAAAGTCCCACAATGGGCGAATCCCAATGATGAGTAGGTTTCCTATTGCTTTGGTTGACTTTACGCAAGACCGATGAACTTTGTGAGTCTTTAATTGTAAGCCCTTATAGAGATCCCAAGTCAGTGTTAGAAAGCTCAGAACGCCAAAAACCCAACCTGTTCGTACAATCAATGTGCACGCCACCACTTTAGCCTTTCCCCCGTGGAATTTTTCAGTCCAAACTCCCAGTGAGATCCATCTCTCGTCCGCGAGAACAATACTCTGGCCGCCACATTGATTAACCAGCTGCCACTTCAATTTACCTGAGATTCTAGAAGCCCAAGCAGGAGTTCGATCTCGATCAGAACTCCTTCCACCAATCGGGGTAGCATGGCATACTCATTCAGGACTCTCGAAGATAGAGTTTTTCTTCTTTTTCACGTTGCCTTTTCATTTAAATGAACAGATGGTGCCGATTGCTAACCGATTGATCCGTTTTCCCTAAAAAAAAGTCTCTCTGTAGTCAACTTCCTTTTTTATTCAAAACGTACGCTCACTCTCGATTATAAATAATAATGGCCTTGTTTGTTTACCATATTTACTTTGTTTTTCAATTATTATCCTATATTTGTAGACACCCAAATTTGAACTTGTCGAATTTCCTTAATTTGTGGTCCGGAGGCTCCCCAATGATGAGCTCGAATTAAAACAAGCCTTGGACCAATCGAGACCATGCTTCTTGGAAGACTTTAAGAAATAAATAAAAGGTGCAAAGTCAGTTTCAAGCGCTCAAGAATGTTCCAAAGCACTCCAAAGCATTTTTCAAAACCTTGGGCCTGACTCACACTCGAGCGCTCAAGAGTGAAGGTCCCAAGCACTCGAGACCACTCCCGAACGCTCGAGACCTCTGTGCTGCCCAATGGGTGAAAAAGTTTCTCCACTTTCCATGCAAACCATCATTACAGCCGTTTGAGCCGGTTGATTCTTCAAGCAACACTCAACCTCAGTCAGAGAGAGTCAGGCCTGAAGATCTTCCCTCCAAAAATAGAGATTTGATTTTAATTTCATTTTCCAAATCAAACCATAGGTTATATTCACTATATATATAGCCTCTTTTCAACAGTTGAGGACTACGAAATCCCTGACTCAAAACCCCCCTCATTTGTTCAAAACCACTCTCATACTCCTCTTGCAAAATTTGATTTTCAAAAACAAAGCTTGCAAGGATCAAAGCATCAAAAAATTGTTGGAAGTTCAGAATACCTTGGGCTTCTGATCTCTTGCATTTTTCTCCTTTCCTCCCCACTTTTCAAAATCACTCAAGAAGTAAGGTCTCCTCAAAGGTAGAAATTCTTCTACTTTTAGTTCAAATCAAAGGGCTGTTCTTCCTCTCTGAGGGAGGTGTCTTGGCCCATTCCAGTCCTCAATACTGGTATGTGGTTGAGACACCTTAGTGTAAAAACAAGAGCAAAGGGGCATGAAAGAAACATTTTCTAAACTTACTGGAAGCACTTCCGAGCGCTCGGGAGTACTCTTGAGCGCTCAAGAGTGCCTCCAGTCCTATTTCCTTTCTTTCTTTGTTGGTACTTTGGCATACACATGGAAGAGGTGAAGCGTGATTTTAAAAGGGAGCAGTTCTATGGAGGCATGTTGATGAGAGTGATCTGTTGGCCTAAAAACAGAAACCATTTTTATAAAAAAAGTTCATACAGAAATGGGTTTCTCAAGGGTTAAAAAGAATCCACCCTCTTCAAAATAACATAGATATGCAGGATCAACATGTTGAAATAGGTCTGTTACTGGTTCAAAATCAGTTGGAAGCATGACTCACTTCCGAGCGCTCGGAACCACTCCTGAGCTCTCAGGAGTGCTCTCGTGTTTCCACACTTCATTCTCTCCTCTGTATCACCATTTTCATGTCCTTGCATGTGCATGCATGTGCTCTCCTTGCCCTCTTAGATTGTAGATCTCCCCTTCCAGAGGCGAGGATGCATGGCTTGGAAGATTGAGACTCAGTTTCAGTCTGCCAGATCTTCTGTTGAGCCTGTCACATGTTTAAAATAATTTTAGTCTTCAGTTTTAATATTATATCCTGCCTATGCCTAATAAAATTTGCAGGGATGGACAACAACACTCCCAAGCGCTTGGGAATACTCCCGAGCGCTCGGGAGTGAAGTCAGTGGCAGCCTCAGTTTTCTGTCATTATGCATTTGTTCACCATTGTTTCACCACTCCATGTCCACTGACACCAGCATACACTCCTTATTTGATATACCTGTGGATACTTGCTATGTGTCTAATGAAACAAGGTCTTTTGAAAAATCTCACAAACGTTTAGTAGAGATCGATCTTACATCGGGCGAGGGGGGTGCCGTAAAACCCTTCCCCTCTCGTAACGTGGCTTCCGAACCCAAAACAATATCTGGTTTTCAATTCAAATAATCATTTTTCAATCAAAACGGTTTCTCGGGTGGCGAACCATAAATCCGGGTGGCGACTCTTCAAAATTTTCGATTCAAATTAAAAAACGGTGTTTTTCGGGCCGCCCCGATCCACCCGGGGCTGTGGTAGCCCACAGTGGCGACTCTGCTGGGGACCGAACGTTTAATTAATACTTAAGAAAAAGTTGGTTTGTTGAATAAACGGTCCGCTTTCCTTAGGCATCAATTAAACCCGTGAGCCAAGCTTGAAAGATGTTTGTGGGATTCTTCAAAACATTTTGTTTTACTATCTTTTTTTTTTTTTTTTATGCGTGTATGCTATTCAACCTCGCTGTTGCGTTTCGGCAATTCTACCCGGCTTGCCGGTGATGGGGAATCCCGGAATGCTCAGCAACCCTCGACCGTGATGAGTCATCCCTACCGCTCGTACCATTATTGGGTGTACGCTCAATAATGGGAGGTATTTCTTGACTCTAGTCCGGGGAACCCCTTTTCAAGCCAAAACCCGGCCTTTGTACATGTTTAATGAGCCATAGAACCTTCCAAATTAAGACAGGGACCCACAGGGTAGGATTACATGTTATATTATGTCTACGTGCTGCATCTCATTTGGCATTTTGCACCGTCATGCTGTCCATTTGTAGCCACGATTCTCGAGACTCGCTCATGCGATCCACTGGAGGTTGCCGAGACCCAATGAAGAGTCACGTACCACAGTACGTGTTGTTCTAATCATAAGTCCTTAAAACCATGGACCTTTGGGGAATCCAGAATTCCACTAGATTCTTGACTAACGTCCAAGCAAAGACTTAACCAAAAATTGGAATGACAAGGGAATAAACGTTGTGACATCAAACACCGCCTCGGCTAACAGCACTGTGTTGCTCACGCCATTTTGGTTATGATATCACGCCGTCTACCACGAGTCACTCTAAGTTAAGGTTAAACTTTCGACAAGACATTAGACAAGCATTTAGTGCATTTCGGCATCTTTTGGGGACATTGTTTCGGAATAAGGATACACCTTTAAAAGAAATCCGAGGGTCAAGGCAACCTCCGGTTGTTTAATCTGTGATCATTTTCCAAAAATCAATGAGTCGACGACAATAGCGATAGCGTGCACATTTTATAAAAATCATGCACATTTCATAAGCAGGGGCCGCGTTTGAGCACAGTTTTTGCTTTGCTATCAGTTCTGAGTGATTGCGCCAAGGAAGAAGAATATCATACCCTCTTGGACCCGACCCCCTGGACAAAGGTTGGAACGGCTCGAGTCACAAGCAGATCCTACCGGTATACTTGACTTGCGAGGAGAAATGGAGCAACCAAATGGAAACCCAGAAATCCCAAACCCAGAAGACCCAAACCCCGAAAACCAAAATGGAGAAAACCTAAATGGAGAGAATCCGGGCGGAGAGATGGGACAAGTCAGAGAAGCAATACGGCGACTAGGAGAACGCACTGACAACCAAATCGCCCAACTAATGCTCATGATAACTGGAGTCGCCCGACGACTTCCAAATCCCAATTCAAACCCCAATTCAAATCCCAATTCAAATCCCCATTCAAACCCCAACCTAAATTCTGAACGAGAACAATTCACTCATGAAACCGAAACCCCACCGAACCCTGAAATGACCGCTGTACTAGCAAAGATAACCAAACTGGAGCAGTCTGTAGCAAGGAATGAGAAGATAGCCTCCACAGGCTTTGACATCAATAAACTCTGCTTGTTCCCCAATGCAAAACTCCCTGAAAAGTTTAGACCTATAGACTTTGCGAAGTTTGATGGAACTGGGGACCCAAAGGCTCATCTGACAGGATACATTGGGGCACTTTCCATGTGGGGGGTAGAAAAGGACGCTATGGCTCAGATGTTCTCGCAAACCCTCGTTGGCCATGCCCTGCATTGGTTTACATCCCTTGATGAGAGGAAGAAACGATCTTGGGAAGACATATGTACGGCTTTCATAGCGCAATATGACTATAACATCCAGCTGGAAGTCACTACCCGTGAGCTGGAATCCACAAAAATGGAGGCTAAGGAATCCTTCGCGGATTTTGTGAAAAGGTGGAGAGCGAAGGCAGCCCAGATGAAAGACAGGCCAACCGATAGAGACCAGATCAGAATGATTGTTTGGAACCTTCAACCTAACCTTGCAAGGCACATGGTAATGGCTCAAGCATGTTCTGATTTCAAAACGTTCTTCGACACAGGCCTGGCCGTCGAAGAAGCAGTCCAGCTAGGTATTCTTGACAAGCCTGAACCCGCGCCCAAAGCCAAAAAGGTTTACTCCGGAAACAGCAATGCCCTGTTCGGAAACTCCAACTTCACCAACTTCACCAACCTCCCCAATACCTCCACAAACACCACTCAAACCGAGCCGGTCAACCAAATTGTCACTCAAACCAACCAACCCCGATCTCGACCCTGCGTCTTCGCCCAGTTCTCGGCACCTCTCTCCGCGGTGTTCGAGAAGTTGGTCGAAAGTGATGTTCGCTTCCCCCTACACCACTCCCTCAAAAGCTTTCCCCCTCTCATAACCCTAACGCCTACTGCGCCTACCACTAAAACGTAGGCCACCCAACCAACAACTGTTTCCGCCTCCGCCACGCCATCCAAGATCTCATCGATAACAAGACCCTTCCTGAACCTCCACAAAAGCCTAACACCGTCTCCAACCCTCTCCCAAAGCACTCAAGCTCTCACACCAACCATATCTCCCTTGTCCAACTGTTTGACCCAAGCACCTTCATCATTTCCAAAACCCAACCAAAACCCGTTGTCAAGATGCCAGCTGAAGACGCCGTCTGTGCACTGGAAACTGTGGAATGGGACTTTCAAAGGAGATGGGATGACCTGACAAATGACTTCTTTGCAGTAGAGCACCGGGCTCTTGTCACCGGAGTGTGGCCAGTGGCACTCGACTGTCACCAAGTAGAAGAGTTAGAGCACGGTGATTGGAGGCAGAATTGGGAAGAGATGATGGTAGATCCCATGGATTGTTACTGACTGTTCGCTTTATTTATGGAACCGGAACCAATTGAAGAAGAAGACGAGTGGGAGTGGGAGCCAGAACCCAACGGATGGCATTGGATGGACGATTCGGACCCCTTGGATGAGACATCTTTAGCCTACTTATTCCAGGAACAAGAAGTCGAACAGAGTCTGGATCTGATGAACCGTCGCTTGTTCTCCGGACTCTCCAGAGTGACCATCGTCAATCTCACCAGAGATTCTGATACCCTCGATTACATAATGGACCATGCCATCTGCCCCCAGGAGCATATTATTGATGAGTTTTTCCCACAGCCAGTGGTTGTGATTCCCGAGGAACCCAACGTTTGCGTGCTAGATCCGGAAGACCTCTGGGGCAAGGCTGAGTTTGTCAACATATGGATGAACGGGGAGGAATTAACCGTCAA
>JAOTQK010000019.1:15124873-15134873 GCA_025642025.1 Rhododendron ferrugineum
AATTTTGGCCCCCCCCCCCCCCCCCCCCCCAAAATATCAATCTCATAAGCTTATCCCACAACTCCACATACAACCCTAGCCAATACATTGTCCAAATTACCCAAGCCAAGCCAACCTTGACCTTCCCTGAGGAGAATGGGTGTTTTGTGATGGAAAAGGAAGAGGATTTGTTAGCATCTCTGGTGGTTAATTCCCGTTATGTCTACACAATCGACGATGGGAATTGGTGGTTCGAAATGCGTGAAGCCCTGCCAAGTGAATGAGATACTAAAAGAATTGAGCCTGCTGACCCTTGGGGCACCCAAAAAGAGGAAATAAGTCATCTTACCCGAAGTGGAAGAGTGTATAAGCCTTCTAAGCTTAATGGAGAAAGCTCGGCCACGACTCGAGTGATGGACGAAGAGGAGGAGGAAAGTCAAGAAATGGAACTTGAAGAGAATAGGGTATTGAGACAGTTGAAGAAGATCCAAGCTGATATCTCTATCTGGGGACTGCTCATGTCTTCTTATGAGCATCATAATTCCTTTTTCAAAACTTTGGGAAAAGCCAAAGTTCCCATCAATATCACTCATGAGGATTTGGTAGGTTTTATAATGGCGTCCAAGGCCCCAAATTCGACAATAGCTTTTACTGACAGGGATCTGCCTCCTGAAGGCCTTGCCCATAACAAACCTCTATACATCTCTCTGAAGTGTCTCACTAAGTGGATCCCGCTAGTTCTAATAGATAACAGGTCTACTTTAAATGTATGCCCTCGAAAAACCCTTAATAAGTTGGAAGTTGAGGCTGCAGAGATACGCCCATCAAGCCAAGGGGTGAGAGGGTATGATAATTCCAAGAGGAGTGTGGTTAGTTGTGTTACCCTACCGTTGGAAGTGGAAAAGGTCAAGAGAAATGTGGAATTTCATGTGATGGACATATCGGCCACCTTCAATCTCTTACTGGGAAGGCCTTGGCTGCATGACACTGGGGCGGTGCCCTCCACTTTACATCAAAAAGTTAAGTTCGCAGCAGATGGAAGGGTCGTGACCATCCTAGGGGACCCATCTATCCGACCTCATTCTGATGTACAAGAGGTAGGGACCGAAACGGAGGAAACTTTTCTTACTGGGTTCAGCCTTGAGGAAGCAACTGCCGTGCAAGCTTTGATGGGTGAAAGGAATTTCTATGTAAGTGCCTCTGCCATACGGATGATGAACAAGCAGAACTACTTTCTAGGATTGGGTTTTGGCAAAAGATCACAAGGCATCCCACAAATGATTGATTTCCCACATAATCAATATGCCTTTGGTCTTAGCTACACCCCGATGGAGGCCAAGATAGAAAAGAAGAGTAAAGAGAGCATGGAAAAGGCTGAGACAAGAGGAGGCATGGTTAAGGAAAAGAAATTCGTCATCTCGAAAACACTCAATGGCTGGTTTGTAAGAGAAGGAAAGGACTTCCCGTTTTGTGGCTTTGCAGAAACATGGGAGGACGAAACCACTAAGCAAAGGCATCCTGGGACGCAAATCTTCTTAGATCAAGAATGGACTAACAGCGACATGGAACAAGAACCGATCAACCTACCTTCTGTCCCCAAAGATTGGATTGACATGCTAAATGGGTTTGATCTAAAGACTCTGTTTGGCAAAAAAGAGGGTGAAGAAGAGTATAAAACTTGAAAGGCAAGAAAAAAGGAGCAAGCCCCGAGATACTTCAATAGTTGCGAAGTTGTAGCATGGCAGAAACAATAAACATTACTTTTGTTTTCTAAATCAAGCTAGGACATGTTTTGGGCCCTTGTTTGGGCATTTTTACCATTACTGAATAAATTTTTGCTTTATCTTCCGCATTATGCTTATCAAATAATTTGGTTCCTGAATTGCAATTGTTATACACTATGGTCTCTTTGCCAAAGAAGGGAAACTTCAAGAATCAAGTTCTTTGGGCTGCTGACAAAAGGGAAAGTAGGGACGAATCTTGGTTACTTAAAACTGGGTTTTTGTCAAGACTAAGAAAGAAGGCACTATCTTCACAAGAACACTTAGAGTTAGCTTGCCCATTATGAAAGTACAAACACAGAGGAGATCAGAGAAATATCTCCACCAAATTCCTCTCCTGAATTACAGAAGCCTTCTTGTGAGAGATACTCGTTGGTAACCAAAGAACCCCAGCAAAAGTAAGAGCAAAGCCTGCTAGGTTAAGAAAATGCGAAAAGCAGCCTAGGCAAAAGTTAAGGCGTTTAAAGAAAAAGCTCGCTAGGATATCAACCTCCATTAGGTAACCTAGGCAAAATTTAGAGCATCTGAGGAGAAAAATCATGAATGGAAAACCAACCCCCAAAAGGTTATGATTTTGGAACTACGTAAAAGGCCTGATTCCCTAATCAGGATACGTAGGCAATCTCACTTTCAGATGCGACCCAAACATGTGGAGAGAATACCAAGAAGTTTGTACTAAGTGATAGGTATATCTAACTTTGTGTATTGAGCTCGCAAAAGATGAGTATGCTATTTTTCAAAGGGAATGACAGTAGCAAAGGATACAAGAATTATCGTTCGTCCCCTATAGCTTGAAAGTTCCGGATATGAAGGGCGGGATGCTTCAAAATTCCTAGACTTGGCAAAGGAACCATGGAATATAGCAAAAGTAAGAGAAAGGCGTGAATTGAATTTAAACATAAATCGGCGGGGGGGGGGGGGGGGGGGGGAAGAGGAAATGCCACTTGGCTAAAATAAAAATCTAGCTTCTTTAGAAAATAGAAGTAGTAGCCGAAGGATTAAATCCTCGGCCGAGTAATCGAATCCACGGCCATGCAATTGCCTCTGGGCATGATAAAGTTTTCAGTAAAGGATGATCGATCGCTCGGCCGGAAAATCGATTTGACGGCCTGCATTTCTTTTTTATATCTGCTGAAAAAAAAACAGTTTGCTGTAAACCCATTTTTCAGGATTGTCAACTCTCATTGCTCATCCAAAACAGCAGATACCTGTTCAAAACAATTCTAAAAGCCATGTTCAAACTATTGCATGCAATCTTAGGGCATCCTCATGAACAAAGAAAAACTCGCCAAAACATGCTGCCGTTGCTTTCATTTCATAAAGTACATATTCCTGCCTATTGGGACTAACTATGCAGGAACAAAAATAAAGGAAGGGCAAGGCCTAAACTACTGCCCACGGCCTCTTTTTGATGCACGTCAGGAGGAAGGGGGACGAAGGTGCTGTAGACACCTCCCTGGAGCAGGGCATCGCCATACAGATTGATTATTGTTTGCTCATTTGGTTGCTTGCTTCATAAACCAAGATCGTGGATATTCCCATGGCTAGGAACATCGCCACACGATAGCGGTCATCATCAAAATAGAGTCGCCACCTAGTTTATTAAAACTAGGAAAATAGATAGAGATTCTGGGTACGGGAGCCAAAGGTACTGTAAGGGGAAGGTGTTAGGCACCCCTCTCTACCCAGCTGTGAGGCTAGCCCATAATTGTTCGACATAAGACATGTACATGCTTTATTTAATTATAACACATAGTCTGTTTAATTAAGCCTTTAAACAGTTAATAGTGAGCCAGGACTGTAATTGAAACATGCACAAGAAAGCGGAAATTAAATCAAACTATCCCAGGGAAATGGATCCCGCGGCCGGTGAATTGATGTCACGGCCGAGGGATCGAAGCCCCAGTCGGTGTTCTTCCACACACCAGACAAAAACGTTAGCAGATAATCAGACGCTACGATTAGGCACAATACAGTAAATAAAACAAACCAGAGGCCGTTGGGCCTCACCACCTTGATCCCTCAGTTGCTTGATTGCCTCGGATTGATGGTGATTGACTGATTGCTTCTCGAAAATACCCTAGGGTTAGGGTTTGAACTTCGGGGTTTAATTGTCGGATTGATGGCTGCCTTCTGGAGGTTAGGGCTTTTGAAGAGAGGGTTTGGGAGAGTATCTTTGCAGAGTTTCGTGGCTGATGAAAGTGATTCCACCTCTTAATTTCAGAACCCAAAGGCTCCTTTATATAGGCATAGGGATGACTCACTCCAGCCAATCGAAATCGAGCATTTGAATTGGAGTTATAGAGTGATACAAACTCTTCATGGTGATCTCCTGATGTAGCCCGAACGCATCAGAATTTGGCTGCTAGGGTTTTGTGATCGGATCAAACGTTTGACAGAACGTTCCAGAATCTGGAAAAAGGACGATCTGGCGACCGAGCAAAAGATCTTGCGGCCGAGTGTTCGATCTCTCAGGGAGATTTTCATTCAACAGGTTGCTTGGGTAAAGAAATAATGTTAAGGCCATGAGATCAATGTTACGGCCGACAGATGGATTCTCCTAGAATACTGTACTTCTGTTTGAAAGGCTATATGGCTCTGGATTGGGTCCTCTAAGTGGCTCAAAGTTCTTACCATAAGTCCATGGGTTCACAAGAAGGCAATCAGCAATCACTGTATCCATTTCATCATCGGGATGGTCCCCAAGGTGGGACTTGAAATAATCGTTAGGCCAAATTGGGGTGTCTACAGGTGCTCAGGAATGAAAATGCTAATCTGACGCCCAACATCACCACCACTAGCTCTTGTACTCTCACCCTCTGCTACACCAGCATCCTGGGTAGCAGACGTGGCTTGAACCCGCTCGGTCTCAAGCTGCAAGGCAAAATGTGGATATTCAGATTCATACGAAGATGTGGAATAGTGAAAAGGAGTTGGAAAATATGTACCTCAACCCACGTTGTCTCCGAACCAAAGCCTCTACACTCTGAAACGCACGTAGCCACTCTTGTACTACATCTGCAGGAACCTACAAGAAGGTTGTGGCATTTATAGCAAGGCAAGAGGGGATACCAAAAGAAACCAAAGCAACTAAAATCCGTAAGGTTACCTACTGAACTCTAGCAGGTAGCATGTAGAGCTAGGTCGCACATGGAGTTAGCATCAAGCGCTCCTCTTCTCCATTAGCATTATGGAAAGAAATGAAATTAGGGGCTCGAGGCCAAACGAGAGGAGTAGCAGCGGTAGTAGTGGCCGTCAGAGTCAGCGAGGCTAGGCGAAAGGCTGAATAATCTCTCGCCTTGAGAAAACCGATGACCGGATGCTTCTCAAGAGTAAGAAGCAAGTCTTGCTTCTTTAAGAGATGGGTTGATCTCTTACCTGCCAGAGGAGGAAGAGGAACAAACTGCAACGCCTCAGTGTGTGGAAAGTACTGGCTCGCTACTCTCTCTCCAAGGTACCAAGCTCTAGAAAAGGGACCCTCCAGAAGGAAGTGCTGGCTGTCCAAAGCCGGAGCCAAGGTCAACTCTAGAGGGGCGTCATCAAGTAAGTTATCCCATGGATTGAATCGCACTTGTGGTGAGAAGAATGGGATCAGAAGGATGAAACAAGGAAGAAATATGGCAATAAAGTAAGAAAGTGATCACTTTGTACCTGGTCCACTGTCAACCAATCCAAGACACGCCGCCAAGCTAACAAATCCATAGCCGGCGATCTTGTTTGTTGAGGTCCCTTCAACCAACGGGCTGCCCGTGGAACAAACCTGAGATCACCGTGCTTAGTCGAAGGAGGAAATTGTAGGAGATGCTCAAAGGCCCAAAGCTGCATTGAAGACAAAGGTAAAAACAAGCATGGGAAAGCTAAAGCAAAGAATGAAATGGTAAGAGAAATCAAAACGTGTACCTCCAAAACATGGTGATGCCCACCCAATCGAAAGGCTGACTTCCCGAGAGCATGCACTCAGGTGTCCGTACAATGTAGCTAAGGTAGGAGTTCCCTAGTCAAACTCTGCGACGGTCTCAAGATTTACTAAGGCCGTTAGGAATTTAACGTGCACAGAATTCTCTTTATTGCAAAATAAAGTTTACCCGAGGAGATAAAAAAGGAAAGCTCGCATCAATTGAGATACAGATACCTCTGCCAAAATATCCTCCCAATCATACTGTGCCCGGAGCCATGAATAAGTGACATGTCCATTGTCTACCACATCAGGAGTCTTCCCCAAAAGGTATTTAAAGGCGCCTTCTCTCTCATGAATCCTCGAATCTAGTGGGAGAGGGTCACCGCCGACTCTCAAACCGGTAAGCAAGGCAAAGTCACCGGGCGTGATAATCATCTCCCCAGCCTCTGGAAAGTGTAAAGTATTTGTTGTATCCCACCACCGCTCCACCAATGTTGTGGTCAGTCCCAACTCCGCCTTCAGAAAACGGAAGCCGAGAATCAGGCGTTCAAAACTAGCCAAAGCTACTGCATCCTTAGCGTCTTGAGGAAGTCTCTTGTACCATTCATGAACCTATGGACAACTCCACCACATGCGTAGCTTCTCGTTTGCCTGGCAAAATGCAAAAGGAGATCAACAGAATGGCACAAGAGGATATGATAAAATCGCCTATGCAGGGGCAATTTCTAAAAACCCAATTTCGTTTTCAAAATGTCAATTTTTGCTTCATAAATTCTTATGCAAACAATATCATTGATAGGAGGAAATTTACCTTCGCATTGGTAAAACCAAAGTGTTGCTCCGGCTCTCGATACAAAACTTCGGGTGGCGCATCACTTAGAGGAGGACGATATCGCAATGAACCGCCACGTCCAATTATATGAACTTGAGGGACATATGTGGCTGCTTCAAATGGCGGCAAAGCATCATTGCCTTCGTCTGAGGGAGTCTGAAGTTCTGACTCAGGAGGATTAGGTTGTGAGGAACTCCCCCCAGCAACGGGAGTGCAAAAAGTCAAAGAACGAAGGGTATGAACACGAGAGACCCTGTTGAGAACGGCAGCCTCTATAGCCGGAGTTTTACCCGTGTCCCTCGGCACAGCGGTGGAAAAAGAAGGGGCATCGGACGGCAGAGCATTGGTAAAAGTAGGAACACCGGAAGTGGAATTAGGAGGAGCCTTGGTTTCAGTCGGTGAGTGGGTGGTGGTTTCGACGGATGGAGGAGTGGCCATGGTAGAGGTGAAGAAAGACGGGGGCGAAGGTGAACATGCACGACGGTGGATGAGGGAGAAGAGAGGGGATTGGTTTCGTCGGTCGGAGAAGAGGAAGGAGAAGAAAGGGGAAAGAAAAGATGGTCCGTGAAATCGATTAAACCTAACTTATATCAATTTTCTGACTTTTTGCGTTCCCACAGCCGGTTCTTCGATTACTTGGCCGTTGAATCGATCTGCTGACCCGCCGATCGATTTCCCATAGCAATAACAGATTTTGCTCAAGTCTCCAATCAAGCAATTATGAAGTTTTGTGTCCACGACCAGTAGAACCAATAACAGAGGATGGCTAAAATGGGCCTTGGGGGCATCTCCAAGCATGAGGAATATCGGTGTTGAACCCACTTTGGGTCTTTTTAAGCTCTCTCCGGAGCAGCAAATTTTCAATTATCGATCACTTGACCTTTGAGGATTAGGAAACTCTGAGCCCATGGATCTTTGGTACCACTTCATCGGGCTCCGTACCCTAATTACTATACTCCGGAAGTACGACAACTGTCAAAAGTCTCACTAGCATAAGAGTGGAAGATGGAAAGTAGAAGATAGGAGATGAAAGGCCGTCAGAATATGTCTCTAAGCCCGTAGCTCAAAAATTCCTGAGGACTAAGGAATATTGGTCAAACAAACAGACGGAGGATGGAAGATGGAAAACCTATCGAAATTCTTGAGGAATAAGGAGTATCAAAACAGATGGAAATTCAAGTAAAAGACGGGATATCAAAATATTAGACGGAGGATGGAATAAACTTTGTGGAAGATGGAAGAGGGAACAAATCAAACCCTATGGAAGATGGAAGATGGAAGATGGAATACTCAAGCTCTATGTTTGAATGTCTAAAGTTTTAAACTTTAGATGCTCGCGTTCCCCGCCTTGAATGCCCAACCACTGTGTACTGGATGCTCAAAGCCCGTACTTTGAATGCTCGAACTCTACCTTCCGAATGCTCGAGCTCCGTGCTCTGAATGCTCAAGTCCAGAACTTGAAAGAAGCTCTACGTTTAAAAAACACACACGCATGGGCCCATGCACATAGGCATTCACATCTAGGATCGTCATCGAGTCTACATCGTCATATTTGCTCATCATCATCATATACATACTATGTATCTGCATCTCTCTCACTCATGAAATAGGTCATTCCTGTTGGAATATTTAAGTAGTTGTTATGAGTCTTGTCCCACATTGGTTAAACAAGTCTTGTATCAAGTTATCTCTTAATATAAATAATAGTTATTTTTGTTAGGGTTCATTAACACCCTATACACTTTCTCTCATCTCTGACAACATGGTATCAGAGCTTAACCCTAACCTACCACCATAGCCACCCCTAACCTACCACCATAGCCACCGCCGCCCTACGCCACCCACCACCACCGCTACCTCCGCCATCATCTTGACCCAAATCCATAACTTCAGTAATCCAAGTCTTCAACCAGCCACCCAAAAAAAAAAAAAAAAACACTAAAACGACATTGTTCATCGTTACACTGTTCACGCGACTGTTCATCGATACTGTTCACGCGCACTGTTCACCGAACACTGTTCACGGGTACTGTTCACGCAACACTATTCATCGCTTCATCTGTTGGTATCGATCTTGCCATCTTAGATCTGTAACCCCTATTCAATATACTTGTCTCTTGGCGATATGATTTAAGGTGATTTTCTGCGATACCAATGTGTTCCTCCTTAGTCCTTAGTTGTGCCAGGTTGTTCTCGATGCGGATTGGTGTTCTTGGATTATCTGCGGTGCCGTTTAGTTGTGTTGGTTTAGTGTTTGGTTCAGTGTTTATTTTGTGTTGCTGAGAATATTAGCCTTGAGTTTTGCACTGGCAGCATAGTAGTTATTGTTGCGGTCTTTCTTGAGTTGATGATTATTTTGTTCATATTGGAGGTTGATGATTAGCTTTGAGTTTTGCACTGATTCGTTGTTGGGTTGTTGTTTCTCTCGACTTTGATACTATCGGATCCTGTTTATTTGGGCCGTCATCTTATCTTGTGAGTTGATGATGTTCATTACTTGGTGATCGATTTTATTGCTTATTAGTTGTTCGGTGGTTCTTTGCCGGTTGCTAGATTGGTGGGTTGATTATTTATTGGTCGGTAGTTGATGATATATTTGGTTGGTTGATCTATCGATTGTTGACTAGTTGCCTCTCATTGTATGGGATATATTTGCAATGAAATCTGATTCTACTTCCGCTGTTTTTGGTGGTTTTAGTTCTTCATTCAGTCGTGGCCGTGGTCACGGTTGTGATTCTGGGTACAGTGGTCGGGTTTTTGATCATGTTTTTGGTGGTCGTGATTCTGGTCATGGTGGTTGTGGCTTTCGTCCTGGGGGCCGCATGTCAAGGGGAGGTGGCCATAGTCGAGACCGTGTTTTCAGACTGTGTACTCATTATGGGGGAACAAATCATACGGTAGAGTACTGTTATGACCTACATGGTTTTCCTCAGGCTCATTGGGTTACTCCTTTCAAAGATGTTCGGTAGGCTACTCACTCTACTGCTATGGTGACTATTTCTGTGGAGGAGTACCAACGCCTTGTGTCACTTCTTACAAGTTCCTCCATTGCTACGCTATCTCAGACAGGTTCTTCTAGTGCTTGTATTGCATCAGGTTGTGTCACTTCAGGTACTGAACATGGTGGCATGTATTACTTTATCGACGATGTTCACCCTAGCTTTGTTGCCTTCAGTCTTCGGTGTCACCATATCAACATCATTGTCGTCTTGGTCATCCATCCCTTCAAAACCTTAAATGGCTGGTACCTTCATGTAGCCGTGTTAATGTTTTGCCATGTGAAGTCTGTGAGTTTAGTAAACATCATCGAGTGTCTTTTTATCCTAGGGTTGAGAGTCGTGTGTCTCGTCCTTTTTAATTAGTTCATCCTGATATTTGGGGTCCAATGCGTGTTCCTAATGTTTTTAGCTTCCAATATTATGTTATCTTTGTTGATGATTACTCTCGTGTCACATATCTTTATCTCATGAAAGAGAGGTCAGAGTTGTCTTCTATTTTTAAGTCATTTTA
>JAOTQK010000019.1:15189513-15201441 GCA_025642025.1 Rhododendron ferrugineum
TCTTAAATTAGTTTTATGGAATATTAAATCAATTAAAAATGATTTAATTAACGTGTCCGAAAATCGGGGCGTTACAAAAACATTTTTTAAAAACAAAAGTTTTAAGTAAAATATTTTTGTGAAAACATTGTTGAAAATGAAAAAAAGAGAGAGAGGGGAAGTGAGAGAATGTTTTTTTTTTTTTATTGATGTGTGTGTTTAATTGAGAATATGAGGTTCATTAAATTTGGTTATTGACAAAATATTGCTAGTTTTGGTTATCCAAAATCCAAAATTTGATTATTTCTAAAGAGGTTGCTAAGTTTGATTATAACATTATGAGCCATATTTTGCACAAATATTATTAACTTTAAAAACTTATCACTTTTGGTTATGCCATTGTGGATACTCTAAGATAATATGTATTACCTTGGTTAATGATACATAAAACTTGTTTCAGTGGTAAGTAATCCAACATTTTTTTAGTCAAAAGTTCACAAAACCATCCATCTCGTTTTATAAAACTACACTAGTTTTTGTTGGTAATTTTGATCTAAGGTTATAATTTAACTATTTTCAATCCAATAACTTATATTTATCAGAAATGATAAAGGTACAGATAAAAAATCTGTACCATCATGTACAGTTCAGTTTTGGACCCATTTTGGGTCCCATCCCAAAAAAATAATCCGATTCGTTCATTTTGTTTAAAATACTTTATTTAGGGTCCATGCAAAAAATCAGCTAAACCGGATATCGTTACGGGTGTTTGCGATACATCCAACTTTGCTTCAGAATTATAGCCTGAATTTTGGGACAAAGTTGGATGCATCGTAAACGCCTTTACCGATATCCAATTTAGCTTATTTTTTACAGAGACCTTGAATAAAATACTTTAAACAAAATTAACAGCTTTGATCATTTTTTTGAGACCCAAAATGGACTCGAAACTGGTTTGTAGGGGTATGTACTAGTACATCTGTACCAATAGCATCTCTCGATATTTATTGGGAGTATAATGCTGAAAACCAGAAACCCCAAACTGATTGCGAAAATCTCACTACTAAAAGCCAACCACCTAATTCCATCCGAATCGACTTTACAAATCAAAAAATAAACTTCACAGTCGTCGGTCCCGATCAAAAATCAAATGGACGAGAGGATTCATCATCACCATCACCGTCACAGGGGTAAGGAAGAGGAGGAGGAGGAGAGCGATGAAAGCGGCGACGAATACACGTCTGAGGACGAAGGGACGGAGGACTACAGGCGTGGCGGATACCACGCCGTCCGTGCAGGCGACGGCTTCAAGAGTGGCCAGTACGTTGTCCAGAGCAAACTCGGCTGGGGCCACTTCTCCACCGTCTGGCTCGCCTGGGACTCCCTTAACTCTGTACCTCTCTCTCTCTCTCTCTCTCTCTCTCTCTAGATATCTTGCTTGTCTCTTGGTCTTGTGATTCATAACGTATGTACCCAACAGCTTCGGGTTTGATCTGATACTCCGTTGAGTGAAGTTTTTTTGTTTTTTTTGGGTAAGTTAAATTTTCATAGAGAAAGAACCAACCAAGCACAGACCAAAGGAATGCCCTTACAGTCCAATACAAGCTAGTTACTACTAGCTAGAAATGAGCAACAAAAGCAAACTAGAGGAGGAGCCCTCACAACAGAACTAGCATGTATTTAAACAAAAACAGAGGGAGGATATTCCATGCAAGGCATAGTAAACGATTTTCATCTGTCTTGGCAACCCCTTTCCATGGCATGAGGCATGCTCTCTAATCTGTTTTGATCCTGGCAATTAGGGCTTCATGAGTAAGGCTCTGCCTCTTGAAGACCCTGCAATTCCTTTCACACCATGGAACTGTAGATTACAGCAGCCAAAGAAAGCTTCAATATAGCATACTTGAATTTGGAACTCCTACTATCCTGCCCCATCCAAGCTACCTCATCAGGAAAGCTATGCCCAGCCCTACTAGTATCATTTGCTTGGAGAAAATGAGCCCAGACTCTAGCAGAATATGCACAACTGAAAAAAAGATGACCATGCATTTCTTGCCCCAATCCACGCAAATCACAGCCATCATCAGAGATAACTCCCCATGCATGAAGCTTGTCCTTGGTAGGCAACCTACCTAGGAGTGCAATCCACTCAATTATTGCCCATCTAGGCACATAATGTGAACACCAGATAACTTTGTGCCAAGGCACAATAGGAACTTTCACTCTAATGGCCTCCCAAGCAGTCTTGGTAGTAAAGGAGCCACTAGGGTGTAAAGTCCATTGGACTGAATCTTCACCAGTGGTATTGAGTAACAAAACCTCTCATTCTAGGCCACTTCCAACTCCCATTCTCAATGATAGTAACTGACCTTAGCAGATAGAGCCAGTGGAATGTGTTCTGCCCATTACCCACAACACATTTCATCCAAGCTTGAACTAAACCTCTGAGTTTAAGAAGTTTCCTCATCGTCCAAGAAGCATTCTAAGGAATCTCCATAACCCAAAAACAAGAATTCTTGATGACAAAGGTATGTATCCATTTGACCCAAAGAATGTCAGATTTGTTACAAACATCCCATATGTGCTTGACCATAGCTGCTTTGTTCCATTCTTCAAGAAACCTAAACCCAAGGCCTCCTTCATTTTTAGGTTTGCAAACTGACTGCCAATTCCCTTTGGCCCCTGTTCTCATGTCTGGACCTGTCCAAAAGAAAGCTTTTAACCGAAGAATGAAGGTTCAACTCCAGAATACTTGAAACTAAATAACATTGCATTTATGAGTTGAGCTCTGCCACCATATGATAGGAGTTTGCTGGACCAAGAGTGGACTCTTTGCAGAATTTTCTCAATCAATACATTACAGTCTTGAGCTCTAAGAGCAAGTCCAATGGGGGGATGGATAGTTATTTTAGTGTGAAAAATTGATTAAAAAAAAGGGGGAAGAAAAAAAAAACCCAACGGGCAGATTAAAGATCAAAAAGAAAATAAAAGCCCAACGGGCAAATGCCCAGCCCAACCCCCATCCCCCATTTCCCCCTTCCTCTCTCTCTGTCTCAGAGAAGAAAAAGGGGGAAGAAAACCTCCAGCTCTCGAAATCTTGATCGATCGAGACCGAGAAAATCTCGTGCTCTCTCTCTCTCTCAACCCTCCTCTCGATCAACCCCCAAAATTTTCCCGATCAAACCCCCTATCTCCTCTCTCGACCGTCTAAGAATGGAACCCCCTCTTTCCGTCGACTCTCCGACGAGGGTTGTTGCCGGCGTTCAACCTTTCAGCTGTGGTTCAAGCTTCAAGCGGCCAGATTTTGAGATTTCCAGATTCTGGCGAGCTACAACCTTTTCCGGCGACTCAGGTATAATCCGGCCGTCCATTTTTCTGGTAAATTAGTTGCTTTGCTGAGCTGTCTGGGGATGGAAAGATGCATCTAGGGATGGAAAGATACATCTAGGGATGGATATATCCATCCCCATATACATCAAAGCCATTTTCCATCTCCTTTTCCATCCCCCATTGGAGACCAGATTTCCCATTTGGGGCTGGAAAATGGCTATAACAATCCCCATTGGAAGTGCTCTAAGCCTGGAAGTGACAAGGGGAACACCAAGGTATTTTGCAGGAAGAAAAGTCCCAGTGATTGCAAGGGTAGTTTATAAAGCATTCTTAACTTGTTGATTCACCCCAGCGAAAACAATGGAACTCTTTTGGAGGTTAGGTGTTAAACCAGCAAAATTATGAAAGTCATATAACACATCTTTGATCAACTGAAAGGAATTGGTGTCTGCCCCACAGAGGACAAAAATATCATCAGCAAAGATGAGGTGACTAATATTGAGAGCTCTGCTCTTGGGGTGGAAAGTGAAAGCCAAGTGATTAGCCATTTAACTGAGCACAGCAGTAAATGCCTCAACTAACAGAAACAAATAAGGAGAGAGGGGGTCACCTTGTCTCAACCCCCATCTTGCCAGGGAAGAAACCAACCAAACGTTGAGGAAGTTACTTGAATTGTTACAGTGAATATTGATATAGACTGTCTCCAGCCCTTACTCAAACTTATACTAAAATTGAGTAAAAAGCATCGTTTGGTATGAATAACTTCAATGGGCAAACTTATTTCTAAGCACAAATCTGAGTAAAAGCTTCATTAATGGCATAACTGTAAGTTGTGAAGAGCAAAACAAACCTTTCAAGATTTCAGTAATAATTTGCGTCTCGCGTCTCCCTTGATTTGGTTAAACTTTTGAGTAATACTTTTTGAGTCAAGGATTGGAATGAGTTTAAAGCGCTTTTATTTAGGATTTGGTTCTATGTACTTAATTTGGGTAAAAGTTTGATAAACACAAGTGGGAAGCAGCCTGCTGAGTTTAGTAGGTTTACCGATGAATGGGGAATTACAAGGAGTAGCGATATGGAGACGAAATCGAACTTGATCACAAGGCAAAGACCACCTTCTATATCAAAACACTAGCTGCCTGTTCCGTTATTTAGTCATCCAAATCGTTGACATCTACGCCTGTGAGTGAATGGTCTCATTGATGGCAAGGATATGAATTCCGTGGCCACAAAAGTTGAAGAATTTGGATAAATAAAATATTGTCCCTTGATTTGAGTGGAGAGATTTATTCGGGTATGAGTAAAGTAGTGGAGATGGTTTGGAGTTTTTTTTTATTTTATATTTTTAACATAAATTTAATTTTGACTCTAGATTGAGCAAGGGCTGGAACCTGGAATATGCCCTTATTGGTTGTTTTCTGATAATCCTCTACTAGGTTACTAGGGAAGATAACAACAGAAAAAATGGTTTTAGTCCTTCCACTCTGCTTAGAAAAATATATTTTCCTGAGGTGGAATTCTTTACCCGCCTTTGTTTCGTCTCTCTTGCTCTCTCCAAATCTTGTGTCTTTGTATTGAACTTGTGATTTTGGCAGTATAATGAATGGAACAGCCTCGACCTTGATATGATGCTACGTGGAGGAAATTAATCTTCTTCTAGTTGCTTATTTTCTCTGAATAGATGTTTAGTTACCGAGTTGGTTGGTTTTTCAG
This sequence comes from Rhododendron ferrugineum, assembly GCA_025642025.1. Taxonomy (NCBI): domain Eukaryota; kingdom Viridiplantae; phylum Streptophyta; class Magnoliopsida; order Ericales; family Ericaceae; genus Rhododendron; species Rhododendron ferrugineum. The sequence continues at coordinate 15,194,536 of JAOTQK010000019.1, forward strand.
TCCTCTCTATTTGAATACCTGAGAAAATGGAGGAAGGAAAAAAAAAACTGCAGGTAGGTTTTAGTTATTTCAGTCTGCTTAGAAAATGTACTCTCGGGTTAAACTCTTCGAAATCCTCCTTACCATGTTAGTAGAAGCACACCAAAACAAATACCTGTACACACGACAGTGAAACACCAAAATTCAACCCTTATTTCCTAAATCCATAAGGGAGAACGATGCACTAGGAGATGGAAAAATACTCAAAACCCACAGCATTACTGCGACCCTTGCTCAAAATTAACTGAGACCTCACTAATCGAGTATCACTGAGGCATGAGCACCTTAGCAGAAAATTCAATGCAGTGTGCTTGGAAGTTCCACCCTTACTGAGTCATTGCCGTGGCCCTCCTCCCATGCAAAAAACCCAGTTGAGTTTGCAATGTAGAATTCTACTTATCCATGAATTTCCTCCCCCAAGTGAAAAGTAAGGAGCTGCTCACATTTCGTCTACTTCCTTTCACCATCTAACCTAAATGGCAATTTTTCATTCCACCTCAAACAGTACTCGCATGGCTGGAGTCCTAACTTTTTTTGGGGTTTAGACAGTGGTTAAAAGGAAGAGGAGATTATCTGAACATCTGTTTCGATACCTTTCGTCCCTGAGAATTCTGAGTGCTGGACATTGAGAGTCTGATACCAATATTTGTTTAGCTCAGTTCAATGGAGCTGTTATTTTTAACTTCATAGATCCAAAAGATACAAAGCACGTACTTTTTGGTCTTTTTTTGGCGTGCAGTATCTCAGACTGTTCTATGGGTGTTAAAATTACTGTGTAACGCCATGTACTTATTTTTTGGACTCCAAAAAGTAAAGGAAGTACGTCTGAAATCCCAACCAAAATAGTAACTTCAACTCAAAATTAGCTTTCTTTCTTTCACCGCAATCAAGGAACCAACTGCTTCGTGAGTGAGGTGCTTCTCGTTTCCTGCTTAATGTATATTTTCATGAACATTGCAGCGATATGTGGCGCTGAAAGTGCAAAAGAGTGCGCAGCATTACACGGAGGCAGCCATGGATGAGATTACCATCTTGCAACAGATTGCAGAAGAAGACCCAGAAGATAAGAAATGTGTGGTGAAGCTGTTGGATCATTTTAAGCACTCAGGTCCAAATGGGCACCATGTTTGTATGGTCTTTGAGTATTTAGGGGATAATCTACTGACACTTATCAAGTATAGTGATTACTGTGGAATGCCTATTCAGAGAGTAAAGGAAATATGCTTTCATATTCTGGTGGGGTTGGATTACTTGCACAGACAGCTTTCGATTATACACACTGATTTGAAACCGGAGAACATTTTATTATTGTCCACGATTGACCAATCTAAGGATCCTAGGAAGTCTGGCGTTCCTCTTATTCTTCCTAACAGCATGAACAAGACTGTGTTTGGGACTACTATTACAACAGATGTCAAGCCATCCAATGGGGACTTGACTAGAAACCAAAAGAAGAAGATTAAAAGAAAGGCTAAGCGAGGTGCTCAGGGTTGTGCAGGGAAGGAAGCTTCAGCAGAAACTGAGACTGACCCTGAAACATCTGGTGCTGTCGAGAGTTCTAGTAATTCGAATTCAAATATGTGTTCTGTCTATGCGAATGCAGTATCTACAGCTGATGGAACTGGGCAAGGAAGTCTGGGTCGTAAAAGAGGAAGCCGATCCGCAAGGCAGCAGCTGTTGGCTTCGGTTGACCTGAAATGCAAGTTGGTTGACTTTGGTAGTGCTTGTTGGACTTACAAGCAGTTTACAAATGACATCCAAACGAGACAATATAGGTGTCCAGAGGTTATCCTGGGGTCTAAATATTCTACTTCTGCTGATCTTTGGTCATTTGCTTGCATCTGTTTTGAGCTTGCAACCGGTGACGTTCTTTTTGATCCTCATAGCGGTGACAACTTTGACAGAGATGAGGTATGGATGTGTCTTTCAAATATCATATTTGTTTATCGTGATTTGATATGCTTTTAGTTGTGTGTGAAAGTTGAAGATCATAGTCATTCGAGCAATTAACATGTGTGTGAAAGTTGAAGATCAGAGAGGGAGAAAGTGAGGGATACAAATAATACAAGGTGGTGAAACCTGGTATGGCGTAATGCTTGCTAAATAACATATATGTTCATTCATTCTTTCTGTCTGTCTTTTTCTTTTCTTTTTGCGTGCGGGGTGGTGTGTGTGTGTTCGTTTATCCTGTTGTTAGTCTGCTGTAGCTGTGAAGGTGTACAGTCATATCATTTATCTCCACATTAGTTTTTCTTTTTCATCCACTTTAGCCACTATGGTTTGGGCCTGGTGTGGAGTGGTTCCCAGACTTTTAAACTTGGCCACATAACCTCCTTAGGGTTTGTGTGGTAAGAAGTACAATTAGAGAACTCATGCATATCAACACTTGTCATACATGTGACTAGCCAAAATGTAGTTCTTTTTAAACTTTAATATGAATTTTCCTCCAAATATAATGACAAAAACGCCCTTAGGCTAATAGAAAAAAGCAATTTAATGAGGCTCGTGAAATAAGTTCTAAAATTCTCTCTCTCTCTCTCTCTCTCTCTCTCTCTCTCTCTCCCACAAACGACCATCCCCTCTCTATCCCACCCCCTCCTCCCTACGCTGCCGTTCTTTCTCCTACTGTCTTGAACGGCCATCCTCTTTCCATCCCACCCCCTCCCTCCTCCCTACGCTGCCGTTCCTATACAATCATGTGAACAGAACAGAGTGGACTATCAGTGGCAGTTTATGGGATTATTATTGAAGCATGTTGAAAATAATTCGACGGGCCTTAAAAGGTCACTTTTGCATAAATGTCGCCTAAGAGTCTTAAGACTTTCAACTGAATCAAAGGGAGTTTGTGGAACCCGCTACGCAGTGATATTGTTATCTATTCTGCACATGCAAAAGGTTCTTCAATGCTCTACTCTTTTTTTTTTTACTTTTCATATCCCCTCATATTCATTATAAGGGGGTATGAAACTTGGTAGAAAACGCTATCATGTGGCTCAGGCTTGCTACACATCTCAGCTACCCACCTGTCATTCTTCCTTCTGGAAGTAGGCATTCTGATATTTTTATGTGCTATGATTTCTTTTCTTTGTGGGTTTTTATGCAGCTGCTGCTGGTTAGCTTTGTCTATAATTGGATAACTGTTATCTTCAATGACTTACCAGTTTTATTTTTTTGTTAATATTCCATGTCAACTTTTAAGCTCCTCTTCTTTTTTGAGATACTTATTTGACACATTCATTTAAATATCGTAGATACTTTGATGGGAAGGAGATACCTTTTTTTTTTTTAAAATTAAGAGCCTTTTTATTTCTACTCTGTTTAGTTCGGAGTCAAGAGAGTGCAACCATACTTTGAGATAATTTTTTGACATGTTAGATATTTTTGGGGTTTAGAGGGGTGTACGGGTCCTTTTTTATATTTTGACATTTTCCTTTCTATTCTTTGCTCTCTTTTGTACATGGGTGGCATCCCCTTAATGCCTTTTCAACAAATTCTTAGAAGAAGAAGAATTTTGTGGGCTGTTAGACTTATTTTATTCCAAGCATCAAGACACGTATCTTTGTATGACGATAATTAGGTGACACGCTTGTTCCCCAAGAAAGAGACTCAAGTTCCTAGTCCAATTAGAAAAGGCTTAAACTGGAGGGAAGAAATGTGATCGCCCACCTTGTTGATTTCCTCCAACAGGCACTGCATTTGCTCCAGTCAACCTCGAGCAATTCTTCCGGATGTGGCCCTGCTGTCCACAATTAAAGCTTATTTCCACATGTTGCCCACTTAGGTACATTGCCACCTTGGTTCCTATTCAGCTGATTCTTCGGGTTACCATTCCCAACATTTAGCTTCTTGCTACTTACATTGTTGTTATCGCCACTAATTCCCCCCTTCCTCTTATTATCATGAAACTGGCGGACAGCCACCTTTCCTTGTTCAACGAGTACCGCTCAATCAAATACTTGAGCATATGTCTCCAACCTCATTGGTTTGATTGTTATCAAAATATCTGGCCTCAACCCATCCTCAAACTTCCTTGCCTTTTTATCCTCTGTGTCCACCAGATGTGAAGCGTATGGAGACAACTTAGTAAACTCGGTGGGAAACTCAACCACGCTCATCTTATCTCCCTGTTTAAGCAGTTGAAACTCTGCACTCAAAGCATCCCGTATTGCTCTGGGAATGTACTTTTCCTTAAACAATGTTTCAAAGCGAGTCCATACCATGGCCAGCTCCGTTGGTTCTATGATCTGCCACCAGGCATCGGCATCACCTTGGAGCTGATAGGCAGCAAAACTTGCCTTTTGTTGTTCAGTACATTGCAAGATTTGAAAATCTTTTTCAGAGATGCTATCCATGCTTCAGCCTTTATGGTATCAATCTCTCCATGAAAAGTTAGGGTTTTTAATTTCAAGAATTCCTTAATGTTAACCTCTCTCCCGGGCTCCTCAGGTTGGTCTATATTTTGAGCGGGAGGTTCAATTGGAACTCTTTGTGGTTCAGTGGGACCGGGAGGTACGATTGGAGGGGGTGGTGGTTGTGGTGCTGGCAGTGCTTGAGGTGGAACATGTGGTGGTTGTGCAGGTATAAGGGGTGGGGGGTGGGGTTTGTTGGTTACTAACTGTATCCTTACCCTTGTAAGATTTGTTCCATTCGATTCATGCACTCGTCTGACTGGGGTTGACTTGACGAGGCGTTACCACATGTGTTTACCATGGTTCCTAAATAGAAATGTAAATATAAAACTACTTAATTATTAAATGACAATTAATATTGCCAAAATTACTAAAAGTACTAATAAAAGTCTTGTAGATAACAACATTTTTCCCCCCATCATATTCGCATCTTACTGAACTTGCAGTTACATAACCCAACTGCATGGGCATCATCATATCACAGCAAAAGATGACATACAACTAACTGCTGACAATACATATACTACTAGCAAAAAGACCAGATAATATACATACACCCGGTCTAGTACTTCACCAAATACTACACAAGTACAACTAGAAAAGTCAGTCTCCGTCGTCGAGTCCATGATAGGCTCCAGTGACCGATTCCTTTGAACTAAAGGACTGGGCGTCCTAGTGGTTAGTCTCGGTCGTGTCGTCATCAAAAGACGGCTCCTCTGGGTCATCCTCGTCCACTAGAGCCTCTGGAGTAGGCGCATGAGCAGGAACTGGCACCTTCGGAGCAACCACAGGTGCAAGCTCAGGGACATGTGCCCTAAGTCACCGTGGGCATCTGCTCAGTCTACGATGTCATTGTATCTCTGTGGGTTAAGTACATACTCTTGACTCAGTGCGGCCGTATGCATATGCGTTTCGACTCTATACAAACCTTTCGCTTGTTTCATAAGGCCAAGGTGCATAGGTCTCGCTTGGTATACACGAGACACTTCTTCATACGCAATTTCTTCTGCAGCTACCGCATTTCTTGAGTGGTACAAGGTGGGATTTAATGGAGTGGCTCGTGGACGTGGAGCCCGATAACTCATGTGATCGATTTCACTTCCGCTCGTTTCATAAGGTCAAGGTGCTTAGGTCTCGCTTGGTATACTCGAGACACTTCTTCATAAACGATTTCTTCTGCAGCTACCGCATTTCTTGAGCGGTACAAGGTGGGATTTAAGGAGTGGCTCGCGGACGTGGAGCCCGGTAACTCATGTGATGCCCACCACGGGAGTCATAGGTATCAATGGAGTCCATCCTACAATATGAAATTAACATGATCAAAACTCAAGTTTAAGGAAACAAAATGTCTTTCTAAGGCGGTATGAGAGCTATAGTTTTGGAACTTTATTTAAAAATCCAGAGTTGAAGGTGTAACACATAATTTTTGACTTAAGTGGTACTTGTATAGATAATAGGATTAAATGTAATTATGTCAACACATATGTTGAATTTATGGGCTTTTCTTTTTAGCAAAGATTGAAAACTAAATTTAAGAGGTTGGTTTTCTTAATTTACATGGTTTCATGGCACTTGTGGAGGTTAGCTGCTTGATATTAAGATGGTTGCTTGTAAGTAGTTTCTCATTGAGGTGGTTGTCTGTACTCTGTCGTGTTATGTACAAAAAATAAGTGGTAAGCTCTTTTGGTATGTTATATGGAGAAGCAATCTTTGTCCTGAGAAGGGTTTTCAGATAGTAGTAGATCATGTTTTATTCCTTGTATTTTCCCCCAAACACAAAAATCTAGTCTTACAGTTTAGGGGTTTATTTTGAGTCTCATAACCCATCTATGTAGAGCCTTTCCTGTCAATTTGTTACGAATCTGTCTGAAATCCTATTTTTGGGTACCTTTGTCATTATTAGCCTATGTGTTAGTTGGATTCACCTTTGATTATGGCTTTCGGGACTTCCAAACTACTATTTCACAAAATTATCATATGGTTTAACAGTAGAGATGTTAGATTTATGGGTGTTGTGTAGTTGCAAATGATGATTAACACGACTTTAGTCAGTTGGCTTTGGTTTGATATTATAAGGGATGTCCAATTGAGCTCGAGGTCCAAATTTTGGAATTGACCGTGGCATTGTTTGTCACATAACACTGAACCAACATTAGTCGTGTGAACCCCAATCCGTGGCGGAGCCAGGGTTTTGATCCCGGGGGGCTGGCTTAAAAAACATATATTTTTTATCGGAATATATACTTATTATATTATAAGATTTTTGCTTTCCAATTCATTACATTTGTACATTAAAATGATTCTTTAGACTAATTCAAATGTCATGTGCTTATTTTTTATTTATGAAAGAAATTGAGAAATGAGAATGTAAAATAACTAATTTTTTTATCAAATCGAACCAAAATTATTAAGATTATAAGTAGCTATACACGAATAATTATCAATAATATTCAAAATC
>JAOTQK010000019.1:15201541-15229313 GCA_025642025.1 Rhododendron ferrugineum
GATGTTGTTAATGAACTTCCCAAGTTTTGTGGAAGCCCACTAGAGTTCGTTGGTTGGTTGAACACCATTGAGAGTGTGTTCGAATATTGTTTTGGTACTGAAGAAAAGAAGGTGAAGTTGGCATCTACTTGCCTTAAGGGGAGAGCTTCGGATTGGTGGACACAACTCAAAGCTAGTCGACGAAGGAGAGACAAAGAAGAGATTAGGGAATGGGGTAAGATGAAGAAGAAGCTCAAGGAGGAATTCTTACCTTTCCATCAACATTCCAATGCCGATTTCTTGACTAGTTTTGGTAAAAACAAGTCCTTAGGGGCTGTCCCAACTGAAAATCAACCTTTAATCGGCACCTTGGAGGCTAGAAATCCGTCAACAATCGGAATATTCAAATACGTCAAGTTTGGGGAATCATCTCTTGTGCTGAGAGTTGGTGAAAAGGCTTGTGAGCCCGTTCTTGATGCCCTCTTTGTTAAGGAGGTAAGAGAACCATGTTGTGATGATGATTGTGAGTATAATACCATTCCAATCTTTGATGAGTATCCTAATGAAGAGTTTGGTGATGGCCTTGAAGATGTTCCTGTCTATGATGAGTGTCTAGGTGAGAAAGAAAGACTTGAGGGTATTGTGGGTGATAATGAAGAGCAAGAAATGCCTAATCCTTCGATCTTTGAGCCATGTACGTTTTGGGAAGATAGTGAGCAAGTCTTAGAGGAGAAAATTGATGATCGTGACTTTGAGATTGAAGATTTCTCTCCAAGCTTGCTGCTTGAGTTACCTTTGGTACAAGGCACTCAACTTTATGATTTGGAAGCTCCATTATTCGATGACGTGTTGGTTGAACCAAAGGTTGAGCATTGGTTTGAACTGTTGCCTCTCGAGTTGCCCCAATTGCAAGATGTTCAAGTTTGTGTTGTTGCGGTGCCCGAACAAGTTCTAAAGTTGCCGAAAGAGGATGATTTGGGACAACTTGTTGACCCTTTGGGTTTTGTCTTCAAGCAAGCAAGTTTTGAGCATAGTGTTGTGACTTTTCATCATGGTAAGGTGGATAGTTCTTCGTGCGACTTAGGAGTGAGTATGATGAGCTACTACGATGATATTTTGATTCACAAAAGGCATGGTACATGGATGATTTCTTGGCACATAAGCATGGATGCGGTGGATTTACACAAACGGAAGCTCATATTAAAAATGGGTTATTGCATGAGGGTGACGTGGATCAAGGAAATACAGCCACATGCCTACCATGCCTACCTCGGAACAGCATAATAAATACTTTTATAGTTCTATGTTTTCTTTGATTTTGTTGTCTTGAGTCTTGTTGTCCAACTTGAGGACAAGTTATTTTCTTTAAAGGGGGTGTATGATGCAGTAGGATTTAGGGGTATTGTTGTCATTTTAGTGTCTTTAGTGTGTGTAGGGTTTTGAGTCTATAAATAGGTAAGTTGTCTCTCATTTTGGTAGCTTTTAATTATTAAGAATATTGAATATATTGATTGAGACAGTTTCACTCTCTACCCTTTGGGGTTTATCCCCTTGAATGAGATTTTGCTCTCTTTCTTTGAATCTTTCATTCCCTTTGATATTTTGGTTGCATCACATATATTCAATGGATCCAAAGGCAGGGAAGGTAGTAGTATGCTGGATGGTCATGTTGAGGTGCTTGACTCCAAAACTGGATGGTCATGTTGAGGTTCTTTATATGCGAATACACCTATCTTTTCAGAAAATTTATTGACAATGTGCCAAATGCAATATCTGTGAAACGTAGTTGGAAGAGCAGAAGCAATAGCTTTGGTCATTGCTGGATCTTGATCAGTTATGATGATTTTGGGCGGTGTTCCTGGCATCGCTTTCAAGAATTCCTTGAAAAGCCACTCAAATGATTTACTTTATTCATCGCTTAAGAATGCACACCCAAAAAGCGTTGTCTGTTTGTGGTGATTTACCCCTAATATAGGTGCAAAGATCAAAGAATATTTGTTTGTGTTGTATGTAGTATCAAACACCACCACGTCCCCAAAATACTAGTATGACTTTCTACTGGTCGCATCCGTCCAAAAACAATAAGTCATCCTCTCCTCATCATCTTTCTCGATTGTAAACATAAAACTGGGATTCTTATGTCGTTCAATCTCAAAATGCTCGTACAACATGTTGGCGTCATGTCCATCTAACAATTTCCTCTTATTCTTTTTATCATTATAAAGATCTTGTGATAAAAATCCAACATTTTCTAGACCCCCAGCTTGCACCTCTAAAATATTCATTTGTTGGCAGGTTGGCACATTTGCAGCTGCTAGTTGTTGTGTCAAAACTTTATGTACATTTGACACTCGACAATGAGATTTCAAGAAATGCACCTTCCTTGGCGTTGTAAGAGGGTGGTTATGACCCTTGACAAATTGGGAGACAACAAACCCTTCATTGGTTTTCCACAACAGACAGTTTTGCATCACACCCCTCTCTAGTTAAACCCCGACGCCATTTAGTGACCTCAGAATTTTTCCTCACCCCTTCTTTGAAACATACTCCTTAATGATTTCACCATTCTTATTCGTCTTGCTAGAATTGATTCAAATACTAAATCCAGCTTCTCTAGTGTAACTATTGTAAAACTTCTGAACCTCCTTTAAGTTGTCTAATTTTTGTGTAATTTTCGGAATCACTTCATTTTTAACTTGACGAGTGCACACTTGTTGACAAGAATTAGCAAATGATTCACATGGTTGAGATGGTGATGGTGAGCATAGTTCTATATCATCCAAAGACTGCATTCTACAAACCAAAAGAGAAAACAATAACTTCTAATTTTTTTATATGATTCATATGTTTGAAGATGCAACAAATTTCTGAGAGAGAGAGATACCTTGGTGGTAGTGGTGCTCGAAACAAGGGGGTTGGATCAACACTCGTTAGATCTTCTTCTTCCATAACCTTTAATCCAAAATCCACTAAGTTCTGCAAAAATAAATACCATCAAACAATCAGAGACACTAGGACGAGTAAAAAAAACCAATCGCAACTTTCTTAAGCTTAAACAAAAGCAATCACAACGAAAAACTACTTTCTTAAGCAAATTTCAGCTAAACCTTCATCAAACAATCAGAGACAGTAATATGGAAAAATTACAAAAACAACAAATATTGAAATCAAAACTCTAATCTTCTTGTACGGTCGTTCAAAAAAAGCCCCTTTTTTTGTTCGAAACAATTCAAAAAAATCCCTAATTTCTGTGGGTCAAATGCAGAGATCGAGAGAGATAGAGAGAGAGAGAGGGAGAGAGAGAAGGAAGAGACCTTGGTGTCGGGTTTGAGGTCCAGAACAGGTTTCGTTCAAAAAAAGCCCTTTTTGCGTTCGATTAAAAAGAAACCCTAAAACCCGTTCTGTTTTTTCCAGAAAATGCCTAACCAGATCGAGAGAGAGATACCTTGGAATCGATCCCTGCTTCGATCGATTCTTCTTCGTCGGAACAAGAGTGTGTCGATCATGTTCTTCTGGAATCGCCTCTCTCTCTCTCCTTTTTCTTACGCGCTCAGAATGGGAAAGCCAGGAAGGGATTTGGGTATCATCCGACCCATTTTTTTTTACCCGGGAGCCATTTTACCCGAAATAAGATCCGCGAGATCCTTTTTTTTATCACTGCATCCAACGGCCTACGATCGAGGTGCGGATGGAGAGTAAAATCCGGGATACTTTATATGAAATGAACTGTATGTGTGTGTGTGTGTATATATATATATATACATATATACATATGTATAGTGGGCTTCTACTAAGGTCGACCTTAGACAGCCAAAATGCGGACTTGTGATCTCAGCCATTGGATCGTGATTTCCTAAGAAGCAAGGATACGGATACGATACGATACGGATACGCGGATACGTTATTTTTTCAAAAAAAGGATACGATACGTTGGGGGATACGTTGAATATAAAAGTAAATAAAAAATATATTATATATAATTTTTAATTCCTAAAATTTCATTAATGATTAAAGTTTTTCATTACACAAGTTCACCATTTCACATGCCGAGAGAGATATATTCACGTTTAGTTATATATATAATTGTGTCTATATAGTTATATATATATATATATTTACATATACACAACGAGAGAGAGAGAGAGAGAGATGAGAGACGAGAGACTTACAAGGTTGTCGAGAGAGGATATTGTCGGTGTGTTTCTGGTGTCGATTGGTGGGAAAAAAGAAAAATATAGTCCTACTTGCAATTTTAACCCTTGTATTTTAAGTAATAATATATTTACCCGCGCGCGTATCCGAAACATATCCGAGCATATCCAACACGTATCCGCGCGTATCCAAAACATATCGGATACGTATCCGGAGTGTATCCGAGAGTATCCGCGTGTATCTGAAACGTATCGGGATACCCAAAAATAATTCTAAAAGCAGGATACTTTAAAAAGCGTATCGGATACGTATCCGGAGAGTATCGGTATCCGATACGGATACGATACGTGATACGAAGGCCAAAATAGAGTATCCGTGCTTCATAGGTGATTTCAATGGTCTGGATAAATGGTTTGACCATTGAAATCACGATCCAACGGCTGCCAGCAACTAGGGCTGTAAGTGAGCCGAGCTACTCGCGAGCTCGGCTCGGCTCGTTAAGGCTCGGCTCGGCTCGGCTCGTTAAGGCTCGGCTCGACTCGGCTCGTTTACTAAACGAGCCGAGCTCGAGCTCGGCTCGTTCGACAAAAGCTCGGCTCGTTAAGGGAAGCTCGGCTAGATTAAAGAGGCTCGTTTAGTAAATGACTAAGCTCGGCTCGTTAAGGCTCGAGCCGAGCTCGAGCTCGAGTTTTTGGCTCGTTAAGTAAACGAGCCGAGCTCGAGCTCGCCGAAACTCGGCTCGGCTCGGCTCGTTTACACCCCTACCAGCGACATCCGCATTTAACGAAAATAAGGGTGACCTTATTAGAAGGCCCTTGGATTTTATATATATATATATATATATAATACCCACTCCGGTCGGTGACCCATTATGTTTCTGTCTTTTGATGCGTTTGTTTATCTGGTGAGTCCCATTTTTCCGGCAACCTTTTTTCTCTCTCTCTCTCCCATTTTTTCCGGCGAACTCCTTCGTGAAGCATGAAAAATGGACCAAATTCCATAAATAAAGACTTCTAATCCATTTCCATTTTCTTTCACGAACTACACCATATTCCAATAAACTAAATCTTAATATTCTCAGACAAAAAAGGGCCCTATTTTGTCTAAGAGAGGCAGAGTGAGAAATAGAGTAGACGATGAATTTTTACCAGTGCTTCTATGAGTTCGCGTGCGCTCTCGCGCGCGAGAGAGAGAGAGAGAGAGAGAGAGAGAGAGATTAAAAATCTCAGCCATTGAAATTAGTGGCTGAGATTGGGTGTCAAATTAGGTGTCAAATATGGTGTTAGCGTATTCGGCCCCTATGTATATATATTTAGTCCATCTATGTCCTACAATGCCCCAAAAATAGTGGCCATTGTTCAGGCACGTTTTCCCCTCCAATGCATAATTAAATGCATAAGATATGCTCAAAGCATGAAACTATTCAAAGGAGAGGAAGTGTACATTTTCGTGTTGTTTTAGATTTTATTTATCTCCTGCTCCTGGAAAGGATTTGAGAGTCCTGGCATGACGCTTTACGAGTTTTCCTGCTTGGCAATTCCCTTGTGCCGAACTGGAACACATTCATCTGTTTTACAACTAAGTCGATTTGTTGGTACATAATTCTGCAATTCAGTTAGTTTGATTATGCATATCACTTGCTATTCAAATCTGGAAACTCATTTGGAAAAGATTCTTGTTTTTACGTCAAAATAACCTATCACCCGATGTTGTGTGTAATTGGTTGCTTAATTGTGTTTTTTTCCCGCTTATAGAGTAAACTGTGTAGTGAAGGTTAATAAAATATATTATAGTATATTGAAGAACTATTCAACTCCTCTTTGGCTTTCCGCTGCAGACTTGCAGTTGACCATTATCAACCAAATTTAATTCTCTATATACAGGACCACTTAGCATTGATGATGGAGCTTCTAGGGATGATGCCACGGAAGGTAAGAATCTCATTTCCGTAAACCTTAGGCTGTGTTGGGATCTCAGATTCGTGAAAGGGTTTGCAGAAGGGAAAAAGGTGAATGAGATTTGTGAAGCTAAAATTTTCTGTTGTTCTTTTGATCTTCTTTCCCCTTCTCAAAATCCTCCACAATTCAAAGATCCAACCCAGCCTTGTTGCACTCAGCCCTACGAATGTGACCTTGAAAACCTTGATACCTCGACAGATTGCCTTAGGTGGCCGTTATTCGCGGGACTTCTTTAACCGATACGGTGATCTAAGGCACATCCGTCGCTTGCGTTTCTGGCCCATGAATAAGGTTCTAATGGAGAAGTACGAAATCAGCGAGCAAGATGCAGCTGAGTTGGCTGATTTCCTTGTCCCCATTCTTGATTTTGTCCCTGAGAAGCGGCCAACTGCTGCCCAATGCCTACTTCATCCTTGGATTAGTTCAGGTCCTCGTCTTTTAGAGCCTTCAACACCGTCTACTCAATCCCAAGCTGCGGATACTTTATTTTGCGAGAAAATGAAGAGGGAGAAAGAGGAGACAGAAGTCGTGGAGGTTGGAATGGGGAAGATAGCAATCAATGCAGATTCGAAACAAGTCAAAAATCTTCAGTCTACGAGTAAACTGTCAAAGACAGATATAGCAAGTTCATCTAGGTAGGTCCATTTCAGGACTTCCTTAGGCTGTGGTTGGACCTTAGATTGCTTAAAAAGAAAAGCATAGAAAAGAAGGAAATAATTAGCTTTACGAGTCCCATTCCGTGTTCTCTTCCTTCATAAATCCTTGATCCACACAGCTCTATTGTTTCTCCACTACCTGGGTATGTATAGTTTTTCATCACCAACATTTCATTGCTTGCAAGGCATATAATAATTACCCCATCTATTTGAACTTTCATTTGGTTTGCGGATGGGTTTGTTAAGATGTGGGTAAAAAGTTGGAGCATTTGGTTAAAGCTGTTGGATTACACCAGATGAAAAAACAGATTCTCCTCTCTGGCTCAATAATGTAACATATGCATAGGCAGAAATAGTCTTACTGGAAATAGTTATGCTTGGTTTATTTGTGAAGGTTCCATTCTATATTTTAACTTCTTCTACGTCTGGGTGATTGTCATCCCGAATCGTTTAGGGTCTAGGGTCCTTTTCCGCTAATCGACAGTGAGAACCATTCCTTGTTGTCTCCGAGCGCCAACCCTTTTGGACTCTATTTTGATTCTCAGTAGACGTACAACATTTTCTTATTTGCTGGCCGTCAATTAGGTGATTATACGAAATCCTAATGATACTCCCGGCCAGACAAACATCCCGGAAACGGACCATGATACTCCCAGCCGACAAACGTCCTGGAAACTGACCAAGAACGTCTCGATAATGACTTGAATAACACAACGTCCCGGAAACGGACAAAAAAACGTCTCGGTAATGGCTTGAATAACAGACAAAAAAACGTCTCGGTAATGGCTTGAATAACAGAACGTCCCGGAAACGGACCAAAAACGTTTCGGTAACGGCCCATAGCCCAAAAACCGCTCGGCAATGTGGGTAAGGCCACAGTAGCTAATATCAAATGATAAGCAAAAGGTCTGTTCAACTGAGTTTGAGACGGGGGCACTCAGGGTACATTTGGAGCGTGAACCAAAATCGAAATCCGACCATTACCATTTCAATTCGGATCAATCCCACAGTTAACCATTTCAATTCGGATCTTCACCTGTGCCGTGTCTCCTAAGAGAAGATCGATTTGGACATTCGAGCTCGGGTTTTTCGTTCGGTTCCACTAGTTGAACTTAAAGCGATTGTTCTGCAAGTATAGTCACCTCATCATAATTACTACACTGCATACCCATACGCTTGAAACATTGTTGTTTTCTATTTTTCTTGTTTCCTTTTCGGTCGGTGAAATAAGAGCGACATTTTATGCGACATAGATTACTTTTGAACATCGATTTGAGCAAGAAAGTTTAGCTGCAAGTGCACATCGTTGTACCGAGCAACACCGAGGCCTCCAATGCCGAGCAATTCTCTCCCTTGTTCAGCTAATGTCTCCGTATTTAACCCATATTAAACAGTAACTGGTAGTATTACATGACTTCATTTCCACACCCAAGCTGGGGACCAGCTACGCATACATAATGTACAAAATCTTATTTCCCAAAACCCAAAACCGGAAGAACAAACAAAACCCAAAGCTATAAAAACGAAAAAACAAGCAAGTAAAACAAACGAAGCACTCAACATAGGGTAAACATAAGAAGCTTTTGCATTCTATTCCCGGCGCTCCACACGTTGCAAGTGCACCCTACCATATTCGTCAACGGGGTTTCCTTCAGCATCTAGTACCACCTTCTCTGCCGTTGCTCTCTTTGTGCCGCCATGCTCACGTGCTGCCCGCGTCTCTTCCACAATGTCACTCGGCATTGTTAGCTTCTCCTTTATAGCTTCCTTCACGCTACCAATCGCGCTGAATATGTTTCTCGTCCCTGCAGTCCCCCTATCCATTCCCACAAAGAACATAACTAATTCGATTTCCATACGCATTTTATTGCCGGAAAAGTCTACAATACACATATCTTAAAAGTGTGTACAATATGCACCTATTATATGATTTATTCATAACATTTTAGTGTGTTTCGTAACTTTTATTCTAGAACTCATAACTTTTCAACAATAAGATTCGTAATATTTTCATTATGATTCATAACATTTTGGTGCATTCGTAACTTTTATACTAAAATCGTAACTTTTTAGCTATACCATTCGTAACATTTTCTCTATAAATCATAACAATTTTTGGAGTGCATATGATACACACCCAAATAAGAGGTGTTTATTGTAGCATTTCCCTTTATTGCCTCGTTATCACATTAAATGTTCATGTAAATTACAAACGGTACGACACTTATTTTGACCTTGTTAACCACTCGGCACAAGTCCAGGCATATGCGCGTGTGCATGTAAATATACTGAATTTTTACCTGCCCTCTGCAGTTTCCCTTTCTGCCTCTGCTCTCTTCCTCTCCTCATCGTCGTACCCCTCCTCTCTCAGCTTCAACTCTTGCATCTTCCGTCTGGCTTCATCCTCCGTCTCCATGTATTTTTCCTACGAAAAATAATTATCCATCTCATTGTAATCTCCATATGCTTCAGTTCCATTGGCACCCCATATTTCCATGGTAACTAAATAAACCTTTACAGTTAGAATGGATAAACAAAATTGAATCTCCCACAGAGAGAATTACAGAAACCTGTTTAAAACAAAGAAAGATAAAACCAATAACACTAACACTGGTCAATGTTAAGGCGGTTCAGTGTGTAAACGTAGTATTGAGTAAATAAACTTTTAAGTGAGTTTGCATTCATTCAATGTAGTGTGCACTCCACAATTGCTCCCCAATAGATGGACCCTTACCTTATTTGCACGCGGCTAACCTTTTTATTGCCAACCACAGGGGTCCAAAACATAAAGTCCCGAAAGTACCAAAAAAAAAACCTCTAGTGGTGCCTAGGCTACCTTAGGTCTTAAATATCAACTGTTACATATTGTATTGGCCGATACGCAATGGATTTTGTGCCTTCTCGATATGGTTACAGCCTAATGTCCTCATGAGATGAAAAACCCCATGCCTATCGTCATTTCCAATTAAGGGATCAGTTCACGGCCATTACGCAATTATTACGGGCGATTGGCAGTTAAAATTTCTCTCCTCCAATATAATTTTTAAAAATGCACAACCACTACAAGCGATTTCCGTTACATATCGAGATTTTGAAGGTTTTAAATATTGGCCACTACAAAGCGTTTCCCGTTACACAGGAATACAAGCCTTCTGATATTATTACCCCATATATCAGTGATACTGTTTCTCTTACCCGTGGGTCGCACGCCTATGTGAGTGTGGTGGTTTCTTAATTTAATCTCATCTTCAGAGACAAGACTCACCTTAGGTTCCTCTTGGCTCTCATCCTGCCTCTTGCCACCACCAGTCAACGTCTCCTTAGCCCTTTTCGCATTCTCCGAAATTTTCCCCACACCACTATCCTTCGTCTCTTTGGCTCTCTCTTTCGTCTCCTCCGCCTTCTCCATCGTGTAATCCTTATACTCCCCGCCTCTCTCCCCCGCCCTCTCCCTCGCCTTCTCCTTCGCCATCACCGTCTCCTTCGCCTGCCTCGCCTTCTCCTTCACCGTCTCCTTTGCCCGCTTCGCCTTCTCCGCGGCTGACTCAGCCGTCTCCTTGGCCATCTCCTTTGCCGTTTCGGCCTTTTCCTTTACCGCCTCTTTCGTCTCTCCCGCCTTCTCTGCTGCCCTATCCGTAATCCTTCTCTCTTCCTCCTCCTCCTCCTCCTCCTGGGCCTGCTCCTCGTACCCGCCTTCCCTCGGCTCGTCGTAAGATTTGCCGATAACGGCCTCCTTGGCGCTTTCGAGAGTTTCGGCCACCGATTTCAGTATGGTTCCGATGACGCCGGGCCTTTCCTCTCGTCTGTGTTCGTAGTAATCACGGTCATGAGACTCCATTTTACTTCGTCTATCTTCTTCTTCTTCTTCTTCTTCGTGCTCTCTCTCTTTTCTTTCTCTGTTTATATTACTGAGCTCTTTTTCTTGCCTTGATGCCATTTGACTATCTTCAAAAATCTCTCTCTCTCTCTCTAGATTTTTCCGGCAAATCTAAACACCGAAAGCTCAACAATAGTAAAGTGTACAGAGACAATGAAGTGGACTGTTGGGAAAAACTTGGTTTTATCGTTTTTCTCGGCGATAAGAGTTAAAGAGTATGAAATGTATGGGGTGGGGATCCGAGTGAGTTATGAGTTTGTACGTTGTTGTGAATAAATAACACGTACGTGTAGCTGTGGGGGTGTTGATGTACACGTGGATGAGTAAGCTGGATGACACGTAGACTTGTATAGGAAGCTGCCAGCTGGGGTTGGGACTTGGGTGGCAGTTCGGTGTATGCTCATCCCAATCAAGTAAGTTCTGGGGGTGGGGCCGGATGACAAAGCCAATTCTAGCCAAAGTTACTCCGAGTAGGAGTTTAAATTCTTTACGGCGACGGTGAAAACCGTGAATTTTACGCTACCATCATCGTTGGTTTTACCGTATGTGTATTGTAGCAATTTAAATCGTTCATTTTGTAAAGCTTACAGAGTAGTGTCTCCACGAGAATGATCAGTTTGATAGGACAGCAATAGATATATTAAAAATTGTATAACTTATTGATAGAATAGAATCAGATCGTCCATTTCATAAATCAAAATTCAATTTTTTGATATACCCTATCGATATCTAATTAAGCTGATTTTTACGTAAACATACCACTTTGAGGGCCCTACAAGATGAATGATTTAAATTATACTTCATCCGTCCCTAAATAAGTGTCTGACGCTCAAATCTAGGCATTTAAAAAGATGCATTTGTTTTGTTTAAAAAATTAATTTTTTTCCACAAATGAATAGATAGCTTTGAGTTCTATTAGATTGTGAAAAAAAATTAAATTTTTAAACGAAAAACATGCATCTTTTGTAAGACCTAAGTTTGCGCGCCGAACACTTATTTAGGGACGGATGGAGTACTATAAAAATACACGGTGGGGCCAACAATGGCACCACTGCCGTTGTCCTAAATTAATCGGTTTTACACTCGAAAATTAAAAAAGTAAAAGACCTAAACTTACCTTTGAAAATTTACGATCGATCAGACAATGCCAACGATGACGAAAATAGTCGAGGAGAATGAGTTTAAATTGAAGAAAAGAAATTCATAACTGTTTTCTGTTATGAAATTTGGATGTAATGTGGGCATGCTGGTCGAGAAATGATAGAAATGATTCTATCACATATCTCCTATATGGTCATGATGCGAATTTAGAGGATGTTTGGTTACCCTATTTTTTGGCTTTTTATATTTTGGTTATTGACTTTTTGAATTTTTGAATTTTTTTTTTGAATATGACTTTTTGAATTTTGATCGAATGTATTTTGAATAAGGTAAGAGTGTTTTAGAGATAAAAGGAACATATTTGTACAAGCAAACATAAGATTGAACACAAAATCATCTTGTCCAAACCCATATAAAAAAGAATGATACTATCTGCTTCTTCTAAAAGAAGACAGCTAAAATCGTACATATTTGCTTCTTCTTGCATTGACGCTATAATGCAGAGAAGAATACTAAAAATTAATTGTCGAGATGGACGACCAAAATAGAACTGCACCGACTTCTCTACAGTTAGATTGCCGAGAAGCCCATTTTTCTGTGGCGCTAACAATAATTGATGCATTAACTACTTCTACAATTTTTAACATTAATAAGGGAATTTAGTTCACGTTTAATGATTATTAGCATATGCACTTGACAAAAGCCCAAACGAATACCAGAACGAGAAGGCCTCAAGTCCAACGGGACGCGTACCCGAAAAGGTCTAACGGGCCACACTCCTAGATGGACTTTAAAGGGCCAAATTCCCATATTAAAAGTAGGGGAAAATGACGGCCAAGGATATATTTTGATATTTAATATCCGTCAAGGAAATTTTCAGCATTAATAAATATTCTTAGTTTGTCCTTGACGGGTATTAATTATCAAAACACATCCTGAGCCGTCATTTTCCCTAAAAGTAGGGCTCAAATAAGGGCCTACTAGAGCCACATCTCCCGGTGAAGACTCGGTCTAACGGGCCACATTCCTAGACTCGGGAATTGTCCGAGGTTTTTTTTTTTTTTGATATTCTCTGAGGTATTGTTCAATGCACGTTAATGCAAGGTCTACATATTTTGAGACTGGTTCTATATTAATGTGCAGTGAGAAAGGCCATTGAATTTTTTCGTTAAATATTTATCTTGAGGGTTCTTGTTAAAAATAATTCCCAACAGACATTGGTAAAGGCATTTTCAGAAATCGCAAGGCAAAACAAAATGATTCGCCGTACGATTGGGGTAACAAAAACGTGGTTCTGGCTTTTCTTTGTCCGTATTGTCAATACTTCAACAAGCAAGAACTTGAAGAAATACAAGCTTGACCTCAAGTTGAGTTCCAAGGTGAGGTTTGTAATGAGGTTAGTACATGAATGCATCATGAGGAAAGAAAAGGTTTTAATCTTTTGCCACAATATTTCGCCGATTGATTTTTTTGTTAATTTGTTTGCATCCTCCTATGGGTGGAGGAAAGGGGAAGAAGTTTTGGTCCTTTTAAGGGAAAATGGAACTATTCGAATGTGGAATTGCAATGGATAAACTTGAGCACAGGGAAGGTGTGTTAAAAGTAATGCTGGCTTCAATTAATGCTTGCTGTGAGGGCATTAATCTGACTGCAACGTCAAAGATCCAAAGTGGAATCCTTCTAAGACAAAGCAAGCTGTAGCGCGGGCTTTTCGTCCTAATCAGGAGAAAGTAGTCTACGTTTATCAGCTATATATTAGCTTGTGACTCGGAAGAATGACAAGTTCAATCGGACCACGTGAAAGGAAAGAGTTTCAAGCATGATTCTTTACAGCGAGGAGTATGTGGAGGATCATTCACAGCAGCAAACAAAAAAGATCGAGTATGATGTACTAAGGGAGATAGTGGAGGAAGATAGAGCTATTTTGTTCCATAAGATCACAAAGGGTGGTCAGAGGTAACAAATAACTCCCTTCCCCATGTTCTTGTTCTGTTGTGTCAGTTTTTGTACATGGTATTTGTATATATGCACCCGTACATATCAGTATCAATGGTTTAACTTTAATAGAATCAAACATATAGCAGTAGTTTGGAATTATATGCGCTTTTGATACTCAGAAATAGGATTCTTCATGTGATTAACCCCTCTACTTCTGATGTCATAGAAGGGAAACATGTTCAGGTTCACATATGGGCAAGTTTGGACATAAGAAAACCTGAACATGTTTTCCTTCTATGACACCAAAAGTAGAGGGATTAATCACAGAAAGAATCCTATTTTCGGGTACCGAAAGCGCATGTAATTTCAAACTACTGCTATATGTCTGAATCTATTAAAGTTAGACAACTGCTACTCATATATACAAGTGCATATATACCCACATATATACAAATACAATGTACAAAAATCGACACAACAGAACGAGAACCGGGGGAAGTGAGTTATTTGCTACCTCTGACCACCCTTTGTGATTTTATGGAACAAACTCCATCTTCCAACACTATATCCCTTGGTACATCAACCTCGATCTTTTTTGTCTGCCGCTGTGAATGATCCTCCACATGCTCATCGCTGAAAGAATCATGCTTGAAACTCTTTCCTTCCACGTGGTCCGATTGAACTTGTCTTTTTCCGAGCCACTAGCCAATAGCTGATAAACATAGACTACTTTCTCCTGACCAGGACGAAAAGCCCGCGCTACAGCTTGCTTTGTGTTGACACTCAATTTTGCCCCACCACTCGCAAATTGAATTGGGAGCAACATTGAACGATGCCACATTTATCTCCGCGTTCCAACAAAATTTTTGACTGTGTTCGGGTCCCAATCGAACACCGTTGGTAGCACACAAAAATCAGTCAAAAGCATCGCAAAATAGTGCACGTCACATGGGCCCATTGTCTTGCTGCTGTACGTTCAAAAATCACAGTGGGTGCAAAGTTGAAAAGACAAAGTGGGTATATTCCCAACTACTACCAATGTTGGCTGGACTCCTATAGTTTTGTCACCAAGGTAATCAAAGCAAAGTGGTTTGCTAAGAAACAAGGCAACGTGGTCTGCTCAGGCAATTGGATTATGGACCCCTTTCCGACATGATTTTATGCGCTTCAAAAGTGTAGCGGACCAAACCAAATGGTTCGAGCCCATTGATGAGTAGGTCGCGACCAAAGGCGTTGGCCGTGCGTAGTTCCACATTCGGCTACAACCAAGGTACGTGAGCGGGGCGCGGATATATCTTGCCGACAGTCATCTGACGTCCCTCATGTTCGGCCACCTTCGTAGACATCCTCAAGCTCGGCCATCGTCTGGATGATGGCTCCTTCATTGGAATCCTCCCCACAATCCCCCACTATGTTCAGCCACATGTGGGCTCGGCTACATGTGGGGCTCGGCTACCCGTCGTGTCACGTGCTGGAACGGTTACGCCAAAGGATAATGATGAGCGCACACGGGGACTGCCAGCTCACGGCAAAACGGTTACCAAATCTATCCAGTGACGTCACAATGACGACACCCAGCTCGTGCCAGGCACATGGCCGTACTTGGAGAGCAAGTCAAGGAGACTCTATAAATATCGAAGGATAGCAACCCTAACAGAGACATGTTTCTACACACCTAAAATCCTAGACTCTTGCTTTCTCTTTACACAAACTTATCCTCTTGCCGGAGGGCCTTGCCGGGCAACCCCGGCCAGGTCTTTAGTCGTGCGCTCCCTGTGCAGGATAGGGAGAAGAAGCTAGGAAACCACTTGAACCAGCGGAGGAAGGACTTAATCTGAGATTGCGGGCCACACAATTGGTGAACCCGACGTGAAACTCCCTTCTGATCAAACGGCTCAGTCTCCTTACAAACAACCTTCCTCCTCCCAAAGACAACCACAAATCCAGCAACAATGGGTGGAGATACGACGGACGCTGCCATCTCAGGGGCTAAAGACGCAAGCGAAAACGTGATATTTCCACCGCCCCAAGAGAGGCACATGTCTATCTCCCTTCCACTAAGCTCCGGTCTCTCCCCGGCGTCAGATGATATGACAGCGGCCTACATCTGCTTGTTGCAGCGTCGTGACGACGAGAGGGATAACGAGTTGGCGGCCTTGAGGGCGGAGGTGGCCCAGATGAAACAACGTATGCAGCAGGACGCCACCCCCGCTACATCCAGATCTGGCGGAGGCGGAAGGCGACAAAGGCAAACACCACCTCCTCCACCACCACCTCCACCAGAGGAGCGTCAGCACGAGGAAGGCCGTCGTGGCTCTGTGAAGGATCGCCTTGGTTTCACACCAGAGACGGGCGACACAAGAGAGCTAATACTCTACAAAAGGCCTACCACATCCGGAACGCGACGCTCTAGAAGCCGTCATGAGCGTACCAAAACAAGGGATACCGAGTCATTCACGAGCACATACTCCACTGGCCGCGCGGAGTTCTCTCGCACGACGGTTTCCCACCGTAGCCGAGACTCCGTGGGAACCAGGCGCCATGTCTCTGAACGTCTCGGGGATATACCACCAGAAAACTTGGACGACGAGAATCAGGCTCGGCGAAACGGGAAAGGGGTGCA
Source organism: Rhododendron ferrugineum (assembly GCA_025642025.1). NCBI lineage: Eukaryota > Viridiplantae > Streptophyta > Magnoliopsida > Ericales > Ericaceae > Rhododendron > Rhododendron ferrugineum. The sequence goes on from JAOTQK010000019.1 coordinate 15,217,826, forward strand.
TACCGAAGGTCAAAACAACGAAACCAAAACCCCCCGAAACAGGGAGAAATCCATCGACGGCCCTCGCCGAACAACAGCAGATCTCCGAGACAAGCTTCGGCATCGTGATGATGAGAAGGAGAAGGAGTCCAAAGGAAGAGATTCCAAACGAACTAAAACAGATGAGCACGGCAAGCCGCCGCGCCCAGGTTTTGAAAGGCAACTGAAGGACCATGGCGTATCGCCCTTCACCTCCCACATCATCAACACGCCTCCCGAGTCCACATTCCACCTACCAAAGTTTACAAAGTTCGATCCAGCCACATGTGAAGCCTACACCCACCTACTTCATTTCCGCCAGACTATTGAGCTGTGTACCCTAAAGGACGAAGTGAAGTGCAAAGCGTTCCCGTCCAGCCTCGGTTCCCTCGGACTCTAGTGGTTCAACAAACTGCCCGCTGGATCCATAAGGAACCTGGCCGACCTTGAGCGCGCCTTCAACACTCGATTCATTACCAGCAACAAGACTGCGAAGGAACCTGAGTCATTGTCACAGCTGAGGAAGTTGCCAAACGAAACCCTGAGGCAATACTCCGAACGCTATTGGCAGATCTTCAACGAAATTCCAGGGATCGACGAGTATTGGGCTGCACGCACCTTCAAGAATGGTTTGGAATCCGACAGTAAGATACTTGACGAACTCGCCATCCGTCCTCCGCACGGAATGGGTGAGTTGATGCGGGTAGTAGAGCGGTTCTGCGCTCTCGAAGAGTTCTATGCAGATCGAGCGACCCAGGGGATGTCAAACCCTACGACTCCCCTACCCACATCTTCTGTCCATATTCCAGCACCCGTCATCACCCAAAACTCTCTGCCAAAGAAGCAGGTCAACAATATCAAAGAAGGAAAGAAACATCCGCCGAAGGTACATGACTTCGTAGTCGAGACCACATACTTCAAGGAACCTATCTGGTCCTTCCTCAAAGAAATCATGCGACAACCATGGTTCGAATGGCCAATGGGCAAGCTCGGCACATACACTGGTCTCCCAGACCAGAACCCAAGAAAGAAATGCTCCTACCACAACGAACTTGGCCATTACACCACAGCTTGTCCACCTTACAAGGCGCTCCTGGAACGCCTTGCAACACAAGGACATCTCGATCAGTATATTGATCGAACAAAGACACCCGCCCGAGAACCAACAGGCAATCCCAACCCCAATGAGTAGCGGCAGCTGATACATGTCATCCACGGGCCGATAACAAAGGAATTCGAAACTAAGCTCCATGCTGACCTCGATCGCGCAGCTACATCAAAGCAGATACTCTCAGTTGGCTGCGGTTCAAAGCCACAGCGTCCTCAAGAGATACCCAAATGGTCAATAACCTTCACCGAGCGTGACCTTGAAAATGTGCAAACTCCACACTCTGACGCCCTGGTGGTCACCGTCCAAATTGGCGTCCACGATGTAAAGCGCGTACTCATCGACTAAGGAAGCTCGACAGAGGTGATGTACTATGACCTTTTCAAAAAACTCGACCTACTGGAGACGGCTCTACAACCAGCTGAGGTACCACTAATTGGATTCAATGGAGCACCAGTCTGGCCACTCGGCCGATGTTCCTCCCCGTCGTCGTCGGCTCAAAAACTTTGACAGTCGAGTTCATCGTCGTCAATGTGCCGAGCCCATACAACGCAATTCTTGGCCGAACCTGGCTCCACGCAATGCAGGCGATAGTTTCAACGTATCACTAGGTCGTCCGCTTCATTGGCGCCAATGGGAGGCAAGAGGACTTACGAGGTGATCAAGTCGCCTCCAAGAAATGTTACGTTTCAGCCGTCCACAACTCCACCAAAGCCAAGCAGATGCAATGGGTTGAAGTCCCAGACATGGCCGTTATTGAGGATGTCGGCCAGAAGGCTGAAGACAAAGCCGAAGAAGACCTCATCTCAATGCCCATCAATGAGGACGGATCACGTTTCTTTTTACTCGACTCTACCCTTAGCGACGCTGAGCGTGAAGAGATGTTTTCATTCCTCAAAGACAATTTGGAAGTCTTTGCATGGACCGCCAATGAGATGCCGGGGGTCGACCCATGTTTCATATGCCATTCTCTCAACATCAAGAAAGATTCAAAGCCAGTGATTCAGAGGGCACGACGCTCGGCACCAGAACACGCCGACGCCGTCGTGGAGGAAGTTAATCGTCTTCTGGAAGCCAACGCAATACAAGAAGTACAATACCCAACATGGTTGTCAAACACAGTTGTCGTGAAGAAGAAGAACGGCAAATGGCGAGTTTGTGTTGATTACACTAATCTCAACGACGCCTGCCTAAAGGATTGGTTCCCACTCCCCAAGATTGATCAACTGGTGGACGCAATAGCGGGACACGCTCGGCTGAGCTTCCTCGACGCCTACCGCGGCTACCACCAGATCGCGATGGATCCAGATGATATGGAAAAGACTGCGTTTATCACACCGCATGGCATCTTTTGTTATCGGGTAATGCCTTTTGGCCTTAAGAACTCCGGCGCAACCTTCAACCGTGCCATCTTCAAAATGCTCAACGAACAAATAGGACACACAGTGGAGGCATACATTGACGACCTTGTCATCAAAAGTCAAAAGGAGTACAACCACCTTCAAGAGTTGGCTGAAGTCTTTGAAGTCCTAAAACTCCACAGGCTCCGCTTGAACCCTAAAAAGTGCGCGTTCGGTGTAAGCGCTGGGAAGTTCCTTGGCCACTTGGTCACCAGGCGCGGCATCGAAGCCGACCCCAACCAAATCAAGGCGGTGGCAGACTTGCGGCCACCGCGCACCATACGAGAAGTCCAAAGACTAACAGGAATGACAGCTGCTCTGAACCGCTTCATCAGCAAGTCATCAGACAAGTGCCATGCCTTCTTCCACGCCCTGAAAGGCAGAAGCCGACGAAACTTTGAATGGACGACGGACTGCGATACAGTGCTCGCCGAGCTCAAAGACTACTTGGGCAGTGCTCCGTTGCTTGTAAAACCGAAAGAGTTCGAAACTCTCTATCTTTACCTTGCAGTTTCAACTCACGCTGTAAGTTCCGCTCTTGTCCGAAGAGAAGGTGCCGAGGACATGCCAATCTACTTCACGAGTAAGACTCTATTACCCGCACAAACACGCTACCTTTCCCTCGAGAAGCTAGCGCTGGCTTTCGTCTCGGCTGCAAGAAAGCTTCTTCCATACTTCCAAGCACATTCAATCACTGTCTTAACGGAGTACCCTCTCAAAGCCCTCTTTCGGAAGGCTGATCTCTCAAATCGAGTGTCTAAGTGGGCTGTTGAACTGGCAAATTTTGACATCCGATTCGAACCGAGGACAGCGATAAAGGGACAAGTTCTTGCCGACTTCATCGCAGAACTCACCCCTGAAGATGCAGAGAATTTCAACACTCCCCCAACACCACAACCAGCAGCCGAACCCACAGCAAGCTCGAAACCTTGGCTCCTTTTCAAGGAGATACTTGGCGACTACAGGTTGACGGTGCCTCAAACAGCAATGGAGCGGGCACAAGAGTAGTTTTGGTCTCCCCATGCGGAACACTTCACGAAAGTTCTATCAGCATTGACTTCCCCGCCACCAACAATGAAGCAGAATACGAAGCCCTCCTTGCCGGCTTACGCTCTGCAATTGCCATGAAGGTTGTTGATCTCGCCGTGTATTGTGACTCACAACTCATAGTCAATCAAGTACTTGGGGACTACGAAGCTAGGGACCCAAGGATGTTGAAATACCAGGCAACAGCGGCCGAACTCATTAAGCACTTCAATAAGTTCAAGATCGAGCAGATTAACTGTGAACACAACGCGCATGCAAATGCACTCGCAGGTCTTGCCTCGGCTTCCGAAGCCTCTGAGTTCAAAACAATCAACTTCGGAAGCATCACCCAACCAAGTTTTGACATCATCCCAGAAGTACTCAACGTTGAACTCGGTCCCAGTTGGATGGACGAGATCGTTGCATTCTTGAAACACGATTCTCTACCAGTAGACAAGAAGGAAGCTTATCGTATCAGGAACAAAGCCGCTTACTATTGGCTCTCCGACAGCGGCCAGCTATACAGAAAGTCTATCTCCGGACCCTACCTTCTCATAATCCACCCTACTCAGGTCCCAGACATTCTAGCCGAGCTCCACTCCGGCAGCTGTGGCTGTCATTCAGGCGGACGATCCTTGTGTCAACGAGCATTAAGCCAGGGTTACTTTTGGAATAACATGAAGAAAGATTGCGAGGAAGTCGTTCGAAGGTGCCGACCATGTCAACTTTTCTCACCAATACCAAAGAAGCCGGCTCAAAATCTTTCCCCCGTCAAAAGACCTTGGCCCTTTGCATAGTGGGGGCTCGATATCGTGGGAAAGCTACCAACGGCTCCAGGTGGCTTCAAGTTCCTTATTACGGCCACCGACTACTTCTCAAAATGGGTAGAGGCAGAACCTCTTGTCACAACAACCGAGGTGGACCTTAGGCGATTTGTCTGGAGAAACATTGTTACCAGGTTCGGTGTCCCTTATGCCATCGTCTCTGACAACGGAACCCAATTCGTCGGCAAGGACCTCACTAACCTCTGCGCCGAATTTGGGATTCAATTCTTCAACTCCACTCCGGCATACCCCCAAGGGAACGGCCAAGCCGAGGCCACAAACAAAACCGTTTGTGATGGGATCAAGCGTCGGCTCAACTCCAAAAGAGGCAAGTGGGCCGAGGAGCTGCCACGCGTTCTATGGGCGTACAGTTCTACACCTCGACGATCCACAGGCCAAACACCCTTTTCAATGGCGTTCGGCATGGAGGCCATCATTCCCCTAGAATCCAAGTTCCCAACCTTGAGAACAGAACACTTCGACCCAAAAATCAATGACGAAGCTGTGGAGCAAGAACTGATTCTGGCAGAGGAAAAGCGTGACAACGCTCGGCTAAAGATAGCCGAATATCAGCAGCAAGTGGCCAAGAGTTACAACCGAAGTGTCAGAATCAAGAAGTTCAAGCCAGATGACTTAGTTTGGCGAAAAGTGGTGCAGGCCAGCAAGAAGACAAAATTCAAGCCCAACTGGGAGGGACCTTTTTGTATTGTCAAAATTGCTGGTGAAGGTGCGTATGTGCTGGAGGACATGAACGGGAAAGTCCTCACCAACCGTGGAACGCACAGAACCTGAAAAAGGCATACATGTGACAAAGCTCCAACAGTGTGCCTCGCTCTCGGCCACTGACTATCCTATTTTCTAAACTTAATTTTCAAATTCAAGTTTATGGGCTTCTCTCATAGTCCTTGTTTTTATTTTCAGTAAAGTTGGCTTCGGCCGTAGTGTATTCAGTTGTATTCTACCGCAATCAATGAAAGGAAAAATATTGTTTGGCAATTGATGTTTTCAATGACTCCTAAATCTTTTCGGTTTTAACTTTACATTCTTAATCTACCCTCGGCACACCTTGCCGACCATAAACGTTGACTTTGGTCACACCCACAAACGGCTTTCATGTCACTGCTTCGGCCACTATCGCTGCCCAGAGAAGCAAACACATGACATATGGTCAACCGAGCCTAAAACACACATTACGGCTGGAATTTAGGCTTCGGTTCGGCTTGGCAAGACACTAAGGTCGGCCAATGCCCGGTTTTACTCACGATTCGGTGAGCAAGCCACCCACAAACGTTCAACAGTTTAATCCTTATTAACTTGGCCAAAGGTTTGCACCTTAGCCGAGCCTCAACCACTGGTAGGGGGCAACTATCAAACTTCTGCTTATTAACCTAAACATTCTACTCAACTGGAAAATTGGCCGAGGACATTCCTAAGCTCGGCAACGCAACAATTTTTTTAAAAAACTACCTTGGTCAAGGCTCGGCAAAGGTCACACACTTAGCAATTTCTACTTTGACCATTGGTTCATCTACTCAGTCGAACCCATACCAAAGTGGGGGCTACGTATAAGCACCACTCAAACAATCAAGACCGTCAAAAAAAATTCTAAGGCATGGAAAAATTCAGTCAAGTTCGGCGAAATCAAAACATTGAAAACAAGAAATCAACCCATTCATTCAGCTGAAAATTCAAGTGTCGTGGAGATCCCTAATTGGGAGGTACGGCGTGGTAAATCGTTCTTGCCGACCCCCCACAACTATTACATCTAGCATGAAAAACTCTAAGTTCGGAGCCGTCCAGTTCAACAAAAAGTTCAAAACCAAAAAGTTGACAAAGAAAAAACATCTACTTTAAACTCGAGGAACATCCTCGGCAACAACATCAACAGTGGCCTCGGCGCTTTTGTCTGTCAAGATCTCGGTGCCTTTCTCGGCAGCATTCTCGGCATCTTTATCAAGATTCATGGGCTCGTGCTCGGCATCCTCAATAACCTTCTCTCCCTCAACGCCAGTCTTTTCGCCACCATTACCCTCCTCACCCTCGGCATCAGAAATGTCCTCGATCTCCTCTTCACTCTCTAGAAACTCCTCCGGGGACAGGGGTGCACATTCCTCTTCAGTGTACGGTAAGACAAGCTCGGGAGTGACTGGGGCTGGAATCGACTTGGTCATATTCATATCGGCCTCCAGCTGCAAAACCCCACAGGCAGCCTTCACCCCGTCCTTGTAGCCCATTCGGTAAGAGATCGGGATTCTAATCTTAATCTCATCATTTACCATTGACCGAGCCTCCCTTACGTACTCGGCACCGGCTCGGTCAAAACCAGCCTGATACCCCTTCTCATCTGCCTCCTTCATCTTCCTTTTCTCCCGCCTCTGCAACCTCCCAACCTCACGTTCGGCCTTCTTTAGCTTCTCGGCCACTTCTTCATTCTCTTTCTCCAGCTCGGCAAATCTGGGTCTTCGCTGTCTTCAAGCTACCCTTGTAACTCCTCACCATCTCGCGCTCAGCCTTCAAATCCTCGTAGAAACGAGCATGCTCGGCAGCGACAAGTTCGGCTTGCTGAGATGCACGCAGTATAGCTTGAACAGCCTACGTGATAAAAAGAGCATGAGATTGGAAACATTCTCAAAATTGAAGGAATGACGAAAAAGCTCAGGATCAGACTGTACCTAGACAATGTAAGCACTAGCATGAACTAGGCTCGATTGCAGCTCGGCAGGTACTCTCTCCATGTCCTTCGGTAGAGCAAGACCTTGGAGCATAGTAGGGGCCAGCCCAGGTTCCACTTTGACACTGTCGTCAACATTAACAACCCTACCTTCGGCCATTGCAAAAGACGGTGCAAACTCCTGCACAATCATTCGGCCACCTGAACCCGTCGACTTCTCCACAGCACGTGAAACACCAGCAGTTGACGACTCAGTTGGATCTCTCCCCTTTGGGTTCGGCGTCAGTGGATTAGCAGGGAAGAAGTCGTGAGTGACTTTCTGCCTCTTCTCAGCAGGCTCCTTAAGTCCAGCTTCCTTTTGCCGAGCTGCGACACCATCCTTGAGGTTCATTCGTACGACGTTCCTCCGTCCCATCCCTTTTCCAAAATCTGGCACGAGGGTTTGAAAAGGGGTGTTGATACCTGGGATGTCAGTTGGCCGACTCTCCTGAAACCAGAAATCTGTTGTCTTTTTGAACGTGGGGAACTTCACCCTCGGATCCTTCACAACCTTGCTCGGCTTCGGCTGCTTTCCCTGTTGACCAACGGGCTTCTCACCAGCAGCTTTGCTCGGCCCACCAGCAACTTTTCTCGGTCCTTCTTTTTCCCTCCTCCTCAACTTCCCCTTGTATGAGGGGATGTAATTCAGTAGCGTCGGCGCGTCGCGGCAGATTTGAGCCTTCAGAGTCTCGACGTTCTTCTCAACGGCCAACGATTACTTCCTCTTCGTTATTGCTCGGTGATCTACAAAAAAACATGTTAACCAATTAATACAAACGACTTATGAACAAGAAACAATCTAGGCTCGGCAAAATGAAGGGAAGTTAGACAACCTCGGAAGTCTTTGACCTTCGGCACGTGGTGTATCCGATTTGTCTGGTCGCCGAACTCGTAGTTACCACTCACTTCGACATAAAAATTTGCCCACTTGTCAGTGTCGGGAAGTCTATCAATCAACGGCTCTTTATTACTACGCGTTGACAAATATCTACGGTCGATTTTGCCGTGCCTCGACATGAGATATGTATGGAAGAGGTCGGCAATCGAAAACTCCAGGTTGTGGAGTTCCTTCAGCTTGATCACCGACATCACTATCCTATAACTATTGATAGCGAAGAAGTGTGGTACCAAGCCGAACCTGCCCAGCAGTTCCCTCAAAAAAGGATGAAATGGGAATCTAAGCCCAGCTTCACAAATGGCCATGAGGGGGACGGTTATCTGCTCGGGATGGTGCTCCCTTTTATCCCTTCTTCTGTTACTGGCCACCTGACTAATAACAACATCATCTGGGATGTTGTAATCTCGGCAGAATTGGTGATACTCTCTGGGATTCCCGCTGAAGTAATGAGCGTGCGGACAAACCTGGCCCCTCTCATAGAGGTCGGCGACCTCCCTGCCCTCGGATGGGACTTCGCTATGACCCGACTGTACAGAAGCGGAAGCTTCGGCTTGTGGATGAAACTTGGATTCGGCCCAGGTTTCGTCCTTGGGCCCAATCTGAGGTTCGGCATCGGAACTGGTAGAAGGTGTGAAGGATATCTCAGGCTCGGTTACGAACTTGCCATCGTACTCGAAGTCACGTTCGGCGTTTGAGTCACCAGAGTTCGACATGTTCGAAGCAATTGAAGAGGCTTGTCGTCGGCTTCTGATCCTCTCCAAGTACTCTCGGATATATAGGTCACTGGAGTCGTCCCCCGAGCTTTCAGAGTTGGAAGAGATGACGATTACTAGGTGAGCCAGACCTAACAAAACAAGCAAAAGATAATGAGAAACCTCGTCGTCGGCCAGAAGGCAAGGATCTCACTACGCTCAGCTATCCTACTGGCCCACCCTATTTTCACTATCAAGACTTAAGCTCGGGAGACATAAGGCACTTGCGTCGCGGGGCTCGGCCAACTCCATCGTCGGTCGAGCCCACCAGCACTATAACCGGGGCTCGGCCAACTCAGGCGTCGGCCAAGCGCATCAGCACAAGAATGGGGGCTCGACCAACCCCAGCGTCGGCCAAACCCACCAGCATCATAGCTAGGGCTCGGAAGAACAGGTTGAAGGCAAAGAGGAACAGGCTGTCCATCTCCAGCCTCGTAGTGTTCATACAGAACAGAAAATCCCCAAAAGCCTAGAAAAACGAAGAGGAAAAGAAGGGAAAAATTGCATAAATGAATAGAGGGATGAATATCGAACACATACCTGAGAATTTCAGCAAGATCTGATGCTCAACTCGCTGAGGATCAAGATTAGAAGACGAACGGGCGTGAAGTCGAGCTCTGGTTATGGAGTTCTAGAGAGAGAGAGAGAGTCTGTAAACTTTCTCTCTCATCTCCTCGCCTCTTATATAGAGCTAGGGTTTGGGATTTGAAATTCCCGCCCATCATCACACCGCCGAACCAGCAGCCACTCAACGCTTGACACGTGGCATTGAAAGGACATCCTGCAGAATCTCACGCATGCCAGCCGTACCCAGCTATGAAGTGACATCGGCGTTCCTCCATTGGGGCTTACCTCTGGCGGTTGCAGCTGCTTCAAGGACAGTAATGGACGAGGCTCGGCCAGTTCTCATTAACGGTCCACACTCGACAATAGGTGGGGCTCGGTCAAGCTCAGTATCAATCTCCACCACGTGCTCGGCATCGGCGAAGATTGAGGGGCTATTGTAGTGGCAAATGGTTCGAGCCCACTGATGAGTAGGCCGCGACCGAAGGCGTTGGCCGTGCGTAGTTCCACGTTCGGTTACAACCAAGGTACGTGAGCGGGGCGCGGATACATCATGCCGACGGTCATCTGACGTCCCTCATATTCGGCCACCTTCGTAGACATCCTCAAACTCGGCCATCCTCTGGAGGATGGCTCCCTCATTGGAATCCTTCCCACAATCCCCCACTATGTTCGGCCACATGTGGGCTCAGCTACATGTGGGGCTCGGCTACCCATCGTGTCACGTGCTGGAGCGGTTACGCCAAAGGATAATGATGAATGCACACCGGGAGTGCCAGCTCACGGCAAAACGGTTACCAGATCTATCCAGTGACGTCACAATGACGACACCTGGCTCGTGCCAAGCACATGCCCGTACTTGGAGAGCAAGTCAAGGAGACTCTATAAATATCGAAGGATAGCAACCCTAACAGGGACATGCTTCTACACACCTAAAACCCTAGACTCTTGCTTTCTCTCTACACAAACTTATCCTCTCGCCGGAGGGCCTTGCCGGGCAACCCGTCATGCGCTCCCTGTGCAGGATAGGGAGAAGAATCTAGGAAACCACTTGAACCAGCGGAGGAAGGACTCAATCTGAGATCGCGGGCCACACAAAAAGCTAGAAGAGCAGATGATGACCCCTTGCAGCCATCTGATTTCTCTCTCAGCTTTCATATGGGCATCACACTGGATAATATCTCTCTGACCAACACTCCCTCCTGACAGCTCAAGCACTCCAGCTTCCTCTCTCTGTGCCTATAAAATGCAGCCCTTGCTGCATGTCTTGGGGGATCCGAAAAACCAAATAAAGAAGGCCTCTATCCCTCTAGGTCCAAAAACAAAACTTCTCTCTTTCCATCCCAAGCCAAAAGGCCGAGAGCACTCCCTCTCCTCTCCTCTAAAAAAACAACTCTCCTTACACAAAAAAAACCTTCTACATATTTCCTCAGAAATCCCAACTCCTTCAAAAACCCATAAAACTCTCCACACCCCTTCAAAAGAAAACCAAAAAAAAAACCTCTCTATCTCCAAAGTCCAAACCATCAGGAAACACCAAACCAAAAAAATACCTCTTTCCCTTTACCAAAAATCCCCAAACGAGCTGTCTCCAAAATCTCCGAGGCCGAAGCCCTCCTAGTTTAGGTTCGGAAAAAAAACTCCCGATCCTCACAAGTTCATTGTAAGCCAAAGTTACACAACAACAATTATATAGCTAAAAATAAGTATGAATCAAATTATGTGCTATTTCTAGTTATATTTTTGTCTAATTTAATTTCTGAGCACACCTCTGTAAAAATCCACCGCACAACGTGAGGAAGATGTAATCCTACGCAGGGGGTATTTTCCCCTTTTCAATTCAAATTTTCAGTTCAACTCAATTTTTTTTTTTTATTTAGATTAATAACACAACGATGTTCTTTTCACTAAAAACCGAAAATAAGGTTGCACTGTTCGGATTACCGTTTTGCACCCTTATTTCGGTATAAATGAAAAGAAGATTATCGTGTTGGATTAATTAACCGAGGTGCTCTTTTCGTGTATATAAGGATGGCGCTGAAACTTAAAAGTACCCAGTGACCTTTTGTCGGTGATAATGTAGCCACAAATGTAGACACCCCAATTTGGCTTAACGATTATTTCAAGTCCCACCTTGGGGACCATCCCGATGATAAAATGGATACAGTGATTGCTGATTGACTTCTTG